>JARFYF010000074.1:84845175-84858868 GCA_030265395.1 Rhina ancylostomus | reverse complement strand
AGGGCCCTGGGGAGTGTTATGGAACAGATGGAATGAGGAATGCATGCATAGTTTGCTGAAAGTGGCGTCACAGGTAGATAAGGTGGCACATTGGCCTTCATCAGTCAGGGCATTGAGTACAGGAGTTGAGAAGTTATGTTGCCGTTATATAAGGTGTTGGTGAGGCCGCACTTGGAGTATTGGGTATAATTTTGGTCACCCTGTTATAGAAAATATGTTATTAAACTAGAAAGAGTGCAGAAAAGATTTACCAGCATGTTGCCTGGTCTTGGGGGCCTCAGTTGCAAGGACAGGTTGCGTAGACTAGGACTTTATTCCCTGGAATGTAAGAGACTGAGGGGTGACCTGATAAGAGGTATATAAGATCATGAGGGGTATAGACAGGGTGAAAGCACATAGTCTCTTTCCCCAGAGAGGGTGCTAAAAACAAGAGGGCATCAGAGACGAAAGATTTAAAAGGGACATCAGGGGCAGCTTCTTCATGCAAAGGGTGGTGCGTACTTGGAATGAACTGCCAGAAATAGTGGTTGAGGAGGGCACATTAGCAACATTTAAAAGCCATCTAGATAAGTACTTGGATAGGAGAAGTTCAGAGGGCTAAGGGCCAAATGTGGAGGGATGGGACTAGCTCACTGGGCCCTTGAAGTCAGTTGTGATACAGTAAATGCCAATTTATGCACAGTATGCTCCCAAAACAACAATGTTATATTGGACAAATAATATCTTTAAGTAATTTTCACCAAGAGATAAATTATACATCCAATTTCATCTAATCCAATTGTTTAACTTAAGTAAGAGTTGAGTAGATATGCAATGCCCATTATAATGGAGCAAGCTGCCTTCTCTATTGCTGCTTATACCACTTGGTCAAGATACAGGAAGGGAACAACACATAAATAGCATCTTCAGACCACGTGGATGTTGCCAGCCTACAAGATAATTGGAAATTGAGAAGAACTGGTCAAGGCTCTTTTCACCAATGAGACGGCCTGTCCAAGAATCAGTATCAGTCTCAACTCTTAGCACCAATGCATAAAACATGGTATTTGCAATAAAGCAAAATAAAAAAGAGGGGAAAATTGTTAGCAGAAAAGTGAAAATGTATAGAGTGAATAGGGAGATTAAGATTCTTGTTAAATTACTTCTTTAAATCACATACTGTTCTCTTTTTAGAATCACACAAAGGTGGTGTAGTTAAATGAATATATAACTAACCACACCAACAAATGGATGTGCAAGATACAGTTGTGAAAAAAGAAATGAAAGCTTTTTTTATACCTCTGAACACTGTAATTAAATAACGGATCTTTGATCATGTGTTTACATGAACTATTTATGAAGACGAGTGATTAAATATACAATACACCGTGGAAAATCAAAAATGGATGGTGTACTTACAGTGAAATTCACATCCTTTATTGTAAACTTTGTATTTGCTAGATTGTAAAAAGTGACAGTGATCACATATTCTGTGTAGTTCAGGTAACCAAGATGCAGCACAATTATTTCATCACACAGACGCTTTAAAATAAAATAAAAATACCAATTAGTCATGTTCTCACAAATAACTAAAATATTGATGCAACTATAATACTCAAGGAGGTTCATGGTAGTTGACATGATACATTACACATGATGCACACATCCTCCTGTTACAATTTCTGGCCATATTTATGTTTAAATATAATACTGAAAGATATTTTCATTTATGAAGCTTGTACTGTAAACAGTTACATCTACACAAGTACAAATTCTGCCAGTAACACTAACAAGACCAAAGTACTTCAAAACAGTGAAAGCCGGAAATGCAGGAACTGCTGGAAATAGCAGATGGGCAGCATTTGTAGGGAAACAGAGAGCTTAGGGGCAGCTTGGTAGTGCAGCTCAAATGCCCCACCATTTATCCCAAGTCTACATGATGTCAAGTTTCAATCCATGCTAACACACTTCCTCTAATACCTTGTTATCTTAATTTATGTACCAGCCTTTTATGTAGGCCTTTTGAAGTATGTTTTACTTCGTACTTTAAAAACATACTTCAACAGGGTTCTCCTCCATAAACATTCCTGTCACATCTTCAAAGAATTTGATCAAAGTTGTCAAACATGATTTACTTATCATAAAAGCATCTTAAATAGCTTTGATTATACTCAGCTTTCATAAATGATTAGTTATTTCATCATTGATTTGATCTTGCCAAAACAGGTGTTAAACTAACAGGCTTCTAATTCCCTGACATGTTTTCTTCCATTTTGAACAAGTGAATCACATTGGCCATTCTCTAATCTTTGAATTCTGGAATTTAATGAGTTCTGAAAAATTTAACTCCTTCACTCCACTATCTCTTTTCTCTTTCCACAAAGGCTGCCTGACCTGCTTAGGGTCTATAATATCATATGTTGTGCTTTCAGATCTCTATTTCTTTTAATTTTTCATATTAAAAGGTAGGAAGCATGATTGGGAAGGTAGGATGGTTTAAGCACCTTTCTGCTACAGTTCAGTGATGGGGGTGCGGGGTGGAGGGGGTTGTTATAGACCCCTGTTGTCCTCTGGAAGTAATTCAGAAGACACAGGTTCTTTTCATCCCAAAGATCCAGCAGCATTCTAAAGGGAGGATGAAGCAACCGTGGCTTCATCAACAAGGGATTGAACAACAAGGGAAGTCAAAGACAGCATAAAAGCAAAAGAGGGGGCATACAGTATTGTAAAAATTAGTGGGAAGCTAGAGTATTGGGAAACTTTTAAAAACCAACAGAAAGCAACTTAAAAAGCAATAAGGGGAGAAAAGATGAAATATAAAGATAAACTGGCCAATAATATATAGGAGGATACCAAAAGTTTTTTCAGATGTATAAAGAGTAATAGAGAGGCAATTGTGGACATCAGACCGCTGGAAAATGACGTCAGAGAGGTAGCAATAGGAACAAAGAAATGGCGGATGAACTGAATAACTATTTTGCATCAGTTTTCACTGTGAAAGACACCAGCAACATGCCACAAATTTGAGAGTCGGGACAAAAGTGAGTGTAGTCGCTATTACTAAGGAAAAGGTGCACGGGAAGCTGAAAGGTCTGAAGGTAAATAAATTACTTGAAGGTAAATAAATTACCTAGGGTTGTGAAAGAGCTGAAGAGATTATGGAGACATTAGTAGTGATCTTTCAAGAATCGCCAGATTCAGGAATGGTTCCAGAAGGCTGGAAAATTGCAAATGTCACTTCACTCTTTAAGAAGGGAAGGAGGCAAAAGACAGGAAATTATAGGCCAGCTAGCCTGACTTCAGTGGTTGGTAAGATGCTAGATTAATGATGAGGCTTCGGGATACTTGGAAGCACATGATAAAATAGGCCAAAGTCAGCATGGTTTCCTTCAGGGGAAATCTTGCCTGACAAATCTTTGGAATTCTTTGAGGAAGTAACAGGCATGATGGACAAAGCGGACGTTGTTTACTTGGATTTTCAGAAGTCCTTTGACAAGGTGCCGCATAGGAGGCTGCTAAACAAGTTAGGAGCCCATGGTATTACAGGAAAGGAACTAGCATGGATTAGCTGGCTGGCAGAAGGAAAAGAGTGGGAATAAAGGGGGCCTTCCCTGATTAGCTGCTGGTGACTAGTGGCGCTCTGCAGGGATCGGTATTAGGTCTGCTACTTTTCACATTATATGTCAATGATCTGGTTGATAGAATTGATGGCTTTGTGCATCAGTTCTGCAGATGATACAAAGATAGGTGGAGGGACAGGTAGTGTTGAGGAAGTAGAGAGTCTGCAGAAGGATTTGGACAGGTTGGGAGAATAGACTAAGAAGTGGCAGATGGAATAGGGAAGTGTATGGTCATGCACTTTGGTAGAAAGAATAAAGGCATAAACTATTTTCTAAACGGGGAGCAAATTCAGAAATCTGAGCTGCAAAGGGACCTGGGAGTCCTTGTGCAGGATTCCCTAAACTTGCAGATCGATTCAGTAGCAAGGAAGGCAAATGCAATGTTAGCATTCATTTCGAGAGGACTAGAATATAAAGGCAAGGATGTAATGCTGAGGCTTTATAAGGTGCTGGTCAGACCACATTTGGACTATTATGAGCAGTTTTGGGCCATTATATAAGGAAGGATGGGCTGGTATTGGAGAGGATCCAGAGGAGGTTTACAAGAATAATCCCAGGAATGAAAGGGTTAAAGCACGAGGAGGCTCTAGGCCTGTAATCACTGGAGTTTAGAAGGATGAGGGGGGAATCTCATTGAAACCTACTAAATATTGAAAGGCCTGGATAGATTGGATGTGGAGAGGACATTTCCAGTAGTGGGAGAGTCCAGGACCAGAGGGCACAGCCTCCAAATAGAAGGACGTCCCTTTAGAACAGAGATGAGGAGGAATTTCTTTTGCAAGAGCATGGCGAATCTATGGAATTCATTACCACAGACGGCTGTGGAGGCCAAGTCATTGGGTATATTTAAAGTGGAGGTAGATAGGTTTTTAATTGGAAAGGGCATGAAAGGTTATGGGGAGAAGGCAGGAGAATGGGGTTGAGAGGGAAAAATAAATTATCTGTGATCGAATGGCAGAGCAGACTTGATGGGCTGAATGGCCTGAATGGCCTGATTCTGCTCCTATGTCTTATGGTCTTATACTGTGTACTGGTAATTTGATAAATAGTAATTTATCTGGCAACTTTAATATTTTCTAATGTGTTTAAACGAACATTATTTTGTTAAAGGTATCATAAAAACTTTCTCAAAGACCCTTGTAATATTATATATGATCTGAAATTGGAGAAGTCTTACTTTATTTATGTTTTTAAATTGTCCTATGGTTAGATATTCAATAAGAACATGAGAAACAAAGCTGCCATGAGAGTTTATCTTGCAGAATAAGCAGGCTGTGATTTTGGAAGAGTCAGGTTTTGAACTTTTCATGTAATTCCTTTTCAGTGGACCAGACTTTCACATTTCTGCACTTTGGTGTCTGACCAGTAAATAGGAAAAAGTTGTCAGGCAAACCTAATCCTGAAGATGTAAGAAATAAAGTCTTTTCCCCTTCTTGTTCTTCTCCTCTTACACTAGGGGCTCCAATGAGGCACTGAAGGACTCGAGACACAGTTTGCAGGGACTGCAATCAATTCTTTCCATACAATTGTTCTCTTCTATTGGCATCCAGGTGCACCTTCCCTTTAAGAGATGTTCACAGCCATTAAATAGTATCAATGAATCTCAATTTTCTGTAATCTGTTCCACACAAATGCACAGCAAGGAGTCATTGTAATGAGTTAGCAGTACCAATTTGACATGGTCCCCATGACCAAGTCAAGCACCCCACCCCTCAGACCTAAATGAATTTCTAAGCAAGAGCTTCTCCCTAAATCTTCATAATATATGCATAGCCTGCAGTGGTGGGTGAAGGGTAAAGGACAAGGGTTAATGGGGAGGTGGGGGAATTAAAGGATGCACCTTCTTCAAACACTGCCTAGCTCACATTTCATTCATCCGGTCCTGTTCCTCTTTCTTAGCAAATCCCTTGGGAATCCCATAATTGTAGCTCAACATTTCTTACATCATAAGTGAGCAAAAAAAGTCTCTATAATCTCTTTCAAGCCTTCAGGGTGTTAGAAGCAGAGTCAAATCTGTGCACAGAAAATAAATCATCTCCATAGACTCTAAGTCTAGCAATCAGCAATTCTGCCTGTTTCAGCTGATGCGGGCAACATCATACTGTAAACTCTTTTTTACCTGGCTGTGAGTTATTCAGTGTAATGGGATTGCTGATCTGAAATCTTGGTGTTCCTGCAATGAATTTTAACAAGTGATTATCAGCTTCCAATAGCACTGACAGATAGCCTGAGACCTGACCACAAATAGTGGCTCAATCATTATGGTGCAGAGACTAAGCATGGTCAGAATTCATCCCAATTTGTAGGTTTTGCTGAGTACAGATTCCATTCAAGCACAGAAAATTTAGTAAAACAAAATTCATTTGGATAGCAGGGTTCAGATACACATTTGATAGAATCAGGTCTCAATGCCACCACAGCCTATTGAAGACCAGTAACCTTTTTTAATTCTTTGACATATTTGATCTTTTTCTAGGCCTAAACATTTCACAACTACCAATTAGAAGTCTATGTTTCAATCATTTTAAATCAGACTATTGGTTTGCCATTTTTATCTTGGACTCTTGTGGTTTCTGTGTGGTGACAGAACAGATAAAATACAAGTCAAAGCTGATTGTTTAGATGCCTCTTTTACTTTGTGACTTATCCAACTTGGATTTCCACTGAAAATTAGGGCTGATTTTACAAATTTGCTCTTGCATGTAAAGCCTAAAGATGAATAGATGGAAAATCTGTTGAGTCTCTCAGTTGAATGAAATGTGGGTAGGTTGGCAAATACCTCTGGGGAGAGATGTGAACAAACAAAACAGTGTACTATGAGTCTCAGCCACGAGAGCTGGAAAGAAGTGAATTACAGTCAAGCTGCCATTACTCAGAGTGGCAATCTGCCATTGGCTCTTACTTGTGCCAGACAGTGAGATGGCTAAAAAGCAGTTACTGCAAAGGCCCAAAGAGTTAATAAGGATTTGCAATAGCATACTGGACATTATCCAACCCACTTTAACTTTTGCAGACTGTGTGGCAGGACATAAGGTACTTGGAAAAACTGGTGTACTTATTCCATCTAACTTCCCCACAACTATTTACATCATCCAACCTTATTTTTTGAACAACTATCCACATGGCAATCCAATTCTTATCCATCCCTCAAATAAGGCAATTTGATTAAACATTATAGAATTCTCATGAAGTTTACATCTCAATTAAAATGCAGTATTTGCATCTTTGAATGGAAAAGTATGTGAAAATGCGAGAGAAATTTTGTATTGAAGTGAGTATGCCACGATCTATTTTAACAAATATTTGTTTTAGGGTACTTTTTGTGCATTTCTGTGAGGAGAACGAGAGAACGATGACCCACTTGATATGTTCTTGGTGTTCTTGTCATAAGACAAATGAGGTTACCAATTACATCTGAGATATCCCACTACTGAATTACTAGCCCATGTGATCTACAGTAGAGAAAATGAAGTGTTCTTTACAGAGGTCATTGTATTATACTGCCAGTAATATTTCTTTTAACAACAGAATATCATCATAGATGTGGTCATTCTCAGCACTGCATTAGTTGTCAGTTTGCTCTTTCTCATCACAGTGGAATCACTGGTTTATGTGGATAGGTTCTTGAAATCAGACATTAATGTTACACCAAGGGATGGTTGGGAATGTTGCTCATATAAAACATTTCTGTTTGTGTCATTGTGGGGAACTACAGGATGAAGCTAAAAATAGGATTTATCCCAGGATGCATTGACTTGCTTATGAAGGAATGGAGGCAGAAGCCAGCAAGAAGGAAAGGTAAGTAAGATGCAGATCACCAGTTTATTATCACTGTATAGCAAACCAGTTATTCACTACAGCAATAACTTGAGGGCATTATCTGAGGGTTACTGCTGCTCTGTTCATCAAATCAGCATCTTCTTCCAGCTCTGTCCTGGGCCAGAGAGGCCTGTATCCCATCATATTCCATCTTAGTTCACATCTTACATTGTCACTTACCATTGGTGCAGACATTATTGCACCTTTCCACTACAACCATGGAAACGACCTCTCTGCCCATGAGTCAATGGACAAACAGATTCAGTGACACCCTTTGCTGTGACGGCACCTGCTAACGTGGATCATAGTCCTGACATAGCCAGTGACAGTATTGACTATTTGTCTCACTGGTTGAAATTCTAACCTGAGGGGATGTTGCCAGCAATCCTCTTCACAACCATCACATGCAGCATCATCACATCAACAGCAGTCGAAGTTTCAGGTGGGGGCATTGTCTTATATCTGAACCAAAGGTTTATTTTCTGATCATTTTTGCCATTCAGTTTCCCATCTCTTCACCCTTGACAAGGGTTGCTAATGGACTAAGGTTCATATAAAATCTTTCCAAAGGCTTCGGGAGCTGTTCTCTATCTATTGTGACACTTCCCGTCAATTTTCCCCATTCTGTTAAATTTCACTAATTCACACAATTTTCTGCTTCCAAAATGAATGTGCTTTCAAAAACTATTGAAATCTTCAGAGAGATCAATGAATAATTGTCCAAATGGTTTGCCACTTTAGCATTCTGAATTGATTTATATTATTCAACAAATGTATGTTGACCGTGGCACAGATAACTGTTCAATGGACATCAAAAACCCCTGGGTAACACACCTTAGTGATTGCACTTCAAATATGGATCTGGAGAGCAAATACTAACATGCATTGTGAGTTTGAACCGCTTTGCCCAAACTTCTCACATGCAAACTTTCCTGCAAAGCATGGACGAAGAACCTTGGCTGATCTTTTCCCTTCTCACAGCTCGGTCATACTGGCACCAATTGAGGTGAATGAACAGCTGCTCCAGTCAACTGCCAGTTGATGTGGCAATGACCCAGGGGAAGTAAGTGTGAAACCCTCCTGGTCTATGTGGCTTAATATCAAACCTCATGGTGCATTCATCTATCAGGTATCTGAGAAAGTGCCATACTTCTGGGCCTGGGCTCTGATCTCCACTAGATGTCCAACCCAAGCTAAAACATGGGGCTTTACATTTCTATTGTTGGAGCAGTTATGTAGACTTTCTCTTGGGTTCATGATAGGAAATAAATCAGCTCTCAGGATGCAGAGCTCCTATAGCACCTATTGGATGATATACCAGCAGAGTTTTGGAGGTTGCCCAAGAAGACCCTAGATGTGCCCAAGGCATCTGCCAAATGTAAACAAGTGAATGGAAGACTCATCTATCCACCCCAATGCATTTTAGGATAGAGTGGAAAGTGCAGCAAAATCTCATAAATCTTGACTCTGTCTAAATTTCTCAACCAGCCCAAAGGGAATCTACTAAACATGTTCATGACCACACGAGAAGACTCTTGCCTTTAAAAGCAAATAGGTGGCTGGTGAGTGCACTGCAGCTTCAACCTGTGTGCCACTGCATTTTAATGATCTCTTGGAGAATACAAAGAAACGATCTGACAAAATGCATTTACCTTTTGTGGGTGGTTCAGAAGAAAATTGTTGGCGAGGTATTCTTTGTGGGTTAACATGTTCTTGATTTCATGCCTGCGCATTGCAGCGTGGAAGTCAGAAGCAGAACTGACCTCCTGCTGAGTCCAAGCATGCAGCTCAGTCATTGCGAGCTGAGGGGCTGGATAATTTTGTACTTGGCCCTTCAGCTTTATTGCCAACCCATCTGAATAGGGTTGCTAACCTAAATGGAAAAGATAAGTGAAGGTAAGTAGTTTGTTTTTAATTTCTTAATCTCACCTAAATGATTTTTTTATTTCTTGTTTTAAATATTTTTTTTTACAAATTATTTAAAATTATTTTCACTATTTTAGAAAAATTTGAAAGGCTTTTACCTGCACGAGACGTGTAGAGGCTATTAAGTGCTTGGTATCCACCACCTGAGGCCAAGTATTCCACATTGCGGGACAGCTAGGACAGTGAGGCCTTCAGCTCATTTGGACCCTTGGGGCTGAAAATGGTTAGTGTGATCACAGGGATAGTGCACAATGTGAATACGAAGGGCCTACTTCTGTTCAGTGTAACTCTATGACACAAAACAAGGTCGAGCTGAGCATGACATTGCCCAATGCACTTCTCCACGAAAAGGGATTAAGGCAATCAATGGACAGCTCAGGATAAAGACAGCTTAAATGATGTTTCATGCAAAAGACCTGAATTAAAGATAAAATAATGTTCATTGTCCGGGAAAATGATTTACAAATCAGAATAACTCTGAGATCCCTTTGCTCAGAACACATGGATTAGAGGAAAATACAAGATTTTGTAGCACATTTTCTTTTACAATAATATATTACTTGAAGACAATTAACAATTTCATAAACTGAAGGCATTTTATTTTAAATATTCATTTAGCTTATTCCTGTTTCATTTGTATACAGACCAGAATGCTAATGATTCTCAAAAGTAGCTATGGTAAAATTTGTTTCATATGTTGGCAGTAAACTTATTGCACACATCATAAATATTTATTTTGTTTATGATACAAATCATTAAAGTTACAAAGGTACACAAAACTTCATCTGCACTATACCCGATACATTTCTTAAATTACAAATCTTATTTGTTTCTTTGGATGAAACTTAACACAGAAAAAGCGGTGCTGAAACATTAAATTTGTCATGAAAAACACTCAGTATTACATTTAATAGCTGTTAATAAGGAATTATTTCATGTGATGATGACATGGTTAGTAGCAGTTGAAATTCTTTTGAAGATTCTTCCAGCCAGCAGGCAGAAGAAACTAAATCAAACAATGCAGGATGATTTTGACTTTTTATCCTATAGATAAAAGTCCTCTATTGATTGGGGCAGACATTATGGGATGGAGTTTCTGTTCTGCGGCAATGATTTTTTTCCAGTGCAATTCATCTACAATTGGCATAACACAGTCAAAGGTTTCAGAGTTTTAGGTTCATATTATGTTCAGTGCAAATGGAGTTTCTGCAATCTTTTGCACTAGTTTAGAAGACATTGTGCTGGAAGTGGGTCAGGCGCAGAAAATGGAGACTCATCCACTGAGACTTTTCACATTGGATTTAACAGCTAGCAGGGAGAAATTTTATTCGCTAGGTCTAGAATGTATTTTAACCCCTGATTTGGAATGAAAGGTTGGATGGCTATGATAAATTTAAAAGTAGATTAGAAATAGAAACTAATATTATTATTTGTTAATTTAACAGGTTAGGAATATTTATAACTTTCAAAAAGATAACTGTAAAAATATTAAAACTGCCAATGCAATAATGTGAGTATGAAGAAGTGTTAAGAAAAAAAAATTCAAATACACAAAATTTATTGACTTTATCTATCCTTCAATTGAAATTTTAAATTAAGACCCATTTGCCTTTTGCAGCTGGAACTAAAAGATGTCAAGGTAGTATTTTGAAGGAAAATCAAAATATTAGCATCTTGGCTAATATTTATCTCTCAAATAATATCATAAAAGCAGATTATATGGTCATCATTGTATTGCAGTTTGTGGAGCCTTGCTGTGCTTAACCTGGCTACTGTTTCCTGTATTAGTTTATAACGTAGAAAATGTTGTAGTTTATTGGGTACAAAGTTTTTTGGAATGTGCTGAGGTTGTGAAAGGTGCTATATAAATGTAAATCTGTTCTTCTTTCTTACTTAACCTCAGATAGCCTGTCAGCAGGATGGAAGGGATTTAAGAAGTGTGATTGAGGTAATCAAAAATAAAACAGGAGTGTCAATCTACATCAACAAAGTGTTCTGGAGAGATCACTCTCATGGTTCATTTCGCACTGGAATTCACAGACCCCTGGGATTAAGTGACATAACTTATTTTTAGTGAGGAAAAGCATATGTGGTGCCATAGATCCATGGAGTGTGAAGAAAAATAAATGGGAAAAAAAGTTAAACATTGACATTTACATGACTTCATTTAGTGCACTGTGTAGCCATTTAAATATTACAATTCAAGCTGCTTAACTGAGGTGAAAGTCCCCAGGTGAGCAACGAATTTAAGGAGATTCATTCTATGCTATATTAGCTCAATTCAATTGTCTTCACCTACTCTGGATTATGGAGGGGAAAAACTAGCCTGAGAATCTGCTGCCAAAAGTTACAGAGCAGCCCCTTTGTAAATGCATGAATAAACAGTATTGGACTTGGCTGGATGTTGATAATTCACAGTAAAAGCCCTGGCATAACTAAGTGCTACCAGGGAGGGTGACAGAAGTGTATAGTTCCTAAGTGTATGGTTCCTAAGCATTATATCACTGGAAAGTTGGGGAAGAGAGAGAATTAGCAAAAGAATCAGGTGAAATTTGTGTCAGAAGATTTTAGACCGAGCTGCTCCTCAGAGCTAATACTACCCACAATCTTCATTGTAATTATCATATGTCAGCTGAGCTTTCTTGGAAGCATCATCACTGGGGTAAAGGAGAAAGGTGAGACATCACTTCCAATAGTCTGATTCCAACTAATAAAGAAACAAAGCTGCAATGCTGCCACTCGGTTATGCTGCTTTACCTCAATCTATAGATATGTCTGGCAGAGGTGTATAATATGATTTTTTTTAAGTTAGAATGTTAGATCATCATAGCAGAGAAGATAGCAGTGTAGAGGGCACTCATATAGTAAGCATAGTCTACAGAGAAATGTGGAATGATGTCAATTCATCTGAGAATGCTTCAAAGAAAAAATAATGTATTAATCTTTGAACACAATTTGCAGATAAAAGTGTATTTTTATTTCCATTTCTGTTTATTGTGGCAAAGAATATTCTCAGGAGAATATTCTCAGGAGAATATTCCCTGCAAACTACCAGTACAGCGATTATTTAAGGATGTTAGTTTCTGTATAAATAGCATTTTGCATAAGGTAAATTGAGTGTGAATGACTGTATTTACAATAAATTACAGGGAAAAATGAAATGCTTTCAGAGCACAGCCAAATTGTAAGACTGTGCTTTGAGCATGAATCTTCACTGAACAAGACTGCAGATAGTATGTCAAGAATAGAGGTCTGCATCATTCTGATTTTAACTCATTGTGTCTGGAGCTAATACCCATTGGACCCCTAGAGGGTTAAACACTTGAGGCATTTTCCAACTGGTATTAATAGCAGTGGGAAGCACATTTATAAAGAATATAATAGGCAGTGTTTTCCAAGTATTTTTACAGTCCTAAATTTCATTCCTCACAAATGCAGAAAGTTGCAAATGTGAGTACATTCATATCAAAGAACACTTGATTATTGTGCTTAATCTTCAATTGTATCATTATATTCAGGGTTGGAACAAAGCATTGTTTTGAAGATGTTCATTTAAAATAGCTGCTACAATTTGATGTTACTAGAAGCTGCTTTCATCCCATCCCAACACTAACCCCAATCTCAAGCCTATTCAGCTATATTCTGTAATCACTGGCAATGTCTCATACTATGGATATATTAGTTTGGGTGGCATGGTGGTGCAGCAGTTAGTGCTGCCATGTTACAGCACTGGCTTTGATCCTGATTTCAAGAGGGCAGTACATTAATGAACATAACAAAGTTAAAGAAAGTTCAATAATAAAATGAAGCTGAGAATATATGGCAGTGAACTTGTTCTGATAACCTGTTGAAAAGCTTTGTAAGTGTATGTGGGAGAACACTGGGCGTGTGGATTACCTGAAATTGGAAAATTCAAGGTTCATACCATTGGGTTGTAATTGAACCTATCAGAATATGTTGTAGTTCCAATTTGCATTGATGGACAGGTCAGTGTGGGAATAGGATGGAAAGTTAAAATGACAGGCAGCTGGTAGCTTGGGATGGCTGTTGCAGACAGAGTGCAGGTGGCCTGCAAAACAATCGCCTCAGCTACGCTTGGTTTCACCAGTGTTGAGGAGGCCAGATCATGAGCACTGAATGCAGCAGATGAGGTCAGAAGAGGTGCAGGTGAACCCCTGCCTTACTTGGAAGGGCTGTTTGGGTCCCTGGATGGTGGTGTGAGAGGAGTTGAAGGGACAAATGTTACACCTCCCTCGGTGGCAGAGGACAGTACCGGGGATGGGTGGGTGGGGAAGGGTGTGCAGAACGGGGAGTCACAAAAGAGTGGTTCCTGTGGACAACAGAAAGGG
>JARFYF010000074.1:84747581-84757708 GCA_030265395.1 Rhina ancylostomus | reverse complement strand
AGGCAAATGAGGGCTAAACATGCATTTGCCTCCATCCACAGACATTCATGTACACATCTGTGTGCATTCATGTGTGTCAATGCATCTGTGTCCACGTTTGGTCATGTGTGTGGATAGAGTGCCTACAGGTGTGTACACGCGCGCGTCTGTGTGCGTCATTGTACCATGTCCTCACTCGTCAAGTCTCTGTTGTAGCTGGACATGAAAAGAATTTGCATATAGGTATCTTCTACTCTGTGGAAGAAAGTCATCTTTGACTCCAAGGAACTATTTTCCTTTGATTCTGCATTGAGTGTGGCTTGAACAGAGTCTTCTGATTCAAATAACTAAGTGCTACCACCAATGCACAGCTGATGTTTGGGAAAAGGCGACAGTGAAAGAGGAAGAGATGGACAAGAAATTTACTGAAATAATTAGTGCTAGTTGCTACCATAAATGCAGCTTCTGCTGGGCCTTTCAACACTATTCTTGTATACTGGCACAAAAGTACTGACCAACTGTTTGGCTTTGTATGGCGCAAATGCCATAACAGAAATTGGGATTGGTAAGGGAGAAGCTATTAACAATTCGTACAAAACTACGAATGGGGAAGCTGCCTGTGCTGCTGCCTTTATTTCCTGCTCAGACGTGAGGAGGAGTGGATTGTGGTTGTCCAGGTCAAAGTCGAGTTTATTGTCATATGCACAAGTACATCCATGCACAGGTGCAATGAAAAAATTACTTGCAGCAGCATCACAGGCACACAGCATCACATAAGCAGCATTCACAAGAAAAGCATAAATTAAACACAAATTTTACAAGAAAGAACATAATTAACACAAAAAAACTAAGTCCATTTTAGTTTGAAGTGATCATAAGTGTTGCTAAACTGTAGTGATTAGGGTTGTGCCAGTTGGTTCAAGAACTGAATTGTTGAAGGGAAGTAGCTGTTCTTGAACTCAGTGGTGTGGGACTTCAGGCTTCTATACTTCCTGTCTGATGGTAGCTGCGAGATGATGGCATGGCCCGAATGGGGGGGATCTTTGGTAATGACTATTGCCTTCTTGAGGCAGCGCCTCCTGTAGATACTACTGATGGTGGGGAGGGATGTTCCCGTGATGTATTGGGCAGAGTCCGCTACTCTCTGCAGCTTCTTATGTTCCTGTGCATTTGAATTGCCATACCAGACCATAATGCAACAGTCAAGATACTTTCAACAGTGCATCTGTAGAGGTTTCTTAGCGTGTTTGGTGACAAGCCAAACCTCCTTAATCTCCTAAGAAAGTAAAGATGCTGGCACACTTTTCTTGTGATTGCATCTATGCGCACGGCCCAGGACAGACCATCTGATACATTAATGTCCAGGAATTTAAAGCTGCTGATCTCTCCACCGCCTATCCCCAAATGTAAACTGGTGCACGTTTGCCCTCCTTCCCCTTTCTGAAGTCAACGATCAGCTCTTTAGTGCTATTGACGTTGAGTGAGACGTTGTAGTTGTGGCACCATTCAACCAGATGTCCTATCTCATTCCAGTAAGTTGACTTATCACCACCTGTGATTCATCCAACAACAGTGGTGTTGTTTGCAAATTTGTATATGGCATTGGAGCTGTGCTTAGCTATGCCATCAGAGGTACAGAGAGTAGAGCAGGGGGCTAAGCATGCAGCCTTGAGGTGCACCAGTGTTGATGGTCAGTGAGGAGACGTTGTTACCAATTCTCACTGACTGAGCTATGGCAATGCTGATGAACAATTACTTTTACATTGCTCACTGTTATCTGCCCTTAAAGTGCTTAACTGCTATTTTGACTGGCAACTCAGTCCTCAGTTCTTACAATTCTTCTTCATAGAGAGCCACGTTAGTATTTCCTGCTCTCATTGTACACTGTCAACTTTGTACCATGATATATAAATGTCCTTAAAAAAATTCATACATGCACTTTGCAAGACTTGTATTTACTTTGTTCCTTTTATGGTTTGTTTTAGATAAACCAATACAGAATTCAGGATGCTAATGCTGACTTTTATTTTAATCTACTAAATTTAACTGCTTCTTGCAAGACTAATACAGTGAATTAGCATTTTGTCAGGTAGATTAAAATACGGCTCCAGCATTTTCAATTTGTCATCCTGCACATATAATATCACCTCTACTGGCAGTACTTTTGCAGTCCTAACATTGGCACCATTTTTATATCCAATATTTATTACTGAAATACCTGTAAATAAAAATGGCAGAATGAGAAATAATAAATATTAAGCAGTGAAAACGAGAGAGAAAGAAAACCAGAAAGTAAAGAACGAGCACAAATGAAGGAGAGATAAGTAACAGATTTTATAATATGGTGAAACTAGAACATAAGAAGCAGGAGGAATCCTTTTCCCCTCATGCCTACTCCATCATTCATTCAGATCAGGTCTGACCGTTTACCTCAACATTACTTTCATTTACTAACCATTGGTTCCCCTAATATCTAAAAATCCATCAATCTCTTTCTTGAATAGTTCAGCAGCTGAACCTCACTGCCCTTTTAAGTAGAGAATTCCAAAGAGAACTTCAGAGTTAGTGGTTCAGGTCCATGAATTTCCATCAAAACTGGAAAAGGAAGAAAACAAATATGTCTTAAGTTTTGAGGGGGAAGAATTAGAAAGAATAAAGGGAATGTCTGTGATAAGATGGAGACAAGAGAATCCAGATAGCACAAATACTTTTGGCGCCATCTAACAAAGGGTGATGGAGGTTTGTTGATCATAGCTGATCTAACCAGAAGAGGTATAAATAAGAACAGAGAGTTGAAGATGATATCCTCACATTTCTGAACAGTTTTGACCATTCACTTAATCTATTAATATTGCTTTCTAATTTAGTGTATCCATTCAAAATACTTACAATAATATCTACCTAAGTTGTGCTGACAAACTTGTGGTCATGCATGCTATCATTTAAGTCACTTGAGGTCATCATATTGTGAAAAGTTGTGGCCCCGTCCTTCTAAGATACTATGTCACATTATGTCAATTTGAGCACCTTCTCACTTTTTGTAGTTTCTATTTTTTGTCACTTTACCATTTTCTTTCAGGTCAGTAACCTGCCTTCAATTTCATGAGTTTCAGGTTTAGCTAACATCTTATGTGAAAGACTAGCCTTTATCAATTTGTTGAAGTACATGATGGAGCATTGGGAAGAGGTGTTTAAGAAGGCAGTTTCAGTAGATATAAGAAGCTACAGCTTATCTTTGCATTCCAAGAGGATCTAGAACAATGAGCAATTTTGACAGAGGCCTTTTAATGCTTAACATAATCAAGTAATTATAATTATTATACATACACATATGACATTATGTGGTGTCCTTTGAAAAACTGACATATTACAGTTTTCAAGCTTATGAAGTTCACATTGTTCAGACATTTTTAACTACTGAGATATCTTTTCCAACAATAACTATTTTTATTTTTTCCAACTCAGCTGCATAAGAATCCACATTTCATCATTTATCTGATTCAATTAGCTGTTATCCCTCACTGATGACTACCATTTTACTAACTATAATTCTCCTGTTAGCCAATTAAGTCATTTAACTTTGAGTGAGTAACAAAGAGATTCATAAACAATGGCCCACTATTGGCAACTTTATCACTTGCCTTACATAGATGTGTCCTTGAAAGAAATCATCCCTAGCCACATATCCCATAACAAACAAAACTTGTTTATCTGCTGCTGAATTTCATATCTGCTAAAAACTCTCCCTGTTCTGCTTTTGCCATCTTTAATTTAAATAACTTTTTTGCCATCTTGAAAAGAATGATGTTCATAGATGTGTTTTCCCACAGAATTTGTTCTTCAGTGACTACTGATATTTACTTTCATTAAGTTTCCTGGTAAAGCAGAGCATAATTTTTGCTGCATTTTACTTTAATGAGCAGGTCAGCCTTATGCTTCTATCTTTCTAAACCCTTAACTAAACAAAAATTAATATAAAGATTTTAATATGAAGGTATTTTAATATTGAGAGTTTAGAGGGGAGATAGTCAGTATAAAGAGGTGAGAGGGAAGGGTGAGACAGGAGCTAGCAGATGATAGATGGAACCAGGTGAGGTGGGGATTGATGGGCAGGTGGCGTATGGGAGGGAGGGAGAAGTTAGAGACAGAGGCTGGAAGGTGATAAGTGGAATCAGGTAAGGAAAGGATGATAGGCAGATGGAACCAGATGGGGGAGAGGAATGAGAGAGTTTGCTAGTAGAGAAGAAACCGAGGTGGATAGTGGTTATGTGGTTGATGGGTAGATGGAAATGGGAAAGGTGAACGAAGGTAGAGAGAACCTAAGTAAACAAGTAGGAGTTATGAAGGAACATTGGGGTTGTGGGATACCTGAAATTGGAAAATCCAATACTCATGCTATTGGGTTGTAGGCCACCCAAGTGGAATATGATGTCCTGTTCTTCTAGTTTGCATTTGGCCTCACCATGACACTGAAGAAGGCCGAGGATAGACAGGTCAGTGTGGGAATGGGAGGGGGAGTTGAAGAGACATTCAACAGGAGCTGAGAAAGGAACATTTTTGTTCTTTTGTACCTATCAATTAATTAATCACCTCTAGATATGACAATTCCAATGTACTCCTGGTGGCTTCCCATTCTCCAAATCCCACAAGTTCATCCAAAACTCTGCTGCTTGCAATCTGGCCATTGGAAAGTGCTGCTATTCCTGTTCCCTCTCGTCTACAATGGATCCTTGTTCACTGATGCATCAAATTCCTAACTTCTATTCCTTGAGTTCAAGTCCTTTGTGAAAGAAAAAGTCTTTCACATATCATTCAGGGTTTGCAATCATTGATAATCATTGTTGTAATAGATACAGTATATAGTACAGCAATCAAAGTATACAGAGGAAGCACATATAAGCTGCAATGCAATAATAACTGAAAAAAATTGACAATGGGGAGGGTGGAATTTCAGTTGGAAGGTGAATAACCTACTGTAGAATTTCTGACAATAAACAGGGAAGCATCTACATAAGGCCTTTAATCACCAAGGCAAAGAAAACTACGGACCAATTCTGCTAAATGGGATTAGTATAGATAAGTACAATGGTTGGCATGGATGTGGTGGGCCAAAGGGCCTGTACCACTCTATAACTCTATGTAAATTGCAAGAAATTGTATCATTTGATACTGCATCTGGAAGGTTACAATGGAAGATGAGGTGCGGTCCCTTGAGTTTACATTGGGCCTCATTAGAATAGTGCACAAGGCCATAGATATATATGTCAGAGTGGGAATGGGATGGAGAATTAAGGTGACAGATAACTAGAAGCTTAAGGTCACAGATGTGGACTGAATGCAGGTGCTCCATAAAGTAGTCAACCAATCTGTGTTTGGTTTCTCCATTATAGAGGAGATGACATCATAAGCACCGAATGCAATACACTGTATTGTAGGAAATGCAAGTGAATCATTGCTTAAGATGCTTAACCTACAGCAGAGCTGACAAGTTGTGATACAACCAGAGAAAGGAGGTTAAGTGAAATTGTTGAATTTGATATTGAGTCCAGAATGCTGCAACATGCTCAGACAAGGTGCTATTCCTCTAGTTAAAGTTGGGCCTCCTTAGAATAGTGCAATGGGCTACAGGCAGATAAATCAGAGTGGGAGTAAAATGGCAAATTATAGTACAGGCAACTGTAAGCCCAACTTGGCAATGCTGGGTAAGGAACAAATATGAACCACAACACTAGGAATAACATCTTTGCTCTTCCTCAAAATATGCGCAATTCAGAGAGGAGAGGAGGGCCTCACTTTAAAACCTCATCCAAAAGACTGCAGTTCTTAGGCATTTGAGCATGGAAAGGCATTTGACAAGGTATCCCTTGGTAGATTGATTCAGAAGATTAAGACGTATGGGATCTAGAGTGACATGGATTCAGAAATGCCTTGCCCATAGAAGACAGAGGGTAGTGGTGGAAGGGCGTTATTCTGGTTGGAGGTCCACGACCAGTGGCATCCCACAGGGATCAGTGCTGGGGACCTTCATTGCTTGTGATATAAATGACTTGGATGAAAATATAGATGGGTGGATTAGTAAGTTTGCAGACAACACAAAGGTTGGTGGAGTTGTGAACAGTGTAGAGGGCTGTCAAAGGATACAGCAGGTCATAGATTAGTTACAGATATGGGCGGAGAAACGGCAGATAGGGTTTCATCCAAGCAAGTGTGAAGAGTTGCACTTCGGGAGTTCAAATGTAAGAGGAAAGTATACAATTCATGGCAGGACCCTTAACAGCATTGATATACAGAGGGATCTTGGGGTCGAAGTCCATGGCTCACTGAAAGTGGCCACGCAAGTAGGCAAATGGCATGCTTGCCTTTATTGGTCAGGGCATTGACTCTAAGAGGAAGGATGTCATGTGGCAGCTATATAAAACTTTGGTTAGGCTGTACTTGGAGTATTGTGTGCCATTTTGGTCGCCCCATTACAGGAAGGATGTAAAGCATTTGGAAGAGGTACAGAAGAAGTTTACCACGACGCTGCCTGGATTAGAGGGTATGAGCTATAAGGAGAGGTTGGACAAACTTGGGTTGTTTTCTCTAGAGCATTAGAGGCTGAGGGGAGACCTGAAAGAAGTTTATAAAATTATGAGAGTCACAGATAGGGTAAACAGTCAGAGTCTTTTCCCCAGGATAGAAATGTCAAGTACTACAGGACATGCATATGAGGCAAGAAGGGGAAAGTTTAAAGGAGATGTGCGGGACAGGTATTTTTTTTACCCAGAGAGTGGTAGGTGCGTGGACCAGGCTGCAAGGGGTAGTAGTGGAAGCAGATATAATAGTGGCATTTAAGAGGCTATTAGACAGACATATGAACATGGAGGGAATGGAGAGATATGGATCATATACAGGCAGAAGAGATTTAGTTTAGTTCAGCATCATGTCCAGCACAGACATCGTGGGCCGAAGGGCCTGTTCCTGTGCTGTACTGTTCTATGTTCAGGTAATGTACTCCTTCAGTACCCACTGGGCTGCCAGTTTAGATTTATGTGCTCAAGCCTCTTGGGTTGGGCTTGTACTGATTCAAGATATGAAGGCTTTGAGCCACAGTAGACAGGAACAGTCAGAGCTGGATGACCTTATCTCCCCATCTCTGCAATTTCCTCCAGCCCTAAAACTTTCAGTGAGCTATACATTCCTTATTGTGAAGACTCTGTTTCTTTTGTACAAACTCCATTTCTTTTGTACAAACTCCATTTCTTTTGTGCCCCCTGTGTCTGAACTTCCAGTATCTAGCCACTATGCTCAGGAACTTCTTCCACAAAACTCATTTATCCTTTAATACCTTAATTTTAACTTTTAATCACCAATCAAAATATCTCCTTCTTTGGATCTGTGTCAATTTTTGCTTGACTGCAAACCTGGGATAGTTTTCTAATTAACGGTGTTATACAAATGTAATTTGTTTGCCAAATAAATTAGTTAAAATATATGTAGAACAATGTAAGATTTGTGGTTAAAGAGAAAACTGTTAGAAATTCCAACAAAATTTGTAGCATTTATCTCAATAAAAAGGAAATTGTTGAAAGGATGATTACAAACAAAGGCTTAGAATTTAGTTCTGTCATTCTTGTGCTTGCTTCTTCATTTTAGGTTCTTTGAGCCAACAGAAGCAAAATTAAGTTGAAAAAAATGACCCCAGGAAACCATTTTGGTTCAAGGATTTTGGCTACAGAAGTAACTAACTGCACTACTTTTTTTGATATTTTGGTTTGGTTAAATTAAAAGTGACTTAAAATCCACTGTTCCAATTGTACTCAAGCAGATTTTACAACATCACTTCCCATGCACCCACTGAAGAAATTTTTTTGGTGTAAAATACATGTCACAGTGACTGGCAGACAGACTTTTTATCTCAATGACATACTAACGATTTGGATGAGAATGTAGGTGGCATAATTAGTATGTTTGTGGATGACACCAAAGTTGATGGCATGGTGGACAGTGAAGAAGATTTTCTAAGGCTACAACAGTATCTAAATCAATGGGGAAAGTGGGCCAAGAAACGCCAGTTGGAATTTTACTTGGACAAATACAAAGTGATGCACTTTGGGAAGTTAAACCAGCGCAGGACATACACGGTGAATGACAGGGCCCTGGGCAGTGTTATAGAACAGAGAGACTGAGGGGTACAAGTACATAGTTCTCTGAAAGTGATGATACAGGTAGATAAGGTGCTGAAGAAGGCATAAGGCATGCCTGCCTTCATTGGATGATGCATTGAGTTGAAGAGTTGCGATGTCATGTTACTGCTGGACAAGATGTTAGTGAGGCCTGGAACGCTGTGTGCAGTTCTGATTGCCATTCTATAGTAAGGATGTGAGTAAACTAAAGAGGGTGCAGAAAAGCTTCACAAGGATGTTGCTGGGAGTGGAGGACTTGAGTTATAGGGAGAGACTAGATAGGCTGGGACTCCTTTCCCCGGAGCGAAGGAGGCTGAGGGATAACCTGATGGAGGTTTATAAAATCATGAGGGACATGAACAAGATGGATTATCACAGTCTTTTCCCCAGATAGAGGTGTCTAAAACTAGAGGGCATAGGTTTAAGGTGAGAGAGGAAAGATTTAAAGGGGACCTGAGAGGTAAGTATTTCCACACAGAGGGTGATGGCTTTATAGAATGAGCTGCCAGAGGAAGTGGTAGAGGCAGATATAATTATAACATTTATAACACATTTGACAGGTACACGGATAGGAAAGATTTTGAGCGATATGGGGCCAAATGCAGACAAATGGGACTAGTTCAGGATGGCTCCTTGGTTGGTGAGAGTCTGTTTCCATGCTATATAACTCTATGACTCAATGATCTTGTTTTAAAACCAGTCAGGAAAAATGCAATGTAATTTTCCATCCTTATTGGTTATAAATGACCTGTGAGGTAGTTAGTGTTAAACCAGCTCCTGTTGAACACAGGTCCTTATGAGAAAAATGCTTATAATTTTATAACTTAAACATGCCACAGGGATAATGAGTGTATATATCAGAAAACTCAAAGTGGTGTTCCACACCTGACTAGTGTTATGATTCCTTTGGGAATTATTTTGGTATGCAGAGAACTTACTACTTCCAAGTAATGAATATAATCAGCAAAGAAAAATGATAATATCTAATAATATCTTGAAAACGCTGCTGTCATTTTCATTCAGGTATCAAGTTTTACATGTACATCTTGAACAGTTTTATCACTATGTAGATTAATTGTCAAGACTATCTCAGGAAACAAATAACAATCTCCTTAGTTTACTTTTACACCCTGCATACAGACCATGCATCCTAACTAATAAAGAGTTTTACCAACAAGCATATTTGCCATGTGGGCAGTGTCTTTTCCATACAGAACACTGAAAGGTTAAAAAAACGAAAAGGCAGACCAACTAGCAGTTGAATAGGAACTTCTGCACCCTTATATTAAAGTTAATTAAAGTTTCTTGAAATATAGTCAGTTATAATACTGCTAAATATTTCAAAAGTGATAAATATCTGTATAAACATCCTTTGCTCCTGAAAAAGAATTCTACAATAATGTAAAATTTCTGGACAGTAATTGACCAGTCCTTAAAATTTAAAACTACAGTTCTAATGTTTGGATTGCCGTGGAATTGCCCAGAGTAAATTCTGGAATAAGATGAAAAAAATATTTGCAACATTGCTACATTCTACTGTAATCGAAACTATACTTGTAAAACAAAGCAAACCAGTTCCCAGGAAGAGGAAAAGAGGGCACTGAAACTAACATCATTTAAGTAGCAATGACTCATTAACAATCAATCATCAGTGCATTTTTTAGTTCCACCAGAATCAATCATTCAACTGCAGATCCTGTCAAAGCTTTGCCCAAATATTCAGTAACTGGTGCAAGGCAGCATCCTCAGCCCAGCGCATTCAGCTGCTTCCCTCCTTTAAAAAGTCGGAAGTATAACTATTTGCCAATTGTTCTGCATTCAGCCTTTCATGACTTATTGCAAGCAGCACCCTTACTTTGGTTCCTTTATTTGCATATATAATTGGCACAGGTACAATGAGCTGAATGGGCTTCTTGTGTTATAAACCTTCTATGACTCCATGACAACACAAGAACAAAGGAATGAGAGAGACATAAGTAGGCC
>JARFYF010000074.1:84720060-84733792 GCA_030265395.1 Rhina ancylostomus | reverse complement strand
ATTACTCTCAACAATCCATACGTGGATTGCAGTGACAGTCACAGTTATTGTTTCTCATCCATCGATAGAGAAAACATGCGGGCTGGTGTCTCTCTCTCTCTCTCTCTCTCTCTCTCTCGTTCTTCTGTCTCTCTCTCTCTCTCCTTCAGACTGACTCCCACTGGTTGTTTCAACAACAATATCATGATGTTCTTTATCTTCTGTTGACGTAAACACGCCACACACACACTATCTTAAAGGAACCTCACTAATTGTAACCTAGTCCGTAACGATATCAAGACTGATGGAAAGATTTTTGAATATTAAAAGGAATCAAGGGAAATGGGCTTAATTCAGGAAAGTAGTAGAGAGGTAAAAGCTCAGTCATGTTGTTATTGAATGGCCAAAAAGGTGTGAGGAGCCTTTCATTTGTTATATTCTTTTAAATGGTTTACCAATTGGCATGCCAAAATCTTTCTTTCAGTATATGACGGGATTTGGCTGCAAGGGTACACAAAGCAAAATTCTGAAAATCTGTAACAAATTCCGAAATTATGTAACAAATATCCAATTTTCAATAAGCGTGTCATATTGTTCCTACTGAATTTACTGAAAACTTCCATCTTAGTAATGATATATCTATAGTGCAAATTGAGGTGTAAGTAACTTATGATTTAATGCATGTTGCACCACTGCTTTGTTACTGAGCTGTGAATGGTTGGAAATACATCCAACCTCTTTAGCAGCAAGGGATGTGAAATTCCTTTCATTTAAGCCAATCCTCAAAAACTGCCCCCTGAACTTGGTGTGGTTTATCTGTCTGCAGCTGGATGTGTACAAGGATGAAAGTTGTTCCAGTGCCATAGAGGAGAAAAAAAGTGGTATACTGACACTGTTCATAAAATACTTCTAATTTTAATGTGAGAATGACAAGAGTTAAAACAACTTAAATGCAAGAAATGGCAAAAAATAAAGCAGGACAAGGCTACGATAATCTGCAAATATGCATCCCATACAATGCATGGAAGGGTTACCAATCAGGATTGTAATTGTGTTTTCTAGTTAATTTGGATGACAACTGCTACTTAGCTAAAGTGTGAATATTAGACCTGATATTTCTCCATGCAGTCAAAAAGACAATAATAAACCAATACCAATACCAAAAATCAATGGCTTTCTCACGTGATCTGATCATTTTAATGTTGGGCACTATTGAATTATTAAAATTAAACTAAAATGGTGTATACTATTAGTCCAACACAAAGGTATTACTGAAATTTCAGTTACCTGGTATAACTGTCATTGCTTTTAATTAAAATAGTTAAGGTGTTCTTTCTTCTAATGCCTCTTCTTTGGGCAAATCAATATGGTGATGTGATCAATTTATTGGTCATTCCAGATTAGATATATTTACAAGACAAACCATATTCTAATCATTTTTTAATAAATTGTGGAATTAAATTTGCCACTGGAGGATGGGAAGCACTGCAGTCTAAATTATAACATCAATCACCAATATCGCTGCTGCAGCAAATCCTAACATCATAGTCAATAGTAACCGTAAGCATGTAACAGTGTACATTTTTTACATCTAGCTTCACCTAAAAAATATCAGCATCTTACAAGGCCGTAAAAGATAAGAATACTTGTGTCTGGAAAGAAAAGATTCCCCTTTTGCCCACTTCTTTACTTTTCCCTCTGCCTCCCTGTTGTCTTTTTCTCTGGCTCTCTATTCTTGTCACTTATATTTCTGTCTGCTCATTACCTTCCACCTTTCATTCTTTTCTCATTAGTGCATTTTCATCTCTCTCTACTTTTCCCTCCTACCTTTCCTCTCACCCCTTTTGCTTATTTATTCAGTTTCTCTCTTCTATCAATGTCTCTTTCTATCTCCTTGTGCCTCTCCCTATCTTGCATGAATGTTGCTTTCTGTTCCTTCTCATCTATTTATCTTCCCTCTATGTCTCCACAGTTTTTCTTTCTTTCCTTTTGCTTTCTCTAGTTTCTCTCTTTTTTTCACATCCCATGTGGTTTTCTTTCTCTCATTTTCCTTCTAGTTTGTACTCTTTGATTGCATTCATAGAATCATATAGTCGTGGAGTTGTACAGCACAGAAGCAGATTCTTCAGGCCGTTACATCCATGCTGACCATTTTGCCCATCTACACTAATCCCTTTGGCCTGCACTAGGTCCATGTCTTTCTATGTCTTGCCGCTGCAAGTGCCTATGTAAATATCTAAGTGTCCTCTAAACATAGTGATTATATTTGGTTCCATCACTTCTTCTAGCAGCGAGTTCCAAACAGCAACCACTGTGTGTGAAAAACTTGCCCCTCAAATCCCCTTTAAAGCCCCTTCTTCTCACTATGCTCTCTTGTTCTTGATACAAAAAAAGATTCTTACTGTTTACTGTATATATGCCTCTTATAATTTTATATACCTCTTTCATTTTAGTTTAAACACTAATTTTCATTAATGGTCAGTCCTCTACTCGCTGTTTATGATTCACACATACCTTTAATTCCCTCTAATTCTGGTTACACATTCTCCTTTTTCCCTTCAATTTTCCACTATTCCCACTCCAAGTTCCTGTTCACGTTCTTCCCCTTCACATCATTTCTTACTTATATTCTTTTTCCTGCTATCCCTATCAGTTTTCTCTTCATGTTTCTCATACAGCTTTCTGGGAAAGATAAATGAGGTATTCCTAAAAAGGCCAAAGTCAGTAAGGCTGCTGTGACACAGCATGCCATCTCATTCATAAAGAGTCAATAGGTTAACTATTTTTGACCTTATCCTCAACAACGTTCCTCCAGCAAAGGAGCAGTATGGATATTATAACCACACAAAAGTTGGAATAGGAAAAAACAACCGCAAAGTTTCATGTCATAAAGTGAAAATGAAGAATCCTTGTGCAAAGCCTTTTTATGGATTCCTGTGTGCCACTAAGCATTTCACTAATGTAACAATATCCAAACAAAACAATGAAGCAAAGATATGGTTGCTATCATCATAATCTGCATTTAGACAATCTATTCTCTGCTTTGTAACTTTCATCATTCTGGATCAAGTTGTGAAGAAGTACTTCCTGGCAATATGGACTTTCAACAGATGAGTTCTTCCTCATATATTAGATTTCATACATGAATTCCATTTATGAACATTTAAATAGGTGAAACTGTACCAGGAGAACAAAGCAGTTTATTGACCACTACTGCTGAAGCAAGGAATATTGTAGATAGATGACAACTAAAAACCCCACTGGAATGAATCAGGAACAGAAGTATTTATCACTTACTCTGCTTCTACTGCTTAAAATGCATGACAGTGCAGATACGGAAGATTTTTCTGACTTTTTACATGACAGGATGTGCTTAATATCACATTTATTCTAGTAACTCTTCCTCTTTAACTACAATGATTTTAAGAGTACCTTCATGAAGGCAGAAACTAAATATTCATTTATGACCATAGCCATGTTTCTCACCACACTCAGGTTAAACTTTTGGACAGGCCCAAGGTGTTTCCTTTGTTACCCACCTGCCTTTTATGTTTTGAAACATTCTTGGCAATGTTTTTCCTGCATTTTGTCTGCCTTCATATTGGCTTTAATTTCAGCCCCACATTTTCTGTTCTTCTCTTGACTTTCTACACCCTCAGAATTTTACATGCTTTCTTTCAACACATTATCCTAACCTGTATGTTCTTTTTCATTCAGGAACTCTAAGTATTGGGAATCCCATCTTTTTCCTATATGGTAATGTATTTCTATGAACTCTCACCATCGCTAAATTGAATATTCTCCACTGGTCTGGCTGATTTACATTTTATAAGTCATTTCAAGTACACATTTAATAAAATATTTCTAAGCCTCAGTTTCATTCCCATGTCAAAAACTGCCCCCTCAATTGTTGCCTGCCAAGAACATTTTCAAGAATGCATTTCAAAAGTTCTGTACCCTCTATACCTTTGGTGTTAATGTTTCCCCTTGGCTGAGGGATTTAGAATCAGGGATCAGAGTTATTTTGAGACTCTCAAAGTAAGGGGTTGGCCACTCAGGACAGACATGAGAAGGAATTCCTTCACTACCCAAGAGAACCATGGAGGTTCAGATGCTGAGGCTATTCAAGTTAGAGATTGACATATCTTTAGATATTAAGAAAATCAAGCGATATGGGGTTAATGCAGGAAAGTAGCACTAACGTGAAATATTAGCTATGATCTTACTGAATGGAGGTCCAGAATGAAGAGCTGAATGGCCCAATGCTGTTTCTAGTATTTATCACTTTCTAATCTATTACCTTCCATATCTAATTTTGCCTCCATCTCTGCTCAAAGCATTCTCAAGTTCTCATCTCTGGCAAGGAGGAGTCATTGGTGTTCTTTCTAGGGAGAAGGGAAGATAATAGCAGATGTGAAGGGGAAGGAAACTGTATCCAAGAGGAGACAACCTTCAACAACATCTACTCATACTTAGACCATGAAGATTGGTTCTCTTGCAACATTCCATATTTGACAGAAAAGAGTATTTTTCTTGGACAATGAACGCTAACCTCCATCTTCAATGCCACTTTCTGTTGAATATGTATTCTCTACTGCTTTTTGAGAATCTGGTAAGTTTTCCACTTCAGCATTCACACCTCTTGTCCCTTTGATCCATTTAACAATAGAGCCAGCCACCAATTTACCTTCCTGGTTCTTGTGCCAAATACATTTTAAATTTTAGCTTACCTCAAAAAATGCATCCACACTTTTAAAACCAGCCACTAATTCCCTTCTCTAACCAGAAACAATCCTCATCACTTTGTAACTTCCCATCTCCTACCTCCTTCACCTTTACCTTTTCTACAATAATCCAAGAGAGTTGCTACTTAGTAAGATCATTAATTCAAGACAGAGCTGTTAAATGTAGCATTCATACTATCCATACATTGATTCTCACGAGTCTTTATGCTTCAACAAAAGAAGGTTAAAAAGTAATATGATGAAAAAGAATAATTTTTTGACTGCAGACAAAACAAAAAGTATGCCAGTCATCTCCAGGGGTGGCATGATGATGCAGTGAGTAGAGCAGCTGCTGCCTAACAGCTCCAGTGACCCAGGTTTAATCCCCACCACCAGTGCTGTCTGTTTGCATGTTCTCATTGCAACTGCATGGGTCTCCTCTGAGTGTTCCGATTTCTTCCTACACCCTACAGATTTGTGGGTTCATTGGTTAAGTGGCAAGTGCATATTGCCCCTGGTTTGTAGGTGGGAGGTGGAAGCTGGGGGGAAATTGATGGTAATGTTGGGAGAAGATGGGATTAGTGTAAATTGATGCTTTAGAGCTAGCATGACTCAGTGGGCCAAATGGCCTTGTTTTTGTGCTGTTTGACTCAGTGATTCTACGAATGAAAAGGATAATAAGACATTTCATTAAACTCATCAATCGTCTGTGCCATTGTAAAACATTTAAGTGTTAATTACATATTTTTAAAAATTGTTTATTAGTTTCAAAAGGTTTGCACTAAATTATAGATAAATAACTACAACCGAAACCTGTAGTTATCTACAATGCATGCAAGCAGAATGCAGAGGATTTACAACATGTGACTATCATGCATAAATGGCTGTATATCTTCTACTTAGGCAGACCCTCAGTATTGAGGATAACTTGCTTCCAATGAGGAGTGGAAGTACCAGCGTTTGAATTTTTATTAAAACGTGGGATTGCACACCTGCATCCCCAAGATCCTGTCAAAGCAAGGTCCTATGGTAAGGAGGTCCAAGACAATTGGAGACCAGGCTCTGCTACACAGACTAAGCACATGCACACAGACACGCACGCATGCACAATATACACAAAGTCCACAAAAGTACTTTGATCTCCCACTTATCACGAACACAGATAATCTTACCAGCTCTTTCTCAGTACTTCTCCCTCAGTCTCCCTATTTCTAAGACCCTTAACCATCTTCCTCAGTCTCCCCACTCCCTTGGTTCCAGTCCCTCTCTGTTCACACCCTCTCTACTCATTTCCATCCTGCTTAGCTTATTATCTCTTCCTTTCTCTCTTGAATCCCACAGACGCACTCCACCCTTACTGCTGCCCAATTTCCAGCTGCTGATAGCTCTCTCTCTCTCTAAAGAATGAAGCTTCCCACTTTTCTAATTGTCTACCTCTACCTGGTCTCAGCAGTCATCCCACCCAAAACCTGCAGCCTAACCCACAACAACCCGACCTCTCTCAAAAAGTCCAAGAGAATCTTCAGCTCCTCTTATGGTGCTGCCCAACGTAGGCAGACTATGATTTCCTACAGGGTCCCAGCGTGCCATTTTCCTGTGGATGGGAGTGGATTCATCCTACAGGAGAGAGGGCAAATCTCTTTGTCACCATCTTCATCTAGAAAAAAAAATAACCTGAGGCCTAGGGGTTCTGTTTACCACATTCCTTTTAAGCTCCCTGTACCTCTCTCTGCTGCATTCCTTTTACATCCCTGTGCCAGAAGAAAATTAGTTCAATTCGTCATCATGTTATGTTGCGACATTGTGGGCCAAAGGGCCTGTCCCTGTGTTGTACTGTTCTATGTACCATGTCCCTTGGCCTCTCTCCTGGAATCCTTTACACTTTGTTCACAGTGTTTGACTGAAATATCTATATGTCATAAAATATCTATTTATTATAAGCAGTATTCATTCCTACTGTTATCATATCCTTCCAGGATTGCGAAAGTGACAATGCATATTTCTCCAGATGCACCTTTCATTCGTCGAAAAATGGTCTCTGTTGGAATGTAGCCCACTATTTAACATTTAACCATGCATTACAAAAACATATAATAAAGCTCATAAAAATTTTCCATATTACCTGCCAAATGTAGTAATAAAGATTAAGAATTGCCAAGAGTGCTTTTAGGCACAAAAAGCTTATAGTGATGCAGAAATGTTAATGAATTACAGAAGCAATAAAGCTACACAATCTGCTACAAAAGATACTTGCATACTGTACCTCACTGTAACAAATGAAAAGACCAAGAAGACATTTCATTAAACTCCAGCAGATTGCAATTCCAGCATATTGAGATGAACAAAAGATGTTTCCAAATATATACATCAGAAAGAGAAGAAAATACACAAAGATTTGTTTATTATGTGTAAATAATATTAGAAATCAGTATGACAAGTTTTAGGTTTCTGTACACAAAAAGAAGCACACTACTCACCAAAGTACGTAAGCCACCAGGCTTGAAAGTTGCACAGGGCACCATCCGGGATAACTTCTCCCTGTATCAAAGGCAAAGTTTCATACAGTAGACAAAAATCAAAAAACTACAGATATTGGTTGTAGTAGATATTGATAGAGCCCTTGGCCCATCTCATCTATTTCCTGCACCACTGCTCTCAGTTCTTCTCCTCCTGGACAGAGCAAGGAGAGAGTTCCACAGTCCACACCTTTCACCCTATCTGTCTTCATATTCAATATATCATCCTTCACATTTCCACCACCTTCAAAAAAATTCCACCACCAAACACATCTTCCCTTCCCATTGCAGTATTTCAAAAGGACCATTCCTTTCACAATTCCTGGTATGCTTTTCCATCTTAACCAACCACTCCTCTACTTGCAGCATGCAACGACAAGAAATGTGACACCTCTTCCTTTCCCACCATCCAGGGACTCAATCAATCTTTCCAGGTGAAGCAGTGATTTACTTGCACTTCTTCCAATCTACTGCTCTGCATTCTGTTTTCATAATGTGGTCTCGTCTATATTAGAGAAATCAAATGTAGATCGGGTAATCGCATTGCAAAACACCACATTCGGTCTGCAGGAATGAGCCTAAGCTTTAGTTCCCCACAACATTCTCACTCTAATCTGCCAGTTACTATGAGGTCCAACATAGCTTGAGGGACAACAGCTCATCTTCCACATTGGCATATTGCAGCCATCTGGACTGAACACTGAATTCTAAAACTTCTGGTAACTCCTTCCTGGTGTAACAGAGGTTCACTGTCACTTCTTCCAATCTAGTGTATTGCACTTGTTACACACAATGTGGTCTCCTCTACACTGGAGAAATCAAATGCAAATTTGGTAAATACCTTGCAGAACACCTCAGAATCAGTATCAGATTTATTATTATTGACATATGACATGAAATTTGTTGTTTTGGGGTAGCAGTACAGTGCAAAGACATAAGAATCTATAAATTACAAAAATAAATAAATAGGGCAAGAAAAAAAAGGAAGAAACTAAAAGTATCTAGTTTGCAGGAGCAACATTAAGCATCCACGTGTCTGCAAATTTCCATCCCACCTCCCACTGTATCCTGCCTGTCTGTGCCCTCCTGTCCTATTTTAACGAGGCCTAAGGAAAGCTTGAGGATCAGCAGCCCATCTTCCATCTGGGCATATTGCAGTCTCCCCAATCCAATACTGAATTCTATAACTTCAGGTAACTCACTTTTCTGGCCTGTATCAGAACTGGGCAGTCCACTGTGGTAATACTAGAGAAACAAAGGACTGCAGATGCTGGAATCTAGATGAAAAACACAATGATGCTGAAGGAACTCAGCAAGCCAGGGAGCATACGTGGAGAAAGGCTGGCGGTCAACGTTTCAGGTCAGGACCCTTCTTCAAGGCTGGTGGTCAACGTTTCAGGTGAAGGGTCCTGACCTGAAATATTGACCGCCTGCTTTTCTCCATGGATGCTGCCTGGCCTGCTGAGTTCCTTCAGCATCATCGTGCTTTTCAGTCCACTGTGGTATTGGCTCAATTTCTCTATCAGACCTGCTGAGTACATCTTACAGTGCTGCACTTCACAACTTTAATATTCCTTTGTTTTCCCACTCACTAACTGCTTTCATTCAATAGCTTTTATGTTCCTTTGACTAGGTTTTCTCCCTCTCCATCTAACTTCCCCCATCAACCAGATGATCTCATTTACAACTTATCCGCCTGGTAACCATGCCTTTTGTCCTATCCATCCCTCCCCCATGCTCTCTGCAAGTTAAAACCAGCTTGCTTTCTCCTTTTCTCAATTCTCATGAAGGATCTTCAACCTGAAGTGTTAACTGTGTCTCTTTCTATAAATGCTGCCTGGCCTGCACAGTGTTTCAAGCATTTTCTGATTTTATGTCAGAGCTTCATACAGTTGAACAGAAGCCAAATCAATTTCCAAAGCATGCAAATTATTTTATATGGAGAAATATACATATTGCATCACAAGTACATCATGGCAAGATGGACCCCTTCAATATTACTTTCAAAGCCTCCCTGAAAAACTGTAATATTCCCACACTTACGGTAATCCATGGCTCATGACATTCTCAACATGCAGGAAGAGCTGTCAGAAAGGCATTAATCTTGAGTCCATTCATGAGGACCACACAGAAGCCCATCTGGTCAATGGCAGAAGGAACACACCACCTCACAAACTATCCACCTACCCACCCACCCACCCCATCAAGCAATACATGCCCCTTTTGTGCCCGTCTTTATGTCCTACATTGGTCACCTCATCATCCAAAGAACTGGAATAGATTAGCAAGTTATCCTCAATCACGTGGGGCTGTCTAAGGAGAATACATTTACTTTAACTTTGGTTAAAAAAACAATTAAATTAATAGAAATAAGAAACTATTCAAATATTCTAGAACTTTCAAAAACTTTGTAGTACTATATTACAAAAATATACTTTGAAAGGTTATACTCTTTGGCACAATGTGGCATTTTTCTTTAACATTTGGTAAATAATAAAATAATATATTTTAAAAATACACATATTTTGGGTTAATTTTCTATATAACTTGCAGTTGTAGAGTCACAGAGATATACAGAATGGAAACAGGCCCCCTTTAGCCCATTGAGTCTGTGCCCACCATCAAACACAATTTTAATTCCCTCTTGTAGAGCTTTCGTAAAGATATAGCATTTTGAGAAAGCAAATGTAAGTAATAGCACAAATACATATAAGAATAGATTTTTAAAAATCTTTCTAGTACCATTAGCCTAAAACATAGCAATGTAGCTTGCATCTATTACATAATACCTCCTTACTTTAATCTAACGGAGGGCACAGTGTCAGATATTTTCTTTTATTTTGTAAAATGTGCAAGTGAATTAGAAATTGTTAAAAATTTCTGTACAACATAAAGTATTAGAATAAATTATAAACTGAATCATAGTACATTAAGTTCTGAAGGTTTAAGGTTGAAAAAATCTATAATTCAGGTATGGTCCATTAAAGTTATTATCCACTTACCATTAGATAGGCAATACTGTCAAATAATGCAGCCAAAGTAAGACTCAGGATCATTTTCTATTAGGAAAAAGATGAAAACTTACATTAGGAAAGCTTTATATTATACTTGCTGAAAACTGGTGGTGACATAAATCTCCCTCTATGCTTCACTTGCTGAAGTAAGATTTCTATTGACTCAAAGGTACCCTGCTCTGTCATAACTAATCACAGACTGTTATACCTGCAGTAGCAGCAGCAGATGAAAAAGTCTGCCTCCCCATGCTGCACAAAATGAAAGCCCAAAAGATGATAACTATAGTGTCCTCTTGTCCATCTTGCTTGACTGAGCTAAATCATGAAATACAGCATCAAATTCCAAGCTGCATGTAGATGCTCTCCATACCATCTGATATAAACTTAGTGCACTTTGAGTTTGAAAATCAGGCACAAGGTGCCGTGAAATTAACAAACCATTGCCAAAGAAACACTGGAATGATTCAATGCAGTAATCTAGTCAGACTTTAGATAAACATCTAAACATCTAAGTGTCTATGATTGGATTACTGCTTTGCAATCACTTCCAAGGATTTATTACTCCCTAAACAAATCTCTTCTGAAAAATAGATGAGCAGTAAAAATCCTTTGGCTGCTTTCTCAGTTCATTCTTAATTTGAGAACTTAAAATTTTTGTTGAGAACAGAGGTAAAGGAAATGAAATATTTAAGTTGACATCAAGTATACAACATTGTCAGCCAACTTCATTGAATGCACAATTACCATTAGCCAACACTGTGACGGAGCCACATAAAGCTCAATTCCCCCATCTTTCAAAAATGTATCTACCTCTCTTTTAAATACCTCGAGTGAACTAGTCTCCACAACCCTCAGGGTAGAGAATTCTAGAGGTTCACTGCCCTCTGAATGAGAAATTCCTATACCTTCATTTTAAATGAACTACCCAAAATCTTGAAACAATGTCCTTCCTTTAAGACTCTCCTGTCGGGGGAAACATCTCAATATTTATTTTGTCATAACATTTAGGATCTTAAGTGTCTCAGTACGATTACCCCTCATTGTTCAAAATTCTAATGAAACAGGTTTAGCTTTTTTAGTTGTTCATAAAGGCCAACCTCTCATTTTGGATATTAGTCTAGTGAATCTCTTCTGGGCTGCCTCCAATTATAGTATATCCATTATTAAATAAGAGAACCAAAACTGTACATTGTGTTCCAGGTGTAGCCTCATAAACACTCTGTACAATTGTACCAATACTTCCTTATTTTTTAACCCTAAGTCTCTGGTAATTAAGACCAATATGACATTTACCTTTTAATTACCCAGATGCACCTGCATTCTGACAATTTGCATTTCATGCTCAAGAACACAAAGATCTCTCAGTATTCTACTCTTTTGCAGTCTCTCTCTTTTTAGATAATATTCTGCCTCTTGATGTCTCCTATTTTTCTACACTAAACTCTATTTGCCCAGTTTTCACCCAATCATTCAACTTATCTGTACCCTGTTGTAGAGTCTTCACTTAAAATTGCAGAATGTAAAATGATTTGAATTATGAAAATAGGAGACCATCAATAAATAGATATCTACCAGGAGGTACTTGAAGTCCAAATGTCCTCATCACAACATGCCCTCCCACCTACTTTTGTGTCATCAGCAAACTTGAATACCTTATAATCTTCCCCTTCCTCCAACTCATTAATGTGGATAATAAAGGGCCAAGGATTGTTTCTTGGGGCATTCCACCAGGTATTCTATCTGTTGGGCAGTGTTTCTGAGAAGGATAACCCTTGCACTTTATTGAATTTTTATACAGGCAACTGCCAACCAATTTTGCATCTGTTACCAAATATTTGTCTTAATACAATGGGTGGCACAATGGCACAGGTCCATCAACCCAGGTTCGATCCTGTGCTATTTGTGTGGAGTTTACATACTTTCTCTTTGACAAAGTAGGTTTCCTCTGGATGCTCTAGTTTCCCTTTGCATCCCAAAGATGCGTTGGTGGTTTAATTGACCACTATAGATTACTCCTCGTGTTGGTGAGTAATAGAATCTGGGGAAAAGTTGATGGGAATGTAGGGGGAACAAACTGGAATTAGTGTAGGATTAGTGTATATGAGTGCTTGATGGTCAGCACAGATTCACTGGGCTGAAGGGCTTGTTTCTGTGACTTTACAAAACCAAAGCAGAATTGATTATTATAATTTGGTTATGAAATGTTCCAGACTTCCAGTGAAACTAACAACAGTAAGTAATTTGGCCAAGGACAATATTTCAAGGAAATTCTTCAAAAAGGTTTTAATATTAACATAACATTGATAAAATTAATTAATAAATGAGCTTTATTGAGACAATAATATTTCTAAACATATTGCAACATACAGACTGAATATAGTATCATACATTACTGACAATTATTGATGCTTTTAGGAAATGTACATTTTTCTTCCTATTTCCATTTTATGAAGTCATATTGCTTGTAACTCCCAATGCACTAAAATTACACATAACCTCATCTTGTACTTTTGAATAGTGTTCTGAATAGAAGACTGGTATCACCTAATTACTTTCTTCAAATAATTAATCAATGGTCATAGTACCATACCACATACAATTCAGATCATTGTACCTAAACTCGTTCGTTGAAAGAACAATCCAATTACTGCATTCTCTTGCTTTTGCCCCAATATCTGCAATGTTTTTCATTTTCAGTTATATATTCCATTATAATTTGTCAGTCACTATTGAATCTGCTTTTACGCAGAGGATTCCAGGTTATAAAACACATCTTTTGATTACCATGCCTCCTGCCAAAGTAAACAGTTTGCCCTTAATGAATCAAAATTTTTCAGAATTTTTAACACTTTTAAAATTCATCATAACCTCTCCACTCCATAGACAGCAATCCCAGATGTCTTATCTCTCCATATTAACAAAGTACCATTTTTGTAAATCCTTTCTGCTTTTTAGAGATCAAATGGACATTGTATTCAATACAGGCAATCTCCACATTAAGGGTTCCTATAAAACCATAATGGTTTTTCAAAATACAAAACTCTATTTCCCATTGAATCCCATGTTATAAATGAAGTTGCGGTCCCACAGTGTTTTTCTATCAACATAATGATGAATATCACAGCTGCTGGTTCACAGCGGGGAGCCACTTCAGAGATTTGCTTGGAAAACTGACAAGGCAATATCTTAAATGGCCAGCAGCTGCTTGTGGAGAGACAAGTGACTGCAAATGCTTATCATCCTCTGGTCCTCAGTTAGAATGGAGACATAAATTTTTAAAAACTAATTAAATATAGGTAAGATAATTTAATGATACAACACAGTGGCTGTTTAGGTTTACAACTTACACTTAAGCATGCTGGCCCTGTTTCAGACACTTGGATGGTAAATAATAGCTCATTCCCAAATATCTGATAAATCTTATATCAATCCTCCCGATCTCTAGCCCCCTCTTCACCTCCCCCCACCAAGCTTCCCAATGAAAGTCTAGCCTGAAACT
>JARFYF010000074.1:84627488-84638951 GCA_030265395.1 Rhina ancylostomus | reverse complement strand
TTTTTATTTTAGATTTCCAGCATCTGCAGAAGTCAATGCAAATTAACTTTGCAAGAGGTATATTCAGAGACGGAAACCATTCACTCTTACCGAGGAGACAGACATGGTGAAAATGGTGAGCCTGAGGTGATTTCTGCTAAATCATTATCATAAAAAAAGAATTAACTTGCATTAATAAAAGGACCTTTTTATGACCTATGGACATACCAAAGAATTTCACAACCAACAGAGTTCTTTTGAAGAGTATTCACAGTTATAGTCTAAGGAAATTAAAGCTGTAATAACCATCTGGCAGGCTTTCATTGAAGACTCCTAATTCCACCCAAAACATTAACAGTATTCTCCATAACAATGCAACTCAGTGGTCATGTAAATAATCCCAGAATATTGGCATCTGCATTAAATTCACCGAGGGTTCCATTGGCTCCTTCTACTAAAATCCTGTATTAAAGTATGCCAAGAAGCTGCCAGGTTATAATTGAACTAAATTGCAACCAAATTTCTTTCCATAAAAGTTGTATATAGTTAGTGTTTCCTTCATCTCATCACCAGGTGCTCTTTTGAACCCACTTACTATCTAGCTCCTACAGAAGGCTTTTTGAGACGGAGCAAGCTTTTGTCTTTTTTTTGGAACCCTACAGTACTTAACAAGCCCCACCCATGTGCTAGCATATTTAGGCACAAGACCAGTGTGGATAGAGGAGCCTGATTTCTGTGTTTAGCGTCTGGTGAATCTAGTTTTTTTCTTCAATGTAAGATTCTCCAGATGCACCAGTAGCATTTAATTGACTAAATGTTATTCTCCTGGTCTCTAACAAACAATATTTTGCTTTTTAAAAAAAAATAAATGTAATGGTATAGAGTTGTTAACCAATATCTGCAGTTATTATAAATGTAGCTTTCAACTATTTGAGCTATCTGTTCCTTATAATTTTTCCTGTAAATCTCTAGGTACAATCTAACCCCAATTGTTCCCTGTACTTAAGTACAGCCATAATTTCAAACATTTCTTTTATAATAAAGAATATTTTATCTGGATAAAGGAAAATTAAATAAAAAATATTTAAAGATATTTCCATTTCTCAGGAACTCATCCAGATTTGTATCAATGGTGATCCAAGCTATATTTAAGATTTAATTATCCTTTTAAATGTAGGAAAATGGGTTGATGACAGAAAGGATTTAAAAGGAAAGCTACAAAAGAAAATATTCTCTTTCATTTTTAACATGTTTTCATAAAATATCACATGGAATAGAGCTATATAACTTGAAAGCTAAATAAACTGTAACTAGATAACTTCTGAATTTGTCTTCAATATCCACTGCTATTTTCAGTGCAAATCCAATAAAAATCAAATAAATATAAAAAGCTCATAAAATGTAATAAGCCAAATAGTTTAGATTTGATTACTATTATGTATGAGAACAAATCACCAATATCTCAAGCAATTGCTGTTATATTTTAAGCTTCAGATGTGGCCAAAAATGTCCAGGGTTAGAAAGTTGTAGATTAATTCCACTTCGGCAACAAGGCTGACATTTGAGCTCAGTATTAAGAGGCCTCTGCCCCTTAGTATGTGCTACTTTTAAGATGAGATAGTAAACCAAGATACATGTCTGCCTTCTCAGATGGATATAAGGGATTACACAATGCTGTTTCAAAGAAGAAGAGGAAATGCATCTGGAATCATGGTTAACATTTATCTGTCAACCAAAATCACTGTAACAAATTATCTAGACATATGGTAGTGTAGGAGAGGCACGGTAGTGTAGCAGTTAGCGTAATGCTATTACAGTGCCAGTGACCCGGGTTCAATTCCTGCCACTGCCTGTAAGGAGTTTGTACATTCTCCTCGTGTCTGCATGGGTTTCCTCCAGGTGCTCTGGTTTCTTCCCACATTCCAAAGACGTACAGGTTAGGAGTTGTGGGCATGCTATATTGGCGCTGGAAGAGTAGTGCCACTTACAGGCTGTCCCCAGCACATTCTCAGTAATGTGAAAAGACACATTTCACTGTGTATTTCAATGTACATGTGACTAATAAATAAATATCTTATCTTATTTCACATTGCTATTTGTGGTACCATCCTGTGCCCAAATTGGCTGTGGTGTTTCCTGCTTTGCAGCACTGGTTACACTTCAGAAAGATACCTTTGTAGATAATGTGAATTTTAGACTAATCCTGAATTTGTGATGGCAGTATATAAGCACATCTTATTATTCAAAATTGCATTTAACTATATTCAATTCCTTCAATAGATGTACTTATTTCATTTATAAAGTTGGTTGAAACAAAACTTGCTTTGAATTATGATATTTGAAATAAATCCACACTCACTGATATTTTGTTAAAAAATACTTCAAACTAGATAAAAAGACCTAACATTCCAAAGACCTTAATTTTTTTTTGCTCTTTATGCTCTTGGTATTTTTTTTCAGTCAGATCATTCATCACACAAGACACTTGTCAAAGCAGCTGCCTCTGTTTACATAAACTACAAGAACTCACTATAAACCCTGAAAGGCAAACATTTACCTGGAAACTGAAGTATTTCAAGGTCAAATAAATTTTTCACAGCCAGCAGTGTTTTACAGTAGTTCCATATGTTTTTTTAAAACTTGAGTTTTTTTGACCATGGATGTTAGAAGTTGACCTTTGCAAATGTTCAATCCATCAGAGTAATTCATGGGTATGGTGCAAAATCTAGAATTGTATTACACATGCAAGGGAAATACAAATTTTTCTTCCTAAGATCTACTACAAACCAGGCAGGAATGCATGATTTTGATTGTGAGTTTATCATAAATGAAAAAGCAATGAATTTACAAGGAAGAGTGAAGATGTATTTCAGTTTGAAATACGGTCCCAGAAATTTAGATTAGATTAACTGGCCTGCAAGTACATGGATATAAGTTATATTGTATATAATTTCTGTGCTTCTTGCCAGATGTGCTTTTCAGTTCAGAACCACTGATAACTTTAATAAGCGAATATCATTCCCCCTATGAACTAAAGATAATAATATACAATACTTTCTCTTTTTTTCACAAATATTGGCTTTGACAACACCACATGTGCATTTCGTTGCCTTTACGGAAAAAGAGACTAAAAGAAATATAAAGCCTTGCTGTAAACCATAAATTAGTTTAATTTATATAAAATGCATGAACAGAAAGGTTCTAAAATCCTCTATGTCCAGATACGTTAATTTGCTACAAATCTGTTTCAAAAAAAGCAATCCAAATATAAACTGGATTGGTGTCAGGACAAGAGCTCCAAGCTGTAGCTTGTTCCAGCTGCATTGATTCATATCATGATGGTGAGAGGACAAGGAGGAGGAAGGGGACAGCACATGTGTGTGATGGTGAGGAATTAAAGTAAGTGCAAAAAATAGAAATAAGAGACGGCAAGGGAGAGGGAAGCAAGTAAAAAAATTGTGATTACAGAGTGACATGCATGACTACAGGGCATACAAATGTGTTTCAGTGCACTTAAACGTAGCCACTGCTGAAGGCAAATGAAGCAGCCAACTTATTCACAATAGGGCCTGCAAAGAGAACATGAGACAAATGACATGATAATTTGTTGTGGTTTGGTTGGTTTAAGGATAATTAGTAAGACCAAACGATCTAAAATGCTCCTCTTTGAATAGTCATGGAGAGAGGAAGAGGGAGTTTAAAGTGGATGCACAAGAGGGAAGATCTGGGAGCGAGGGGGTAAGGAGGTAAAAGCAATGGGATCGACAGAGGGAGAGATAGGGAGACATGGGATGAAAGAATGGGGTGAAACAGAGTGAATGAGCTGGTATGAGTGACAGAAGGAAAGAATGAGAGGTGAAGATAATAGATGGCAAGAGTGGGTGTGGTTAGAGAATGTTGGTAAGGAGAGCAGCAAGAGATGCAGGAGCAGGAAATGGTACGGATGAGTTGCAAGATAAGGGTAGGGTTGAGAGAGTGTACTCGAAGGTGAGAGAGGGACAAGAGGTAGAATGAGAGGGAACTGAGAGGGGGATGGATGAGAAAGAATGAGAGGGTGGGGGAAGAGGTCAGGAGCACTGAGACAGAGCAATAGAGCAGTGGGATAATAAGGGGAAGGGAATTGACAAAGTGAGAGGAAGAGTATGATTGTAACTGGGCACGAGAATAAAATAACAAAACATCTCGAAGAGAAGTAAAAGCCGAAATGATCCTTTGCTTAACTCTTTTCAGGGGAATGCCCCACCAAGCTGTTAAAGTTAGCAGTTAATGCCTTTATTTTGAAGTGGGAGTGCAAGATACTGACTCGGTTATTTAAGGCCTCTCCTGGGTACATGGAATGAAAACAATTCTCAGAAATTTAAAGTGCCAGAGAGAAATTATTTTATCAGTATGGTGTGAAATGCTAAAGTATGCAATAATCCCTGCTGTTTACTCACTAACGTTCCTAATTACCATAGCAACAACCTGCAGTCCATTTCTGTTGGCTATGAGTTAACTAGTTTTAAGCCAAAACTAATTCCAACAATACCAAAACATTCATTTAATAATAATCTATACAAATGAAATTAAAACAATACAAACTTATTTTCCCTTGAAAAATATTGTCTTTTTTCTGTCTTCTTATCTCTACTGTTATCACCCTGAGTACCTTTAACCAGGAATGTTTCAACTCTACCTCTACTCTAATATCTTTTCTTTGGATCTATTGAGGACTATATTGGATGGCGCTGGAAAATGAGCTGGGATAACACCTTGCCATAAGCTGTATCTACTCAAAATCCATGTTGTGTTTTCACCCGCAAAATTCCAATGACCAACCAGTATTACTACTAAAAGCAGCTTAGTACTTCTGTACATCACCAGTTTCACAACATGATTAGAATTAGCTCGATCTAGCTAATGTTGATTAAAGTTATGCAGCAGCTCTTAAAGGGGAGGTGCTTTATGGTTGGAAGTGGCAGTGGAAGCCATTACAGAGGTCCGTGCCACTTGCTGAAGTCATTGGTGAAACTGGTGAGAGCAGACATTCAGATTTTCATATGCAGCAGTGGAGGGCTTGATAGAGTGGAAGAGAGAGTTCATCTATTCACAGATGCCAATGAAAGTCAACAGGCACACTTTGCAGGATCTCTGGAGAGAAACAGCTGTTGAGTTCAATGCAAGGAGAATAGCCTCAAAAACATGGTTTTGGCGTCTTGAGAAATTCAGTGGACTTGCACATGTTCTGGGTTAGTGAAAGCATCTTCAAATCAAATCTTCCATTAACTGACTATTCATTTCACACACTAGTCAACTCACCACATCCCGTTATATTATACCTTGCATGCATACTAATCTAAGTCTCACATCCAAACCTCACACTTTGCACACACTACCATACATTCAACCAACGTACACACTTTGTTCAAACACACTGCATGACACTAAAGTTAAAGCCAGGGGTAATATCTCCATTGTTACAATACCACTCCATCGCCTGTGTTTCACTGCAGGATTTGGGAAAGGAAACAAGAAAACCTGTACTAAGACAGCAAGGATAATTTCAGAGACACAAGAGATTCTGCAGATACTGGAATCTGGAGCAATATACACAAAATGCTGGAGGAAATCAGAAGGTCAGGCATCATCTATGGAGGAAAATAAACAGTCGATGTTTTGGGTTGAGTTAGACCTGCGGAAATCAGCTAAGATTGCAATATTAACATCCCAATACTCTAATATGCACCTTTATTGAACAAGACTGCAAAATTTGCCTGCATATTTCAACAGGTGTGCCATCAGGAGCTGGAGACTTACCTGTGTCCTTATGAAATTAAAGGGGCAGAAGTTATTTCCATGTGATTGAAATTTCATTTATGAAAGTTTATCCTATTTGAAATAAAAACTGCAATTCAATATTCATTGTAAGTTCCATTGTGAAATGGGAATCAGGCATGTTAGATACTTATAGGGTTACCTTTTCAACTGTTTGATTATTTTTGGATATTTGACAAGTGCTTGTGAAGGAGCAATGCTCTCAAATCTGCTATTCTTGGAAGAGGTTCACTGCCAAAGGCACACATTTTCTGACTCATAAACCAAAATGGCAACTAAACTGAAATACAACTTGATGGTTCAATTTGGGCACAGAGCCAGCCTAAATCTGACTACAACTACAGTGTTTCATTGAAATTGCTAAGTCAGGTTATCTGGCACATTTGATTTTTACCAGGGTTTATCCTTCTTTACATAATCAGTAGACTGATTCTCCTGTCCCTTATCAGTTCCTATATCTCTTCATTTTCCTTACCATCCTTTTAACCTATACCTAAATAGTGGTCTCAACTTAATTACCTACTCTGCACCTATAATTTCATAACCTTCTGTTTTGCAAAAAAAATATTTTCCTGTTCTTTGTGCTAGATCATTTACATTTAACCTGATATCTACACTTCCTTAATTTAAATCCCTAATCATTATAAAGTGTCTGTTTCTATGTACTCTCTCTCTTTATTTCATGATTTTAATTGCCTCTGTCTGTTCAAATCACAGGCACAATTTTTCAAGTATTCCTTTGTTCTTAAATATCCTCTCACCAGCAGCACCCGAGTGAATTAATGCTGCACCATTCTATTGTTTCAGTCATTGTCCAACCGAATGGAACTGCACCAAGCTTGGACTAAGTTGTTTCTTCCAAAGTGGTCCCACTCTTGGTGGACGGTACAGTGTGGCACAGGGTTTCTCCATGTGTTCCCGGTACAGTTTTGACAACCCCAACTGAGAATGAATCTTTGTGAACATCTTTAACATCCACAAGCATTCAAAAGCACAACAAATAATAAAGAATTAAAATTATTTTTAATAAGGTAAAAAGATTAAGTACATACATTAAAAATAGTTAACTATGTTAAATCATTTGAAATAAATCAAGCTCAATGATCCACATCATGAAAATCAAAAAAGATGCAGATGCTAGAAACCTGAAACAAAAACAAAATACTAGAAAAGCTCAGCAGGCCAGGCTGCATCTATGGTCATGAAGCAGTCAACATTTCGGGTCTGCATTCCTTCACCAGAACTGGGATTTACCTATCACTACTGTGGACAGCCCAATGATTTCAGTGGGGCCATTTGCTTTCACGAAGCTCAAGGTAGGTTTCCAGCATTCAAGCTCATAAATCTGATGAACTTTGTGTTGTCCATGAGGATCCACCAACACAGAGCAGGCGTCCCAAGGCCAACACCTTGCTGGAACAGAAAGCAGCACTTCAATTTGCTCCAAGCTGATCTGCTGCCTGTTAGCTAGGTCAGCCCCATTGTCACCATGTATATTCAAGGCTAATGCAGTTAGTCAGTAAACTTTAGGAGAATCAAGGTTGAGGCAGAAAAGTAGAATTGAGACCAACTGAGGTCAGCCATGATCTCACTTAATGGTGGAGCAGCTTTGAGAGCGGTTGACCTTGCTCCTGCTCTTCTTCCTTATGTTCTTACCAATGTACTGAAGTTTGATACCAATTAATCATAGCAACCTGAATCAGAATGATTTACTTCCATAATTTAAAATTCTTCGTGGGAAATCCAATATTTCATTAATATTTTCGCTTGAGATGCTGCTTTAAATGTTTAGGGAGCTTGAATCTTCAAGTCCTTCACCTCTTCCACATAACAAGTCTTTTCCCTCATCAAAATATAATTACTTCATTACTTAACCATGTACTTAATAATTCATTCATTTTGCTGCTTTGTTATGCACTAAGCTCAGGAACTCAGGAAGATTATTAAGGAAAATGAGTGCGAATGAAACCAGACTCCTTCAAGAATTCAATAAGTTAAAGGATAAAGATATTAATATAAAAGTATGATAATTTGTAGAGTGGAAGTAGATGCTATTTTGGCATTTAGACACAATTTGAGTCAATACCTACATCCAAGATTTTATCAGCTGATTGAAAAGAAGATGCACAGGGAGAGGTGATGTGAATCTTTGGCTCAACTCCAATGATATTGCATAATAACTGCTTTGGAATTCCTGCTCTGAGAATTCCACCTAGCTTGTTATTTATTAGGCAAGTGGATCCTATGTTGCTAAGAGTAGGCAGAGGGCTTGTTGTTACTTACACTGAAGGCACACAGTAATTGATCCTGTGGTAATTGCTCCTTTGAGCTGCACCACCCATGGGGCAAAGTGCCAATATGTGTGAAATACAAAATACCACGTCCTGAAAATTCAACTACCTTTGTTTAAAGACATTAATGGTCATAATAATGGTAAAGGTTACATCCTTGAAACTTGTAAATTCTATAAAACAAAGCTTCTCTGTATATACGTTCCTGAGGTTTGATGGCAATATATACAAATGCAGATCTCAATCTTAAACAGTGAGGGCCCAGCACAGAACTAAGATATGGTAGTCTGGAATTTCTATCCTGATCTCCAATTTTTATATGCATTATAATGTTCAATCTTAATTTAAAAAATGGATATTACAAGGTTTCTTGTATTTGATACTTTAAAGGTTTGGACACAACAGCAACAGTGATGCCCAACAATATCACTTCCCTGATTTTCCTGTGTGATCTGAGGATGGCATGTGCAACCCATGCAGAGGTAGGTCATCACAGAGCATTTGAGGCCCGCTTTGGCATTACTTAAAACTATATTTTAGTGGGCCCCGGGACATTGACTCCAGGAGAGGACTGCTGCCACAGGTAAATGCACTTCAGCTTATAAACTGAACCTCCTCCTGGTCACAATACCATCCCGGATCGTGGGACTGATCCTTGACATACATCTACCTCCTGCCCCAAATCTTTACCCTGAGACCTGATACCCACCCTGATTGAGAACCCAACCCTCACCCTATCAGGTGATCATGAGGCCCATCTCCCACGGTAACTAGTTTGGCCCTTGATATTCTGTGCAGTATATGTGCTTCATAGATTTTTTAACCTCGAAATCCATTGCAAAGTGTACTGACATGTGAGACATGAGAAGTGTGAGAAGCTCATTCAAGGATTTTTCAAGACTGTTAGTTTGCAATTCTCTCCAAATGTTGTTGTGACCCAGAGAACATGACACACCCTAAAAAAGGTGGCAGCCTTAAAGTAACAATCATTGTTCACAACCATTATTACACATACTACACATTTCCACACTCCCCAGCAAATGGTGACCATCTCCTGGCTTGTCTCCTTCACTTCCAGTGCTCCAGTCTGACTCGAGAATTACCAATTCCCATCTACTGAGGAACATCCTCTCCCACCCCACAAGGCCTGTCTCCCTCCACATCCCTCCAACTGATGACTCAATCTGACCCTTGAGTTCCAATTTCTTCCATCACCACCCAATTCCCCTACTTGCCAGGCCTCACTCCATAGTATCAGCATCATTCCCCTGCCTCCCCTTCCCTTCCCTCCTGAAAACCAGAGCTAATCAGAGACTTCCCTGATTTCCTTTGTAAGCTCCACAATAGCAGAACATTTAAAAGACAAAGTGTGCAAGACCTAAACTATACCTCATGATGTCTTGGGCTCTTCAGGAGCCAAATGATTTCTAGACTAGTTTACTTATTCCTTCCATCAGTCTTATTCACCCATAAATACAAAGTATCAATGTGCTCACCAAGACTTCCCAATTCAGACAAATGTGCAATCATTGACTCACCACATGTGCGTAAACAAAAATATTCTGGTAATTTCCTCTAGCTCCTCAAGCAGGAGAAGCTTCAGGATTAAGGTCACTCTGAGAACCACAGACCAGGCTAAATCAGACTGGATTGGCCTCAAATGTGGTCTTAGAAATGGGCATAATTCAGAGACCAATACTTGGAAGGCACTATTGTCACACCTAGACTGACTTTTCTGAGATGGCAGATGAACGTGGGTGGCTTGACATCAGGTTTCATGATGTCTGTATTTCCTTTCAGGTTTTTAAACTCCTGCATCAGTAGGGTGAACTCTGGTGAACAAAGTGCATAGGTTGTGCAAGATAAGGGGTGTGTAAACACAGATAAGCGGAGGGCACCAGCAGCAAAGCAATTCCACAACACCTAAAATTAAATGGACCTTAATGAACATGCTGCAGTGACAAGAAAATCCCATCAATGATTCCAGCTCCAATTTGGCAAAGAATTCTGGCTCCAATGAGCAGCAACACTTGCCGTTGTTTAACCTCTGAGCTTAGTACAAACAGCCATGGTTGCCAACCTAAGCTGAAGAGGATAGAGTACCAGATGAGCACAATAATCCTTCCAAAATCTCAATCAATTAATAAGTTGAATGGGACAAACAATTAATATCAAATTATGGACAATTTTGCTGTAAATCCATGTGAATAATTTCATTAAGAGCTAGCTGAGCAGTGAGATATAGTTACCCACAACTAGGGCTGGAATCAAATTTGATTTGCAGAGGTAAATCTGCATCAATTTAATAAATGTAATGTTCAATTCCCATATGCTCATTCTCTGCAAACAATAAATTGGGGAATCCTCACTGAAATTTTGTTGGATATTTTAATTAATATTTCAGTGCAGCTTATTTTGCTTTCCATCCAGTCTCCTCAGATTCTTCTAAAGCTGTTAACATCTTGCTGGATCACGGTGCAATGGATCCTGGTCGCATTCTGATATTGCACCCTAATGGAAACACATTGTGTTATTCTTTACAGTTAAGTGTTAATCATTTCAACTGTAAGGAACATCACAGCTGTGTCCAATCTCTCAAAGCATCCACAGTTCAACTATGACTACTAGATAGCAAACAGAAGCAGAGCTTAACTAAGTCTAATTGAAACTTACAAACTTCTGACAGTGTCAGACAGACTGGACGCAAGGAGGATATTTCCCCTGGCTGGGGTGTTGTGAATGAGGAGTAATGTTTAAAACTAGTGGAAGACTGAGTCTTGTCGTGTCTTATGGTGTAAGACTGAGATGAAGGTAAATTTCTTTGTTGAGAGGGTAGTGAGGCTGTGAAATTCACTGCCATAGAGGGTTATATGGTTGAAGTCTAAGAGAGAAAAATATACATTTCTAGTTGTGAAAGGCATGAAGGGCATGGGGAAAGTGAGAATACTGTGCTGAGATGGATGATCAGCCATGATTGCACTAAATGACGGAGCAGGGTTAAGCAGCAGAATGACATACTCCTGCTTCTATTTGTCTGCCCTTGTGCTTCTAAGTGTTCCTCTCTGCAGGCAGTGATACTGAGGCTATTTCTCCCATCACATGTACTACCAGGTGACAGAACTGGAGCAAGAGAAACAAAGGACTGCAGAGGCTGGAATCTAGATGAAAAAAACAATAAGACGCTGGAGGAACTCAGCAGGCCAAGCAGCATCTGTGGAGAAAAGCAGACATTTCAGGTCAGGACCCTTCTTCAGGACTGAAGATAGGAAAAGGGGAAGCCCAATATATGGGGGGAAAAGAGAGCAGTGATTGGTGGACCTAAGAGCAGAGGTGGGGTGGGCAGATGCAGGGGAGGAGGGGAGAGATCCACCAGGGGATG
>JARFYF010000074.1:84605998-84626241 GCA_030265395.1 Rhina ancylostomus | reverse complement strand
ATTAAAAAAATTATAAACAATATAAACTAAGCAAACAAAAATTAAAAAAAACAAAAAAAACTGACCAAAATTTCTCAATAGAAACAAAGCAATATTATGTCATCAACTCTGATCCTCCGAATTAAAAAGTTAATGACGGGGGATCTACATCATGTGAAAACAATAATTCTATTCAGATGTCATACAAAAAGTGTTCATTTCTTCACCTTATTTTATTTTGTCCTCTCCCTCCTTAACCTTCATAAAACTATCCTACTTGCTGATTTTATTTAATTGTGATGCTGATTTCATTCTCAAAACTGTGTGAAGGAATTAATAATAGGCAAGTCTGTGCACACTGACCCAAACTTACATTCCACAGTTCCCATCTAATGAAAGCACTTCTACATTTGGACACAACTTCTGTCCCTAACTGACCCTTTTCATCAGTATGAATAGTCAACACCTTAGAAAGAACCTGCTGGCTATTAGTTAATCTGTGTTTAGTAAAAAGTTTGCAGATAGTTCAGTTTAATAGTATGGATATATTTAATTAGCACTCAACAAACATAAGTAGTAAATGCAAATTTGGAATCTGCTGTGAGTCAACCCTTAAATCTCATCTACTGTTGAAAAGAGAATGACAAACAATTTATGGCTTGTTGAGAACAAAAAAATAGTGTGTAGGTGGCAAATACTGCATGACTTGGTTGTATTTGAAGGACTGTTTGCTGAATTCCTATATTTTATCTTTGAGGTTAACAACTGTAGTGGATTAGAGAACTAATAAAGGTTTAAACAAGTGTAAGAAAACAATGCTAAAAAGGGAAAACCAGCAACATAAAACCAGGAATGAAATAACTGTTTTGGGACACAATCTGGATAGTGATTAAAAAAAATCTTAAATCAAAATACAATTTGGGATTCTAAATGTCGGGAGCACACATATTCAAACAACAGCCATTAAAAAGTCTAGTGTCACGGGACTGTGATGCCATGGAAGAATGCTATTTGGCGCATCGAGTCCACTGCAGCTCCTTGTAGAGCAACCCAGTCAATCCCATTCGTCCTTTCTTTCCCCTAGGCCTGCAAGGTATTTTCCTTCAAATGTCTATTGGATCCTTTCTTGAAGGCCCCATTTGACTCTGTTTCCACCACCTTCTCTGGCAGAGCATAATCACTCTTTCCACGAAGACTGTTTCTCTCACATTCCTAACAATTATGTGATGTCACATATTAAAGCTCTTAAATGTCCATAGTTTCACTTTGCTAAATTGACACTTTCACATTCTCTTCAGTTTCAAGGATAATTATGCAGGATTGGTGGGCCGCAGGGCCTGCATTGTGCTGCATTGTTTCATGGAAAAGAACATTATTATTGGTGAAGGGAGAGCAGGGAGACACAGGCCTGGTGAGTGGGGTGTAGGATGGAGGGGTGGGTGGGTGTCTGGGATTGTAGGGAGAGACACAAACACAAAAAGGGGGTGGGGGGAGAAAGCAGGAGTATAGTCTGGAAAGTGGGGAGTTGGAGTCTGAGAGACTGGGAAGACACAGGCCCAGAGTCTGTTCTGCTTCATATACTTAAATGAAAGAATAATTTTGACTGCTTACTATTTACTGCTGCTGTCAAACAGTGACCTTTACCACCAAGAAGCTCAAGGATAGCAACCTCTTGGGAACACCATCTATAAGTTCCACTAAAAGTGACACACCATCCTAACTTGGAAATATATTGCTGTTCCTACACTGTCAATGTTTTCAGATCCTGGAACTTCTGACCCAACAGAGTTGTGGGAGTACCTTCGCCAGAAGAACGGCAGTGGTTCAAGAAGGTGGCTCACCATTGCCTGTTCAACAGCATCCAGGGATGGGCAGTACATGCTGATCTTGCCAGTGATGCCCATATCACAACAAATGGATAAGTAAAGCCTAAGGGTTAAGTATTACCGTTACACTTTTTGTCCTCTCCTACAAGGCAATGGTCATATTACCCATATTACTACACTGTGGTATTACCTTGTCCTTCAACTTTCTAAGTTTTCTCTCACCGAATCATTACTCAATCAACCCCTCCCCTGCCATTTCCACACAGCTATTTTGGTTTGAAGCCCTTTCTACTGCCCTGATTATCTGAGAATATAAGTTCTCAAAAAGCTCAGAGTAATCTTTTAACTTTTGGAGGAGATAAATAAAATGCACTAACTCAGTTTTGATTATACCTCCATGCTAATGATTCAATGTTTGTTCACTGGTGTGTTCAAGTGAAAAATTATCTCATCCTCTCTTAGCTCATCAGCAAAGAAAAACATGCTGTAAAATAATTCCATGCACCGCTTTCAGGGTGTCTGTTGACAGAGAGTAAACTTAATACTAAGCCGTCAAGGAGATTCTTAAGTGAAAAATTTAAGACATGTAGAATTGAGCCAGTGAACAGCTGAATGACACATGACTAGGTATAAAAATAACAAAAATAATCTTTTGCTTTCAAGTACAAGCATCAAGTGAGAAGGATGGTATCAGCATTTATAGGGATGTGGTCAGACTTCCACATGTTATTTCTTTGTAATATGCAGTAAATTAATTCTTGATTGCATGACACCTGTTTCTGGTTAACCATATGTACATGGTCTGGCACAATACTAAATACTACAAAAGACAAATGACAATTCATAAGAACAGATTATATGGGGCACTTTTCTAACTTAGCTTGACTGACACACTAACCTCCATGCCAAAATTTCAATATGTTCCTGTAATGTAAAGTTCTGCTTTAAGAATGCTAATAACCCAACATTTCTACGTGACTGGTCTCTGCAGCACACAAGTTTGACACATATGCATTGTAATTAAATAATAATCACAAAGTGATAAGACATCTTGGGGCTGGGATGACATTGATAAATTGCTTAAGCTTTACTCTTTCATTTTATAATACGTATCAAGGTAAAGCAAAGTTGTAGTTGTAGTTCTTTCATATCTACAGGAATTCATGTACTCCAGAAAAACTACTACCCAGATTGTAAACATTAATTAAAGGAGGAGGGGATAGAAGATTTTTCAGGTTGCAGTCGAAAAAATGCTGCAGAGGAGATGTTGATATGCCTTCATAAGTATTTTTGCATGGTAGCAGTATTTTTGCCTTCGTCCATTTAGCTCACTACAAATTTCTAATTTATTAATGTTTGTTATTCTTAGGTTTGTCATTCTTAGGAGTGCATGTGTAATTACATTGCCAGCTTGGTCTAGTGGAAGCTCTCTCATATCAGACTCAGATAATTGTGGCTTCAGGACTTGAACTGAAAGGGTAGACTGGCACCAATATCAGCATTGGGAATGCTGCAGCAACATCTTTTGAGAACTTAAACTGAGACCTCACTTCTTGGCCAGCTGAGTGCAAAACAACCCGAGAGCTTTCCTTGCATCTTGACCAACATTCATTGCTTACCAAGTACAATGAAAAATTTAACTGATCATTGAATATTTTTAACAACATCCATACAGACATATGAACCAGGAGCAGGAGTAGACCATGTCCCCTTGAGCCTACTCTGTCATTCATTGAGATCATAGTTGATTTGACTGCGACCTCAACTCTGCATTCCCATCTACCTTTGAGGAAGAGTTTCAAAGACTCATAACCCTCAGAGAGAAAACATATTGCCTCATCTGTCTTAAATGAGTGACCCCATATTTTTAAAAGTGAGCCTTACTTCTACATTCTCCCACAAGAATACACATCCTCTTTACATCCATCCTAGCTTCATAAGCTTTGTCTGTGCAATCCTTCTTCATAAATCAATCTGCCCATTTCAGATTTCAGTACTGTACACGTTCCCTAAAATGCTTCCAACTGGTTTGTATAGTATTTGACATGTCCACCCACAAAATAACAATGTCCCCGATTTTAAAATAACTCTTCAGTTGCGATTAACTTTCCCCTCTTCCAAGATCACAAAATGAGCTTTATAAAGATAGGAGAAATTCATCCTTGATCACGTGCATTAATATATGAGAGCATACTGGCTAAGCTATTTTTCCATCTGATTCCAAACAAAGTAAGATGTCCACTGGATGCTCAAATATGCATCTTTGCAAAAACTTAGTTAACTTGTAATGTGAATCAATCGCATTTCACTTTGCTAGTAAGTCCTCCATGTAACTCAGCTGTCAGTATTTCAAAACCACATTGGTTTCAATGAAACCAAATGTTGGGGCTTGAGTAAAACCAGTAAAACCATGTTTAGTGCTAGTAATTAAAGATGAATTTGTCCCTCCAAGTTCTTTCCTTGTTCCCCAGCCCAAAAAGTAATCAGTTTGGGCATCAAATATAATAGTTTATTGATCTGATTTCACTCTATGTTACCATGTAAGTGAAGGAAAATATGGGGGGAGGGGAACATGGTGATCTCCTTTGTGTGTGGCCATCTCCCGGGTGATTGTCTGCCCTGGTGGAATCCCATGCTGTCATTGGCACATGATCAGTGAGGCAGGGATTGCTGTATGTTGCCCTGAAGTGCGTAAAACATAAAGGCTGCAATCATTGAGTTTGTCACTGTTGCAAACATTGCAGAATGAGGCTGGCAGATGCTGCCTGCAACAATGTAAGAATGGAAACATTTTAATTCACACCTTAGTGCCAATTTTCAGTGAAATTTGCTCTTTTTTTTGTGGATGTCATATGATAGTCGTTCTCTGACAATTTTCCTCAGTAGGGAATGACAGATGCAGTGCTGAACTTATGACTTCATTGTATGTGTGCCCCTGATGTTACATTTAGGTCAGGCTCAATAGTGTGGGTCCCAACTGTTCACAGCTAATCCAATTCTGCAGTGGTTGTAATTTCACCCAGAAATGATTAGAACAATCTATTCCAGGTAAAATTGATATTTGTGCACTTAGCACCGACAAGATGGATACTAATTGATCCAATTTCTGGATAATACTTTGTAAACAATTTCAATTTATTTTTCTTCCTTAATTCTGTTCACAATTTATATGCCACATAAATGACACTAGTTTTTAAATGTTGCAATAAATTATTAGAGTCATAGAGTAACACAGCACAGAAACAGGCCCTTTGGCCCAACTCATCCATGTGGACTATGCTGACCTAAGCTAGTCCCATTTGCCTGAGTTTCGCCCATTTCCTTCTAAACCTTTTCCATAATTTGCATATTGAAATGTATTTTAAATGTCATTATTGTACCTCGCTCTGGCAGCTCGTTCCATATACTGACCACCCTCTGCATGAAAGAGTTGCTCCTTAGGTTCCTTTTAAATTTTTCCTCTCTCACCTTAAACTTTTGGCCTCTGCTTATTTTGGTTACCTTCCCCTAGGGAAAAAGACAATGTGTCTTCACCCTATTGAGGTCCCACATGATTTTATACATCTCTGTAAGGTCACCCCTCAGTCTCCTATGCTCCAAGGAATAAAGTCCTCACCTGCCCAATGTCTCCCTGTAACGCTGGCCCTCAAGTTCTACAGACCTTCTCATGAATCTAAGTTACCGACATTTGTCAAGTTCAGTGTATATGTGGAAGGCTTTTCGTCTCTTGAAATTCTGCAGATCTGTGGTCCTTATATATGTGCTGTACAGCTACAGCACAACCGAATGCACACCATGATCAGCAAAAGCAAAAAAAAACACTTCCATTGTGTTAATTCTGTCACACTCTGCAGATCTTTATAGTCCTCCAATTCTGACTGTCAATGTAGAACAAAGGATCCAGAGGACTCTTTACAAATGCCAGCAGTTGGTTAATGTAGCTCAAGCACATGGAACACAAGCACTGAAAGTTTCTGTTGGGATGAGATTAAATGGTCTCCATTTTTTATTTTCCTTTGAGTAGAATGATTTTTTCTCTTCAATGTTCTATTCTGTTTTACTGACTGCTAAGAAATGGTGAAGTCCTCTGAAATGAAATAAATCTAAATGTTTGTCAATCCATGAACTCAAAACAGGTATTATTCTCAGATGAAAATTAAATGTATAAACCAAATTCATAAAATCAATTCTGTAAATTAATTATGTTTATTCAGACCAATATAAAATTTAATAAAAGCTATTTGCTACTTGCTCAATAATTTGTAATTGACTCAATGATAAATATTTTCTTCCAAGAACATATGTTTAATTCATAATTGGTTAAGAATTTATTTGTCAATGATTCCACTGCTACCTAGAAATTCATCCCTAGTTAAGCATTCTATACAGGAACAATATACACTGCTTCAGATACTCATTCCATTCAAATCAATGGAATGAGTTTTGGAAGCATATTACAAAAGTTAACACTACCACATTGTGCAATTTACTCTACTAACCAGATATGAATTTCAAAACATTTTTTTCTTTATTCAGCACTTTAGATTGAACAGAATACCAGGAATTTTTCTGAAATATTGTAATCAAATATGGTTATTTTGGTCAATAATAGTATTTGCACTAGACAGAAAGTAGTTATGCCAACTGGAACTACAGCTTAAGCACACAAGGATGCCATTCATCCAACCATGTCTATGCTGACTACCTACTAATCCAGAACTCATTCCACCCTGTTGTTCATTTTCCAGTGTTCCGTACCTTCCAGGAGGAAAAGGGAAAGGAAATTATCCTGAAGAGTAAAAATTGATTCAATTTGTGATTGACAATAAATAAAACCAAGACTCAGCAGGTCAGGCAGCATAGGTGGAAGGAGAAACAGAATTAATATTTCTCTTTCCTTAGATGTTGCATGACTGCTGAACACTTCCAGCATTTTCTGGTTTTATTTCAGATTTCCAGCATCTCCAGTTTTTTTTAAGACTTCTGTTGCCTAGAATCGATTTCATAGTAAAACTCAAATAATATGCTCTCTGATTGTTCGGAAATTCAAATAGTTCGGCATTTGGCTCACCGAGTGCTGATTCCCACACTCTCTCTCACACACTGGAGTTCTGGTTCCTGCATTCCCTATGATATACCAGGCCCTGGTTCTTGCTTTCCCTTTAACACACTTTGATCCTGGTTCCTGCACTCTTTTTAAAGCAGCAGAACCCTGTTCCCATGCTCCCTTTAACACACTGGAACCCAGTTCTTGCTCTCCCTTTAACACACTGGGGTCCCAGTTCTTGCTCTCCCTTTAACACACTGGGGTCCCAGTTCTTCCTCTCCCTTTAACACAGTGGACCCCGGTTCTTCCTCTCCTTTTAACAGATTGGACCCTGGTTCTTGCTCTCCCTTTGACACACAGGGGCCCCAGTTCTTGCTCTCCCTTTAACACACTGGGGCCCCAGTTCTTGCTCTCCCTTTAACACACTAGGGTCCTGTTTCCTGCCCTCCCTTTAACATACCGCAGTTCCATTCCCACTCTCCCTTTAACACACTGGAGCTCCAGTTCCTGGGGTCACCTTAAACGGATCAGGACCCCAGTTCCCATGTCCCTTTAAACTCGCCTGATTCTGTTTCTCATGTTCCCTTTAAACACATCGAGCCAAGTTTCCTGTGCACCCTTTGAGCTTTCCGGATTTGACAGAAAATGTTTCCCGTTTCTATGTAACTTTTAACTAAAAAGTGGCATAAAATGTGTTGGAGTATGAATAGGAATAAGTTCTAATAGTCTGAGAAGTCTGCCAGTCCATCACCAGCAAAGTCCCATGTGTGCCAGATTATTGGAGTTTTACTGCATATTTGAAATATATTAGACAAAATTTAAAAAAAGGCAGATTAACAGAATATTTTAATTGTTTACATGAGGGTTCACCAAATCCAAACTCTGTATCGAAGGCTATATATTGTGCTTTAAATTTATGGATAGAGATGTGGGTGAAAGAGCAGGGATCAAGTCAATGAAAATTTAAACATTAAGAGAAAATGGACATGGCCACAGAAAAAAGCACTTAATTGGATCGTGAAAAGCAAGTTGAGACAGGAAGAGTCAGAGAGTTTAATGTTAATAATTCATTAATAAACTTAGTTAACTCAAGATAAAATGGTGGGAAGTTATAACAAAAGACATTGTCTCTGAATGCATGAAGCATTCAGTTGAGAATGGATGAAATAATGGCACAAAAGAGACAATTGTGTTTGAAGAATAACTTGCAGAGACATATTTACAAGGTTACCAAGTTTAGGAATGAAATATTTCATGGCATTTGACATTTAGAAAGGAAGGGCAAAACAGAAAAGGAGGGGTGGTGTGTGTGGAGGTACATGTGACCATGGTGGTTAGCTCTGATAGTAGTAATACATAAAAGCAGTAGTCAGCAATGACCTTGGACTAGAAGAATAGTGACCAGCAAATGGATGGAGATCAGAAATAATAAGGGTTGCAGATACCGGTTGGAATATTCATAAGCCCCCTAACAACACCAATGCATTTGGAGGGAGAGAAATAATAAGTAAGAGAAGCTATTGCAATTTTAGTGCAATAATCATAGGAGACTTCAATCTTCAGATACTGTGGATTGGGAAAATTAAATTCACAAAGGTCATTTGCAGTTGAAGTTCACAAAATGCATTCAGAATGTTTTCTAGAACAATATGTCACTGAATGATGAAGGGCCGAGCCATATCAAATCTTAACTTGGCTATTGATGTGGGGTTAATTAATCTCATATTAAGAGGACCCTTTAGTAATGTTAGGGAATAATTCTATCATGATATGATTAAATTTTGCATGCAGTTCAAGAGATGCACAGTTCAGCTGGAGAGACTTGAACTTAAATAAAGTCAATTACATAGCAATGAGGGGTCCATTGGCAAAGTAGTCGAGAAATTGGATTAAAAATAGATAATCAGATTCAGGCATTCAATGAAATATCAGAATTCTCAATGTATACACATCCCCTTGAGAAGTTAAAATCTCTACAAAATTGATCTATCTGTGGCTGTGGAGTTTACAGATAGTATTAGATTAAAGCAAGAGGCTTATAAAGGAAGATGTGAAGTGATGTTTATTTTTGAAAGGACCAATGAATGACAAAAGAATTGATAAAGAGAAATCATCAGAGAAGAAATAATTTTTTCCAATAGGTACAAAAAAAAGGAATGTTGGAGCAGCAACAATTGCACAAAAAGGAAGAGAGCAGCAAAATTAAATGTGAGCCATGATATCATGAGGAGGAAGTACTGGAGAAATAAACTTAAATAAGACAAAACTCCAGTAGCAGATGTTCTGTATCCCAATGTTCTAAAATAGGTGACTAGAGATAAAGATGCATTACTGATAATTTTCCAATATTCCCTTTTACTGCAACAGTTCTAGCAGATCAGAAGGTAAGAAAGGTAAACAACACTCTTTAAAAAGGAAGAGAAACAAATTTTGGGATGATAAACAAGATAGTTGAACCCATATTATTGAAGGAATACTGAAATTCACCATCAAAGTACTTAGAAAACCATTTTCATTACTAGACAGTACCAACATGTTTCTAAAAAGGGAGAGTGGTATTTGACAAAGCTAATGGAGTTGTTTTCAAGCTGTAATTAGCAGGGTAAATGGGGAAATGCAACATTTCCATTGACTCCAGCGAAGCTCTGTCCCATAGCCACAGATGGAGAAGGAGCAATTGGGCTGGTATTGAGAACCTCAAGGTCATGTATCAGGACCACACAGAACCCACCACCTCACAAGCTACCCACCCATCTGCCCAATGACCACCACCTGTCCCATGTTTGGAAGAGTCTGCAGTTTCCAAATTGACTTCATCAGCCACCTCAAAACTCGCAAAATCAGAGTGGAAGTAAGTCATCCTTTATCCTGAAGGACTGCCAAGGAAATAGAGGAGCCTGAATTTTCAAAGACCAGGTGATAAGGCACAACACAAAAATTGCTACCTAACAGAGAGCCTTCTTGAATTGAATAATGTATTAATATGGATTGATTGGTTAAAGGACATAACAGAAAGTAGAAATAATGGAAAGTTTTCACATTGGCAGAATGAAACTAATGGGACAGTACACAGGGATGAGGATAAGCACAGGGCCCACAGATATTCAGAGTTTATATTACTGGTCTGGATGAAAAGATTTGTGTATAACAAATCCATGCATGTTTCTTAATTGTGCAAAGGTAGGTGAGAGAATGAGCTTGAGAGGGAGGCATAGCACATGCATAGGTATATCTTTAGGTTAAGTGAAGCTGCAAGATGGTAGATGCAGTATAATGCAGGAAGTAAGATTACACACTTGGGTATGAAGAATAGAAAAACAGGATAATTTTTAAATGGTGCAGACTGGTGCAATCCATTTAAATTTTTAAACGGTAAAAAACAAGTCTAACATTCAGAGGGATCTTGGTGTGCTGTCAATGAGGTACAGGAAGTAAACATATGGGTACCACATACAATTACAAAGACTTTTGATTTTGACAGGTCTGGCATCTATGTCAGTGCAACTATCTTCTGACATTGAAAGAGTCACAATAGAATTGGGGTTTGGGATGGTGAGAGTTGCTAACAACAATGGGGGAATTTAGCTGCTGAGGGAGATGCACTACAAATGTACAATTTTTTTCCCAGAAATATATTTTATTCATAAAGTCTGTAAATATATATTACCTTACATTCATATGTCTCACAGTTCAAAAGATCATTCCACGTACAAGATATGCATCATGTGAGCATGGCATCAATCTTTCTTTAACACGTATTCCATGACCAAACAGTCTGGGTGATTTTTACCTTGGCTGCAGCCCGTCAGTGTGCAATAGTGGCAGGACTTTAAACTGTGTCCTTTCCGTCAAGAGCCTTTGTGGCATCTACACCAAGCTTCAGCGCTTCCCTCAGCATGCAGTTCTGCAATATTGTGTCATGCACAGCTCCTTACAGTGGGGGACCAACAAAGTTCATACAATCTGAAGGGTGCCTTTCAGCAGGTGATAATCTCCCAGGAGCAGTTTGTCTCAAGGTGTGTCCCTGGGTACAGTCCATAGAGCTGAGTTCTGTGTTACATAGTTGTTTTGGATAAACCTCAAAAAAGATCACCTTATCTTTTTCCAGAGCTTCTTGGCATGTACACATTACAGAAGGGGGTAGATGATGGCCTCAACCCTACACAGCCACCTTGAAGGCAATGTTCGGAAGGCCAAGACTCTGACTGTTCATGAATGGCCCTTCTCACCACCAACCAAGCAAGGTTTTGGTGCTGGCTGGGAAAGTTTTAGTGAAGAGGCATTCTGCCAAATGGCTTTGACAGCCTGCTCAGGTAAACATTCAGAAGAATCTACCATGTCATTTTCCCACAGGGCCTTGAGGACATTCCATGTTGACTATTGTCTCTCTGACTTGTAGCCAATTTTTTTTTATTGAACAGACTTTTTCCAAGGGGGCTAGGGATTATGGCATAATCCAAGTGAATGGAACATTCCACAGCACTAAGGTCAGACCCATTACAACACCAGGAAGAGACAGAATATCAACACATTGTGACTGTTGGTACCCCAGCCTCAATAAATCATATTTCCAACACCTTTAGGTATTAGAGGGAACAAAGGATTGGTTGACCCAGTTGCCAAAGGGTATGGTCTTGCTTTTGTTATGAGAAACTGTGGTGCCTAAAACAATTGTAGATGCTTAGTTTGTAGAGAAACAGTGGATCCAAGCAAGAGATGACAATGTCCTTCATATACAGGAAGGGTTTGACCTGAGTGCCTCTGCTGTGAGCATTATGACCCCTCTTACATCTGCCTCTTCCTGATGAACACTGCAAAAGATCTGATACAACATGCAAACAAGATGTAAGACTGGGCAGTCTTGCTTAAACTCAGGTTTGACTGAGAAGCTTTCTACTTTCTTCCCGTTAATTAGGACTGCACTCCTGTTCCCTGTGCAGAGCACATGTATCTAATTTCAGATTCAATACCCAAACCTAATTTAGGTGAGCATATTCATCATGAACATGTGTGATATTTTGTCAGAGCTCATCTCCTGGTACAAGCTGATTAAGGACTTATCCACCCCCTTGTCTTGTATGTGGACGATTATATCCCTGAATAGTGCAAGGCTGTCAGAGATCTTCTAGCCAGGTATGAATAAGCATTGAGACAGGTCACCAGATTCTGATGTTTCCCCCTTCTGCTTGTGAATGAGGCTGTTGATATCCACCTTCATGGATTCTTACATGCTAGTAGCTGGAAGCAAGGTGCTGTACACTTCCATCCACTCTGGGTCCATCTAATCCCATTGGGCAACGTGCAACTCGGCCACTAAGTCCTGGCTTTGAGAGTTTATTCAAAAGAATATATGGAAGTTGTCAGCTCATCTGGAATTAGAGGGTGGTGAATATTCTACTGTCATCTACAATCATTCTGGAAGGCTGTGCTGTCTGTGATCTTCAAATTGTATAGCCTGGTATATAAGGATTTGTAGATCCTCAATATGTCAGGCTGCGAGAACATTGTTGAGCTGTCCTTAGTAACATCCTACAGCCTAACATATTAAGGATCTACATCCATGAATCTGTTTCTAAGAAGAAACATGAGCATCTCATCCTGTTCTCCATAGTTTAGATTCTGGATCAAAAAAATTATCTTGGAGCACTCTGAAGCTTCCTGGCTCTTTACCTTTTGGAACTCCTTCAAGACATCAACTGACTGGAGTGGGAACAGAGGCAGAGCATGCTTTTAACTTGAAGTGGACTCTGCTGATGCTAAATCCAAGTGCCAAACTTTACAGGCAAGGGTCTTCTTTAACTTAAGATGAAACTGACCTTGTGAAAGCTGCTTCTGCATGAGTGGCCTGCATCATCAAAACACCATGCATGCACAACTGAAAATCATGAAGGTAGCACCATAGGTGTTGCATGGAACTGCACGTGTATAAACATCAATGACGTACTAAGCCGCTGAATTCAAGGTCAAGATGCCCATTTCTGTACCTTCTACATTTTTGAGGAATAGCCATCATAAGTCATGAATAAGTACATTTCAATGAATGGTACTGGAACAGTGGCAGTTAAGAAAATATATATCACAGGCAAAATATTTCCAAATCTAGAAAAAAGCTACAAAGAGCTCCCTGGATCATCCTTTCTGCATGCCAATTACATCATACAATACTGATAATTGCTGAGATGCTATTTTCCCAGTAGTCTTAAATAGAACTGAATAATTTATAGGACTCTAGGCATATTCTTAATCAACACGATGTTAATTCACCTCCTTGCATTCTGTACATTTCTATTCCCCTTTCGATTATTGTATTGACACGATTTACAATGCTTAGAGACTAAATCTGGCTGAAATCCTGTTGCCATTGGCAACCTTAATGAGATGCTGGGACATATTCTATTTGATCACAAGCTATTATTTAGATATGAACTTAGATAAGGGTTTGGTGGATAGATAACCATGTATGTCACAACAAGTTCTGCCTTTTAAAATGTTTCACAACTGAACTGGAGCACGCTACTGATTTGGGAATATATTTTCCTCCATTTTAAAGAAGGACTTAAGCTTATTTTTCTGCTTCTTTCCTCAAAATGGCCCATATACAAAAGAGTGGGGATATACAATGCTTAAATGTGTCTTCTAGTTTCATCAGCAGGAAGAGCAAAATAAAACCAAATCACACTTTAACAATTTCATTTAACTGATTAGCAGTAGTCTGTAGAAATGATAGAAAAGCTGCACCTTCATTTATAAAGAATATAATATTTTGTACAGTGAAATGATATAATTGGAAAGCTTGTTTTGCAGAGCACGCCTGACTACACAATGGAAAGTACAAAATTCAAAGATTATTTGCCACTTCTCTGTCAAAGTCTGAATGTTCACAGGATTGTTTGCTGAGGGGCACAGCCAGCTTTATTATCCGAGGTTTTGTGAGTGGACCTGAACATGGTGCAATTCTCAGTAAACATCTGCATTTCTGAATTAATCATGGAGGGAAGGTCATTAGAGGAGGAGCTGAAAACGCTTGGGCCTTGAACTACTCGGATGAACAATGCAGCATTGACCCAAGGGTGACATTAATTGGTCTTCAGCCAGAGTCCAGCTATGTGGAACAAACTCAAGAAGGACCAACCATATATTTTGAGTTCCGGTTGGATCAGGTAACAATAAAATTACATATTTATAGGCACAGGTCAAGTGTGGTTTGGTTGTGGTCAGTATCAGATTGGGTCAGTTTTGGATTGGCTGTGGTCGGGTTGGACTCGGGTCGGTTTTAGATTGGCTGTGGTCAGATTAGGTTTGGTTTGGCTGTGGTCACTCTGTATTCAGGTTGGGTTTGATTATGGTCGGTTTGCAGTTGGGTCCTCTTGGCTAGGGTTGGGTTGGATTTGGCTGTGGCTCTAGCTTTTCTAATGGGGCTAGTAACTCTGTTTATAAATCCGGCATTTAGCAAATGCTTATACCTTTCATATTTCAGTGATTACATCTAATATCCAAATGTGTATGTCACTAGTACTCAATTTTAGCATTCAGATAATTGCAACCAAATCAAATCTTTTTGGTAGAGAATGTACCAATCATTGCCAGTATACAAACATCCAATGAATGGATTCAACAGAACATCCCAAATAAGCAGTCAATAAAACATGTGTACAGATTGAGAAAGTGAATGAATCAAAAGCCTCTCCAGATATTTTTGAGGATTCTTTTTGCCATCATCTTGAATATTTCTCCTGAACAAAATGAATAATGAAAGTAAAGTTTGTAACAAAATAAAGAAATATACAAGATAATTATTTACGTAAGCCTTATCTACATAGCAATATTGTTTCTTGCCATCTAAAATACTTAACAAGGAGCAGATTGAAAATCTCAGCTTGCATTTCTGCCAATCAATCTCATTTTAAACTATCTGACAATGAGAAAGAGAATTCATAAAACATACTAGGATCTCTTGTTTGATTGCTTTACCACCTACACCTGTAAAGATGGAAAAATAAAGGGAGTGCAAACATTGGTAAATGATTTTCCAATGCAGGTTCAATTGTTTTCACTTTTGTATTCATTTGTTAATTCCAATCAGCAATTAAACATAGAGGAAATTTAGTGAATAAACAAAAGGCCAGAGATTTACTGTTGTGAAATGAGATAGAAATTGAGGATGGATGTTTCTATGTTCATTTAGCACATTCGTACTATATTCTTGCTTACATTACAAAATATATTACAAATATTAGCCCACTTAAAATGTAGACTAAATTGTAACATAAGTATTTTAAATTCTTGTCGGTGTACTTTACAAATCAGGATTCTTCTTAGTGAAGCTCGTATGTTTGTGTTTTGGAGATTATCATCCTTACTCTGCTGGTTTATTAACTAGTTGTATTCCTTACAAAATCTCAAATAGTATGCATAATGCATCAAACTGCATGGAAAGTACAATCATCTGATTTCTGTAAAATAATTTCTGACCATGTTCTCCTTTGGATAAGATAATGAAGCAAAGACATCAACCTGGTTAGAGAACTGATTAAGTGTTAGAAAACACAGTATAATGACAATGTGTATTCAGGCAAATTGGATGCATCTGCTCTAGTACCTCAACCACTCTTTACTAATATAATGCAAAAGACAGTCACGTAACCAAGTGTGCCACTGTCAAAACAGTTGCTGGAACAGGAACATGTGTATGTGGGAACATAAAATTTCAGAGAGATTGATAAAATGAAAATGCAAAAGCATGGCAGATAAATTTCAGTGTAGTCTAAGGCCATTTTCCTTGATCAATTTTTTGAAAATAACAAAGAGCTAGGAACAGTGAAGGTCGAAAGATATTTATTCATCCATGTACACAGATCATTAAGATGTAATAATCAGATACAGAAAAAAAATCAAAAGAGTACTGGAATATTTTACAAAATTAAAATCAGACAAAAATAGCACTAACAAAAATGTTGCATGAATGTACTAATTTTTTTCAGCACACTTATGTATGAGGCCAATAAAAATAGAGGCTGGAAATATAAAGGGGATGAAGTTTTCCTACAACTACATCATATCCACATCTGGTGAACAGCGTGCAGGCCACTCAGAAAGGAATTCAGGAAATGCTCTTCACATAAAGAATAGCCAGTGTGAAATTCTGGCTCACAAAAACTATTAGAAGCTAACTCAATTAATAACTTAAAAAAATCAATTGTTGCAACAAAAGGGTGTTAAGGGATGTGGAGCCAGGACAGGGACTGGAACTAGATCTAGAACTAGATCTCACTGAACAATGAAATGAACAGTGAGAGACCGCCTCATGCATTTCAGTCTTTTGGAAATAAGAAGAGGGCTGTACCAAAAAGAAGCAATTGGTTTATGAAGTCTCAGACCTGTCAGTATTATTGTGGATATGGGTTATAAACCAAGTTCGCTCACAGAAAATGGGCACGTTTATTCTGATGTACAATAACATACTACGCATTTTATTTATTATAAGTGGAGGGGCAAACCCACTAAATTTAAATACAGACATCCTGGCCTTGAAATTGTAACATGTCTAAAGAAGTGAATTAAAGCAGTGCCATGCAGGCCACAGGCTGGCATAAGTTTTGTGTCTGGCCCCTAGGCTTAAAAATTCCACTGTGCACAAGGCCAACACATTGTGTGAAGCAAAATGAGCTTTCCTCTATGATCTCCTGCTGTCACAGAGGCTGGGAACTGGATTTCAAGGGGGTAAATGGAATTGAACAGGGAGGGGGAGAGTGGAAATGTGGGTTCTTAAATTATCTGTACATAATGCCAGGAATATAATGGAAGACTAAGACATGGGACACATATGAGTCTTGTTTATCCCACTCTCTCCAATCATATTGTGAACGTGTGCATGTCATACATTTATCATGCATTTACGTACACTACGTTGTTTTCCCCTTTTTGAAAAGAAATGTTTATATTTTCCATATTGTTTACACATTTAATCTTTCTATATGTTTTCTGAGTGATCTTCTCCAAAATACATGCATTACCAGTGTATTAATTTTTTGATTCAAATCAGTAAAGTCTTTTCTGGAATAATTCTTTAATAGATAGTTTCTTGTGTGTCTCAGAGGAATTTAGTGATTTATGTTAATATACTTTTAATTCTGTCTCCTATTTTTACAATACATTTGTATCACATACTTCCTTTGCCTCTCTAATTATCCTATTTCAGAATGTCAGATTTGTTAGGTGCTGTCAATATATAAACTGCTTAAAATGTCTCTCCCCGTGACTTCAATCATAATGTTGTGTTCTATTTCAACTATTTCTGCTCTCCCTGCAAGATATGGCTGAACCAAGCTTAATTATGTTCTGAGTCTTCCATATATTAGTAATCAGCAGGAGTGAAACCTGTCCAGTAGTGTAACAAATGTTTATCAACTTTTAAAATAAAAATACAATAAAATATCTTTTACACAAGAATGTAATAAGATATTTCATTATTAAACACAAGCAACCCTCTATTTGACAATTCTCATTGATCTCTCCACTGCATCATTTAACAATCTCTTCACAATTGCTTCCACTTTCTCATTAACTAGTTGCATTCCATTTGCATCTACCTTTAGTTCAAGAAGAACCTTTAATGTTTTAGAGCTTTAGATCGCGTTTGTGTACCTGCCTTAACACCTTGAATACTTCAAGACTTCCCCTTTGGTACATATGACTAATTAGTACCTCATTTTAATTGCCTAGTCAATTATCTACACTGTACTCTCTCGTCCATAGTAACCTGAAGTATCTTCGGTGATAATTTTATAGCAGAAAGTAGTTTTCTGTAAGAACACGCTTGTGTTTAATATCACTTTGTTTCATAAGGTGTTCCAACAGTACTGAATGGAACTGCTGACCACCATTCGATTCTAGTTCTAAAAGGTAAGCCTTGACACTGCAAACATAGATACCAAATTTTTGACCATAGACTCTGTTGTATGACCCACATGTTTCACCTCAATCCTTTTTAGGAGTCTATCTATGAGTATTAATGCTTTTCTCACAATAATCAGTATGTCCTATTGGAAAGCATCCAGTTGGTCATTTCCATAAAGTAGTTTTGTATCTGAATGTAAGTACTTATGTGTATTAACTGTCAAATTTTGCAGACTCTCCATATCCACAAAGGCTCTGGACTTTCCAGTCGAGGTCTCTCTACCTCACTCTCTATCTCCTTGTGGGCAGGATCACAGAAAGGTTTCAGCATAGATGGAGGTTATTTGGCCTACCAACTCCATGCTGCATTTAGGAGGAGCAATCAAGATGGCCCTACCCACCCCACCCCTCATCCATAAGTCCACAGGATATAGGAGTAGAATTAGGCCATTTGGCCCATCAAGTATGCTCCGCCATTCAATCATGGCTGATTATTTCCATCCCCATTCTCCCACCTCCTCCCTGTAACTCTTAACCCCTTACCAATCAACAACCTATCAATCTCTGCCTTAAATGCACCCAATGACTTGGCCTCCACAGCCCTCTGTGGCAATGAATTCCACAGATCCACCACCCTCTGGCTGAAGAAATTTCTCCTCATCTCAGTTTTAAAGGGATAACCCTTTATTTTGAGGCTCTGCTCTCGGATCCTAGACTCTTCTATGTATAGAAACGTCCTCTCCGTATCTGCTCTATCCAGGTCTTTCAGTATTCAGTAGGTTTCAATGAGGTACTCCCTCATCCTTCTGAACTCCATTGAGTACAGGCCCAGAGATATCAAATGCTCCTCATATGTTAAGCCTTTCATTCCTGGGATCATTCTGGTGAACCTCCTCCAGACCCTCTCCAGAGCCAGCACATCCTTCCTTAGATATGGGGCCCAAAATTGCTCACGATATTCCAATTGTCCTGCATTTTTTTCTATTCAAGCACTTAACCAGTTCAATTTTGAAGGCCATTACTGAATCTGCCTCCACTATTCCCTTCTGAGTGCATTCCAGATCTTAGACATGCTGTTTTTCCTCAGTTACTATGGTTCCTTTGCCATTTAACTTCCTTTTCTATTCTTTGGTTCTGTATAGGCCTTTTATGATTTTAAATAGGTCCCTTCTTATTCTCCTGTGTTCCAGGAAGAACAACCACAGCTTTTCCAGTCTAGCCAGAGAAGTAAAGTTCCTTATTCATAGAATCATGCTAGATCTCCTGTACTCTTCCTCATGCTTTCACATCTTTCTAAGAGTTTGGTGCCAGAATTGGGCATACTCCTGCAATGGTTGAACCATTGTTTTATCAAGCTTCATCATGACTGGTTTTCTGGTTTTAGTACTCTATGCCTCTATTTATAAAGCCTCTATTTATTATGTTTTTGGTCATCAGTCCTCATATCTCCTTACATGATTTAGTGTCAAATTCTGGTAATACCACTTCAGTAAAATGCTGGAGTGTTTTACTTTCTGCTACATAACTGCATATTGATGTTTTGGGAGCAAAAGCAAGACCCTTCAGCATTGGTTTGGGGACTTCTTTTCTATATCAACTCCATTTATTATTTTGTTGCTTAAAAATAGCAATTCAACGAGAGCAAATAATCATTTGGTAAGGCAATTAATGCACATACACAAGAAAGAAGTCTTTGTATCTTAAATACAAAGTTGTGATGAGAAAATTAACCTGCATGTAGGCAAGTCTGCGTTGTTCGTGTTATTATTATTTTTTCGTAGTCTGGATGAATAAATGCAGAATGAATACACTATGCAGGAGCACTTACCAATTGTACTTTTCAAATGTGCATGACAAAGGACACCCAAAGTTGTCTTTGGGACCCAGATGCTGTTTTAAGGTTGGTCTGAGAGAGGAAGAGATTGTGGCTTCCTCAGGAGACAGAAGTTACTAGATCAGCAGAGGAGTGATCCCTCCAGGCAAGTTTATTTATTTCCTTGTGGTCCTGAAGGCAGCAGGAGTGTTCTGTCTAGCCACAAAAGAAGAGCATAGGCCACTTCCGCCCTGGCAACCCCAGCTTCATCCCAAGAGGCACAGGAGCATGGTACCCCCAGATTTGCCCACCGCAGCAGCTAGTCAACCTCCCTTGCTTTTTTTGAAAATCAGAAAAACTGCAGATGCTGGAAATCTGAAAAAGAAAACCTGCTGGAAACACTCAGAAGTTGAGGTAGTATCTGAGGAAAGAGAAGCAAAATTAACATTTCAGGTTGAAGACCTGTCAGACTTCAATGTTCCCAGCATTTTCAGGTTTTGTTCTTTGATTCCTTTTAAGGATCAGGAGATGAGCCAGAACTACTTTAATGAAGTTTGGCTGTTTGAAATTTCTTCTGCTGACACTTTCAAGTGAATCAGCTACTTTCTCTTCTGGGAGTTAACATCTCCTGCAACCTCATTACAAGCTCTCTGAAACCAACCACTCACTTTAAACTTTTCTA
>JARFYF010000074.1:84570290-84582468 GCA_030265395.1 Rhina ancylostomus | reverse complement strand
TGTCCAAGAAACAAAAATGCAATGCTAGTAGAAAGTAAACTCAATATGGCATTGTATTTTCCATGAAAATAAGTTACAAATCAAAAAACTTTGTATTTTGCCTCCCAGGTTGGTATTGCAAATAAATTTATGTTGAAATCATACTACTTTTTTTGTAGTGAGATGTGTACTGGTTGATGTCTCTTGCTGCTATCTAGTGGTACAAAGATTTAATGCAGTATTTTCACTCACGCATGTATTTTCATGGTGCTCTCTGAGAGAGAATGGATAGTGTAATAGATTATGTCTCTGAAGGTGCAACCTTGCCAAGAGATGAAAAGGATTTAGAAATGATTTAATTCCTCAATCTCATCCACCCTCTAAAGTTGGTTGAAAATTAGTGAAGGACCATGGGAATGAAGTGAGTTTGGGGCATAAAATCCAAGACAAAGAATTATAAGAATAAACAGAAATTTTTTTTAAAAAATCTGCAATAAATAAGCTTAGAACAAGAGATTCATGCAAAGAATAAGAGGTAGATGTTACATTCAATGTAACTTCTTTAGGGTGCGCGTACTTATCACCAGTCCCTATCTGTCCTTGCAAAGGTGGGAGTTTGCAGCATTCTTGAACTATTCCAGTCTATTTTATAAAGATACTCCCACAGATCTGTTAGGCAGGGAGCTCAAGGGTTTTACAACTGTAATATTTCTCAGTCAGAATAGTGCCTTATTCCCATGTGCCTGTTGCCCTTGTCCTTCCTGGGTTTGGGAGATACTGTTAAAAAAAATGCCTTAGCAAATTCCTTCTAAGCATTTGAAGATGCTACATAGTACAGTCAAGGTGCAATGGTAGTGGAGGGAGCAAATGTGTAGCTGGTAGCTGGGGTGCCAAACAAGTGATCTATTTTGTAATGGATGGTATCGAGCTTTTTAAGTGTTGCTGGTACTACACATCCAGAAAGTGTAAAGGATTCCATCACATTCCTAAACCTGCTCCTGTCTGATGGAATAAAAGTTTTGTGAGGTGCAGAGCACCCAGGCCCTGATGTGTTTTTGTGGCTATAATATTCATGTGGCTGTCCAGTTAAGTTTCCAGTAAAAGATGAACATCTTACCCTCAGATTTTGACTGTGGTCTTTCTAATTGAAGGTGCTCATGTCCTTATACTGTGAGGCATCATGAATTATACTTGCCAATTTTTCAGCCCACACCTGAATGTCGCTCAAGTCTTACTGCATTGAGCATGATTGCTTTATACTGTGAGGATTTGCAAATGGAACTCAATTCTATGCAATCATCAGCAAACATGAAGAGAAGGTCATTCATGATGCTGTTGAGAATGGTTAGACCAGGACACTATTCCATGGAACCCCTGCAGTATCTTCTGGGACTTGTTGGCTATTATTACTTCCTCGTAGGTTTGAGACAATGAAACAATGTAGAAACATCTTAGCTTTAATCCAGCCAATTCCATTCACACCCTTGCCATTGGCATAAAACCTGAAAAGGAACTTAGATTTTAAAAGTGCCATCAGGACAAAGTTCTGCAGGCTTGAGTGCTACTCCTTTAACGTATTAACTCAGGGTTCTCCATAGTTCACAGATGATTAAATTTTTCAGCTCAGCCTGCAAAATGATTTTACTTTCATCTTTTGTAAGCAGACCTTAGGGGTCAGTTCAATCATAATAACTAGTCCATCCATGACCAAAACCAAAGTCTCCATATCACAAACCAAGATGAAAAAGGGTACTGTGATTGACAAGTCCATATGAAAATCTGTGAAAGCTCTGTCTTTGGCAGCACTGGTGAAATGCAGTATTAGATAACACCAAATTTCAGTAACTGATGTTCAATCTTAGCAAAATTACTAAAATTCTGATTGAAAATCCAGTTATCATAGAGGTAAAGGACGAAGATGTGGGCACTGTGGTAAAGGATTAGAAGTAGTTGTAAACTGAAGGAGAAAAGCAGTATAGAGGAAATAATTATCATTATTAAACGTGATGAGGAGAAACTGGCTAACGTACTTTCTTTTACAGTTTTCAGATTTCACATGCCCTACCTTCATTGTGATTTGATAACCATGGAATGCCTTCAGTCTCTCTGCTTTCTCTTCCTCTTGTCCCATGCTGATCCATGTGTCTGTTACCAGAACATTGGCTCCATTTGCTGCTTCCAGAGGATCATTAGTGAAGAACAACTTGGTTCCGCACTAATATCAATAATGAATGAAAAAGGAAAAGCTCTTTAGAAACATGCAACTTCATCCTCAAAATGGAAATATTACCAACACCTGAAATCCTCACAATATATAACAAAAGAAATTACCTCTTCAGCCAATGACTTAGCAAATTTGGTGATGTTGGCATCAGGTTCGAAACACTAGAAAAGAGAAAATTATATACCTTTCTCCTTTCATGATGGTGCATGTTTTCACAAAGAATTAAACAGAGGCCTGCAGTCTTTCAGTCACAATCCACAAAGCAGAAATGTTGATAACAGACAATAATAAATAGGGTTTAAGAAGATTTTGAGTTCAAACTGTGTAACCGTAACCAGACGACTGAAAATTTGTCTCATTCATATTTGTCTTCTGAACACTGTTGATTCCTGTTGTAAGGATTGAACAGAACACTATATGCCAGCAATAAAATAAATTGTGGGTAGCCAGTGTTTGTGATGCCAGTGAAGTAGAACTGATTAACCTCTGACTTTGCGGTACTGTTGCACTGACTTCCTTGAGGGCAAGAAAGCAGCTACTTCAAGTATAATGATGATACTGATCCTATGAACAGAGCTTACTCCATTTTCTGAATGCTAGTTTTACTCAAGGATAGGAATAATTCGCTACAAATGTCCAGGCATCTGTTGCTTAGGTTCCTTATCTTGTTGAAAGTTGACCCTCACCGTGCATCAATATATTCTTCTGGCTGGAATACTGCAGCAGCTTGTTCACCCATGGGCACTAGGTTTCTATCCAAAGACCTGCTGGACTTAAGTTAAGGAGGCCTGGCCTTCCACATAGTGCAGGCCTGCCATCTGGGCGACTAAGCAGTCCTGTTCCAAGCAACAGTTGAGGGAAACTGAGGCTGAATTATATTAGATCTCAAGATTCATTGGAGGTTGATTGCCAATATAAACAAAGCCCCACCCAGTAAAAAAAATCCTCCTTATAGAACTGTAAAAAGTGAATAAAATTGCACTTTAACTGTACATAATTTAGTTTATTATAAATGCTTCATTTGTAACCTTAGTTTCTTATCACAAATAAATGTGTTGCCTTATGTGTGAAGTTAGAAAATGGCAATTCTAGGTCCAATCTAACTTAAAAGCTTTGCTGTGGTCAGGTCAACAGCTACGTTACCAACGTGGAGTAACAAGGGAAAATAACTGCAGCAAGATCACAAGTGACATGGTGCATTATATTTACCCCTCTATATAGGTTAGGAAAGGGGAGACCTGAGAAAACACAAAAAGGGATGGTTTATCACAACGGTCTCATGAAGATCCTGTTTTAAAACCATGTATTCCAACATTGTTAGCCGGGCAAAAAGTGAGAGTTTTGGGTGCAATTAGTGACCGGTCAGCAAGCTGAAAAACCTGCAAGTACCTTGCTTGTTTCTGTCCCTATACTTATTGAGTTGGTTTATCGTTCTGGTGAAATTTGCGGTCATGCTTGAGTGAGTCTACGTCTTTTACTGCCCTGCAGCAGTCATAACTCTTTCAAGAGGTCACAGGTTTTCTTCTGTGCACATAACTTCTGTGCAGGAATTAATATGGTTACAGAATATACAAATGATAACCATCAAGATCACTGGATATTTGTTACAATGAATTAGTGCTGGCTGGCGATCCTGAGCCTGACAAAACCCGACTAGATGTCTTGAGTTCACAGTTGGATTAGGTGTACATTCTGATATAACATTCAGGTTGGAGCTGGGTCGGGCTGTGCTATGTCAACCTAGTTCAATACTTTAATCAGGTCAGTTTCATTTGCTGAGTATTAGCACACATGTTCTTTCTTCTTGATCAATATTTGGTGTTTCATCCTCAAACAGATTAATTGGCAGTTTGGGATTTCTGTATTAATGGTGGTGGTTGGGTCAGGTATAGAAAAATTAAGTACATGGGCTTTGGTCACTTTCATAATGGCCATGGTCGAGTTTGTGTCAGGTTGGGTTTTAACTTTATACAAGCAGATCTCTATAATGAATTACCACATGGTCATTTTTTCAGTGGAAGCACCTCTTACATCAGAAAGCATACCTTCGGAGTAGCAACATGCAGATGCATTCCAAGTTTAGGAGCGCTCATCATGAAAGAGTGTAACACATTGTTTCCGTCTCCTATCCAAGACACAGTCAGATCCTTCAGGGAGCCAAAATGTTCCTAAAAATACATTTACAGGATTAATGTTAAACTACACAGAACAATCTGTATCTTCTGAAGAATGTTTCTCCTCCTAAATTTGAAGCTTTTACCACAGAAATAAGACTAAACTGTCCTCACTGGTGAGGTTTCCACAGGAAGTACATCTGTACTTTTACCTGCCAGGGTGAATCCATTCTAACTCTGCCAATCTTCCGTAGCTACTTGATACCTTATTTGCTTCCCTCCACTGGGGCTGGAGAAGTTAATCTCCTGCTGCTGCTACAGCTTTCAAATGGTTGCAGCAGCTCAAAGGGGGCAGGCCAGCAACCAAGAGTCAAGGAATAAAAACTGAAAACGCTGAAAGCACTCAGCAGGTAAGGTGGCATCCATAGAGAAAAACCTGGGGTTAATGCTCCAGATTGATGACCTTTCATCAGAATTAGGAGCAAAGATTAAGTAAAGACAAAGGAAGCACATTTGAAGATGGTACTTACGTGAAGCTACAGTGATATAATTTTGACATGCATAAATTTTCCTCACACTTGTGCATCAATTATCCAATTAGTCCGTCCATCATTATGATTAGATGGCCAAGGTCACTCGGGACTGTTATGTATTAATGTTCAATTAAATAGCCTAATAAATCTGTTTTGGAGAACAATTTTCAGGCCATTTAACCATCATTTCACTTCATTCAGCTGTTTCACCTTTCAAAAGTCTTTCAGGAAATCTGCATCAATGGCTTCTGCCCTGGTGGTTAGGGACTCCTTCTACATCTGCATTTTTTGAAGGAAGAAAGGAGGCAAAGAGTGGTCTTTTGCAGCCACTGTGTATTTCCAGACCACAATCTAAACAGAGCATACATTTTAACAGTTCTGTGTGGAACTGCTGACATTTCAGAGATGTTCAGAAACATACTGTTCTTGAGTGCAGGTTATGTCAGGGGCCCGGTTTAGCTGGCTTTCAACTTTTATTCAACTCTTCCATGGCTGGGGCTTGTTTTGACCTCCCACACGACAGTACCTGTATGTACAAGGCCCTGCCATTGGGCCATCTTGGAAGCACGTTGAAAATTGCACATCGACATTTAGAACATAGGTCAGTGGCAACTGCAAGTGGCTAACCAGTGGCAGAAAGTTCTGGACATGATATATCAATGCCAAGCAACACAACACCATCTGTGGAAGAGAAGACTACTAATGCTGCACTGTTATGCTTTGGGATAATTTTAAGTTGCTCCTGGGAACATTGGCAACCTCAGCTAAAGGAAACAGACCAAAGATTTGCTTGCTGAAAGAAGCAATTTCTTCTTCCACATGAAGAAGCGAAAGCAGCATAGGAGGCCTTGTAACTATATCATGAAAAAATTCCTGGAAGCACAATGGGCTATAGTCTGTACTCTGTTCCATTACACAATGCCACTGACCACATGAATAGAAAATGATTTCTATTCGCATGTCCAGTATAGATCACAGAAATTAACTCTCACTATCCCAGAAGCTGTCACAATGTGGCCCACATTTGCATCAATATTTCATCTACAAGGGCAAGTTATTAGACTTGTTAGACAATCAAAGCCAAGGCATCTAATCCCAGTGTAGCATTGAAGAATACCAACTCTTTCCATGCAGTCTCCTTTAAGGCATCCTCTAAATCTGTTGGCATAGATTGTCCTGAGATAGCAAATCAGAAAGAATAATGCTAAATGGTTTGAAACTCTGGCACAGTTGAATGCAATGGTAATTAAGCTCGCCTATCTGTAGCAACGTTGGTGATGAGAAGAGGAAGCTCTGCTACAAGTTCCTCAATGCTGGAGGGCATCACCCCTTATGACAAGATCCATTGAGATACACTACTGATTTCTTCCATTCCTCTGAGGAAGCAGGTGACACTGAAAGACTAAGTAACAACAGTGTGGAACAGGCAGTAACTAAAGGAGAGATTGGGTGAAAACCTTTGCAGAAAATAAAGCTGCCAAAATTACATCTGCTTGCCACGAACTGCGTCCCTGTTGTTTATCACAGATATGTACAACACAGAAACAGGCCCTTTCAGCCCACCTCGTCCATGCTTAACTGTGATGCCTATCCACGCAAGTCCCATTTGCCCAAATTAGGCCCGAATCACTTTACACCTTTCCTATCTAACTACCTATCCAAACGCCTTTTAAACATTGTAATTGTATCTGCCTCCACTACCTCCTCTAGCAACTCATTCCAGACTTTCACCACCCTCTGCATGAAAAACTTACCCCTCAGTTCTCCTTTACATTTCGGCCTTCTCACCTTAAACCTGTGCCCTTTAGTTCTGGACTCCCCTCCCCTGGGAAATTCTGACTATTTATTCCCCTCATACTTTTATACACCTCATTAAAGTCACTCCTCAGCCTCTTTCATTCAAGTGAGAATAAACCCAGCCTATCCAGTCTCTCCTTATAACTACAGCCTTCCATTCCAGGCATCCTAGTGAATCCCTTCTGCACTCTCTCTATTGTTATCAAATCCATCCTAACCAATCTCTTGTACAGTGGCAATATGATGTCCCAACTCTTACTCAATGCCACGGCCTATGAAGGCAAGAATACAAAATGCCCCTTTCACTACCCTATCTACCCATGTCAGCACTTTTGCTATGTATGATGCAAGAGCTATGTATGGCCTTGCATCCATAGGTCCCTCTGTACATCATTGCTCCAAAGGACCCTGCCATTTACTCTTTACATCCTACAAGCAATTGACCTCCCAAAGTGCATTACCTCGTACCTGCCTGGATTAAATTCCATCTACCACTGCTCTGCCCAACTTTCCAACTGATTTATTTCCTGCTGTATCCTTAGACAATAATGCATCACTTGACAAGTTAAACTTAATTTAGGGCTTGAATTTTTTTTAATCAAAATCAGTAACAATAAAAAAAATAGACTGCTTCTGGCTTTAGCTTAATTATTCCTTCGATAAAACCTTAATTTTGCTTTCCTTTTACATTCTCTGCCTCTTTCACTACTGACCATCTAGTGCCCCAAACAAATAGGATTGGCTGTTAGTCATATTGAAAATGTGGCAATCCTAAAGCAAAAATGAAGGGAAATGAAAGGACTGAAGTTTGTTGTTTGCACAGAGTCTTATCAATGGAAATAATGAACAATTTCCCAATTAGGCATAAGGGAGTGTTTGCTCATTTCTTTAACTGATGAAAACTGCTACATTATAATTTTTTTCTCCCAAGAAAATTGTTAAATTTAAACATCAGAAATTCCCTGGGGATACCTGAAGGGTAAGGTAATCAGCTAGGATCTGGATAGGATGGTACAGCTCTGACAGCCCATTGATCACTGGGATTGAACCATCTTCCGCTAGTTGCTCGAGATCAGAGTGCTTGTACACCCTGGCCAGGATCAGGTCAGTCATCCCAGACAACACCCTAGAATATAAATCAGGCAGACTCAAAATGTTACCAAACAATGTAAGATATAGAAACCAACATTAGAAAGCATCAAGATATAAAAATAATTCAGCATATAGTATGCTTTTATTTTTTTTAAAGATTTGTTTTGTCTGCTTCGGTCACAATCATATTTGATTACATCTGAACTCACATTCCTAAGCAACAATTCATAACACCCAGTTAACCTCATTTCACTTAGGACCCCCTTACACAGTTCAAATGAGAACCTCTTTGCCCAGCTGTTGGGCTTAATTTGAATCCAGAACACAGATGGAAAAAGATATTTAAATTTCATATTAAAAAGCAGCTTCTCTGGCAGGATAGTGTAGTCTGAAATATGTTCCACTGACACTGGTGACCCTGACAGGCCGCAATTTACAAAGGACCTGCAGAACTGTTCTGATGTTTCTTGATCAATCTGCTAGTATAGGATCAATTGCACAAACAAAGTCAACCAAACTGTAAGGCATGTATACTTAGGCCAATGTAACCAATTACGTGGGTTACTGTAATAAAAAAAATCAACCTTGTAAATGAAATAAACACATTCAAATTATGACAGGATTCTAAAGTATGCTTATCTTCATAACTTTTCTTCTCCGTCCTCTACACATGAAAGTGGTGCTCTTGGTGACATGGTGTTTCCCTGGTACTGGGATCTTTAGTACTCTAATTAGTACTTGGCCATTTTTTGTATGTGAACAAATGCTGTTTGCAGAATACTTGCTCACAGTGAGTGTTGAAGGCCAACCAGCTGTGAACTTACAATACATTTTTCAGCAGGGGTTACCTAACAGTGATCAGGAATCTAGGTTGAATTTTGCTTTCCCTAGTCCAGAACAAGGCCATCTGGAGATTCGTCTTAATTGCTGGTTAACTCAGAGATCAAAGTTTAAAGTGAGCCCATCTTGGTCTGCAAGGCCAAATATCACACAAATCATGCAAAAGGAATTAAAGGAATTCAAAAACTTGGTTTGAGAATGAGAAAGATCACTTAAGAAATAAGATGAATGAAAAAATGAAGCGATATTGACATTTTATGTCAGAAGATGACAGCAATGTTTCACAGGAAGAAAAAGTGCTTTGCGGTAGCTGGAAGGGGTGTGAAAGGTGGAATATCCTTGGTGCAGAATGCCTAAAGTAACAGTCCCAGGAGATGTAGGATCACGTGTTTCTTGGAGCAGACTGGCTATGAACTACATCCAATATGATCCAGAAAATTCTGTGTGCAGAAGCATTTTCTTGTTCCAAATTTATATTGCTGCAGTTCCACAGGTGCAGCCGTCTGATATTGATACAGGAAATCTGGGCCTTTGCTATTCCCTTTTATGCCAAGCTTGCCTCTGCATAATATCAGCGTTAAGTAAACAATGGACACTAAACCTAGGAAAATCTGTCCACATGTTGACCTTTTCTGCTTTTTCTTATTCCCATCAAATGCTGTAGCAATATTCTATAAGAAGTAAAAAGTTGACATTGTTTAATCACCAAGGAACTCCTGGGATCTTGCCTATATTCCAGGTACAGAAGCTAGAACACTTTCTCTGGTGATAAAACTTTTAAATCAAAGTGAAGACCACAATCATGCAAACCAAGGCTTCTGCCACACAGTAAAGTATTTTCCACTTTTATTGCAAGCACTCATAAAAATTCTTCCACATTTTGCTTCAGGTTCACCAATGGGGCTTTATTTAACTTGCCCTTTAATATAGCCACTGCCTTTAAGGTTCAGACAGCACTTAGACTTTCTTTCCTAAAAAGGCAGTGAAGCAATAGTCAGGCTTTGCTTGCTCCTAATGTCTGCCCTTGCCATGGTAACGATGGTCAAAGGCAAAATTGTGCACTGTTTCAGGCTCACAGTGCAACACACTTCCAGAATGCTGTGCCCCAGGACAATGCTTCTTTGGGAAAATTGGTCCATTTACATTTACTGCCACAAGAGCCCAAAACAAAAAATGTGAAAGGCGTACTTGACATTCTCTTTTATTTCATGGATTATCATTGCATATACAAGAAAGATAACCAGTGCATTTTCAGCAACAATAGTGATCCAATGATTAAAATGCTCTATCCCTTCTATTGAAGTCATTGTTGATCACTGCCCATAATATAAATCTCAGGATGCTTTGGTAGGGCAAGTATAAAGCAATATAGGGTGGCTCGCTCTGTGCTGTTCCCTGAAGTAAACCTTATTAGATTCAGTAAGACTGCACAACCCTGTAATGGAGGTTGCTGAGCAACAGAATACCATCACCTTGCATTCAGTGCATTTATACTCTGGCTTCAGCACTGGAACATGGAACTCTGGGATATGTGAGTATCTGCAGCAATGCAAAGCCATTACTTAGACAAGCGAGTTCAATGGCATGGTCAAGTAAGCAGCAACAATTTAACAGATGATGGTATTCTTCTGACTTTTTATATTGTGATCTTAATTGCTGAAAATGCTTGTCTGAGAACACAGATTAGTGACACTACACACAGTGTCATAAATTAGGTTTACCCCACAAACTCATAATTAGATATCTGCAATCAAATCAAAATCTGCAATCAGCCATAGTAACAGGCTATGGCAACACTTACTGAGCTTCACATCCATTTTTTATTAACCATCTATGCATAAAAGCTGGACCAGTTAAACTCTTGTATATATTCTAATTGCACAAATAAGCTGTTTTGCACATCTTTTACTATAACAGCGACCAGTACTGGTAGCAGTCATGCCTGTCAGGAAGCCATCCAGACACCTTCAGGTGTGATTCAAGTCAGTCTGGCTAATGCTTTTCTGGCAGCCTTCACACATGTAAAGAGTGGTAACCTTCATACACTTATCGCTGCCCCTCTGCCAAAGGTGGGAGCAAAAATGTGCAACCTATGATCTTTGTTTCTAACACCAGTGAAATAAGAAGCAAACTCCGCAGCAAGTCAGCAAAGAGGCAATGAATTGAAGGGTCCCAAATGGAATGCTGATGTGCTGCTGTCTGCAGGTGCCTGCTGGTATTTCATCACTGCACGTCTTTGCTAAATCATTGCTAGGTCTCACAGTGTTTACTGCAGCCTCTCCAAATCCTGCTAAATATTGACATGCTGCGAAATCTGCTTGAATAATGAGCCTGTATCTTGTCATGGTAGGGGGCCACTTGTGGTATAGGACTCCATTTGTGGGGACAATTTTATGGCCACGTACTGAAGACCCATGTCTCCCTTTTCCTGGCTTGCCTCACCTCTACAGCAACCTGTTGCATTGCTGTGTTGTGGTTGCCATGGAGAGAGTTCTTCAAGGCTGTGACACACTTCCCATGTTACCTGGTGGCAAAGAAGTGGCAGCAGCAATCTCTGCAGGCAGCAGCTGTCAGTCGTTGCACAGGTTATATTTTAACTGAGTATTCAGGGTGGAAACCACACCAATGATTTTTTGAAAAGGTAATTTTCCCTAATTTTGCTATTTATTGGGGTCCCCTGATAAGGCATTAGCCCTTGTTTATCACACCAAATGAGCATAAAATGTATTTTCTGAGTACTCATCATTCACTTTCAATGTTTGGGATTGTAACAGGAATTTAATCAGTTGCAGCACAATAGCCCATTTCCTGGGTACTTGTTCTGTTGTTCTTTGATGTTACTTGATGTTGATACAGAACTCAGCATGCCAGACCTGCCCTGTACTTCATCCAGAGAACAGTTGAATAATGTAAAGAATACATCTTTTGCCATGATGCATCTATTGGAACTACTCACTGGGCCAGATTTTATTGAACCTGGCCTGCTTCCTGAAGCTGTGTCCTGCCCACAAGCACAAATTTGGTCTGGATGTAGAGGACCAATCCCTCTGATCCTCCACACCCAGGAATTAGCCAATGAAGCCCAGCATGACCCTGGCAGTGGTTAGGTCTCAGCTGGCCAGTCCTGAGGCTCTGTCCTGGAATGCACTGATAGTTGGGAGTGGAACTCTGCTTCCTATCATAGTGGGAAAAGTGATTCAGTTTTTATATATATGTTTCTGATGAATACTACAACTTAATCAAACAAAACAAGCAAACATAAGATACATTAGTTTCATTTGACCTCCTAAACTCAAATGAATGGGAACTATGATACTAAGCCAAGTCTGACTAGCCTGGAATCATTGAAGGATATTCCCCAGCAAAGTGGGGCACTGCCACTGGTGGGGTCCAGCAATGGAACTAAGTGACAAATGCATGGAAATCTGTCACTCAGTCAATTTTGGAATTGCTTTGGCCCATACCTGCATGGGACTTTGAGGCTTACTGAAGTTAAAACAATTGAAAGTCGGAGATGGGCGAGGCAAGTTTTTTTTTACACAAGAGTGGTGAGTGCCTGGAATGCTGGGGGGGGGGGGGGTTTTATTGGGGGCAAATAC
>JARFYF010000074.1:84511894-84535947 GCA_030265395.1 Rhina ancylostomus | reverse complement strand
TGAGAATTTCCAGTATTTTCTGTTTTATTTCTCCCCTTCAATTATTTACCCAAATTGCTTTTGAATCGCAGAGAAGGCGACTCAAGGGACTGTAAATGCTGGAATCTGCAGCAAAAAAGCAATCTGCTGGAGGAACTCGGTGGGTTGAGTAGCATTTGTTGTGGGGGGGGGGAAGGGGGAAGGAATTGTCGGTGTTCCTTAGGTCAAAACTTTGCATCAGTACTGATGCAGGGTTTTGACCCAAAACACCGACAATTCCTTTCCCCCATAGATAGTTTGGAAGAAGACTTTTTGGCTTGTCAAGTCTTTGCTGCCTCAGTGCATGAGCGATTAAGCTTGTCCCATTGCAGACCCATCACCCCATAGCCTGCAAGTTCTTAAAAGGTTATTGTTGAATCTGTATCCCTCAGTCAGTCATGAATCATAGTCATGGGTTGTATAAAATGACTTTTCCACACATTGCCTATAGTTGTTTTGCCAATTACACACAATATGTCAAAAGCAAAATCTGCAGATGTTGAATAAAACAAAATGTAAAAAAGTACTGTCAATAGGTTAAACAGCATCTGTGAAGAGAGATGCAGAGTTAATGTTTCAGCTCAATAATCTTTCTTCCCTACATTCTGAAATTGGTTCTGTGGATTGCGAATGTGATTCCATTGCTTAAGAAAGAAAGGAGAAAGAAATGGGTAACTACCAAACTCTTAATCTAATGTCAATTATAGAGAAAATACGAGTCTGTAATGGCTGTAATAACTGCACAATTGAGTAGAATCAGTGTGGATTTATGAAATTCATGTTCAACTAATCTACTGGAGCTCTTTGAGGATGTGGCAATTACAATTGATAAGGGGGAACCAGTGGATGTAGTGTATTTGGATTTTTAGTATGTTTTCCATAACGTTCCACACGGAAAATTGGTCAACCTGATTAGAACACAGGGAGCTGGGGGTAATATAACAACATGGATTGAGAACTGGTCATTGGATAGAAAGCAATGAGTGAGGGAAAAATGGATTTTGTCAGGATGGCAGGCTGTGATTAGTGGGAAACCAGAGGGATCAGTGCTTGCGCCCAAGCATTTCACAATCTATATCGATGATTTGACTGAGGGACCAAATATATTTTGAAGTCTGTTGATGACATTAAACTAGGTTGCATTGTGAGCGGGGAGAATGATATAAAGAGGCTTCAGGGTCGTATAAACATGCTGCATGAATGGCAAGAACATGGCAGATGTGATATAATGTTGAATAATGGGAAGATATCACTTTGGTATACAAAACAGAAAAGCATAATATTTTTTAAGTGGTGAGAGACTGGGTAATATTGATATTCATAGGACCCTGATCTCCTTCTGCATGTCACTGAAGGCCAATTTCCAGATACAGCAACTGATTAGGAAGGCAAGAGGTATGTTGGCTTTCATTACAAGCAAATTTGAGTTCAGGAGTAAAGATGTCTTATGTAATACAATGGGGTCTTGTTGAGACCATACCTGGTGTATTGTGTACAGTTTTAATGTCCTTGCCTAACAAAAGGATACAGTAAAACTTCAATAATCTAGTATCTCATTGTTTGGAAATCCTGATGATTCAGCATCTGGTTCTGGATTCGGGTTTCTATGCTTTCTTAATACTCACTGGAGTCCTGTTGCCTGTGCTCCCTTTAGATTTACTGGGCTCATCGGAAAAATTTTTATATCACTTGTAACACCTTCAGAAACAAGTGAATTAAACATGTGTTGGTATTAGTAGGAGCAATATCCAGTTGTCCAGAAAATGTGCTGATTGGCACCACCGAAGCCTGAAGGTGTCTGATTATCGGAGTTAAACTGCACTCTTGTCATGGAAGGAGTGTAGCAAAGATTCATCAGACTGGTTCCCAGAATGGCCAGTTTGCCTTATGAGGAGAGATTGGGCCTGTAATTTCTACAGTTTTGGAGAATGAGAGGTGATCATATTACAAAGTTCTTACAGTATGTAACAGGGTGGATGCAAGGAGGATGTTTCCCCTGGCTAAGGAGTCTGGAACTAAGGGTCACAGTCTCATAATAAAGATAAGCCACTTAAGACTGAAATTATAAGAAATTTCTTCAGTCAAAGGGAGGTAAATCTTTGCAATTTTCTACTCCAGAGGGCTCTAGGGTCAGTGAATTAATTCAAAACAGATAGAATTCTGACGATTAAGGAATCAAAGGACATGGAAAAGTGCAGGACAATGATGGTGAAGAAGACTGACCAGGATCTTGAAGAATGACAGAACAAGATCAAAGGGCAAAATGTTCTAATCCTGTTTCTATTTTTTATGTTCTTATCTTCAGCAACTATAATATATGCTTTCTGGTTATCAACTGTTCTACTAAAACAACCGCTCTCCATTCATGTGACACACAAAAGTGTGTTTTAAAGCTTTGGGATTAAACTCATCATGAAGAAGATAAATCAAATTATTCTTTGCATGTTTCCCAAAAGTAAGGTACAGCAGAATTCTTACACCAATTATGTCAAATGGAGGTGAAGTGACGGAGCATTTTGCACCGTATCATTTCTATTCAAGCTTAAAAAAGTACATATCTGACAATATTATATACAGTATCATTATAATGGTGAAAACTAGAATTATGATTTTATTCTCTTCAAAGCCCAGTAATTCATAAATAGCTATTATGTTTTTACCCTTGCTCCTGATTTTATTCCTCACTATAATTATTGTTATATTGAACCAAACTGTTACCTGAAAATGAGCTTTTAACCCTATATAATTTCTATTACAAATGCCAGCTAACTTTACGCCCTACTCCTTCATCAGCTCATTTACAGTTTAAAAGCCCCATCAGTCATGTCACTTTCAGACCTGGCTACTTCATTTTTTTCTGGCCAGTCTCTCATTCTTTATCCATTTAATTTCATCCAACTTATCTGCTCTGCCTACCACATCAAGTCCAGGTGCTCATTTGCCATATTATCACTGATTTGCTTTGTTTCCTGATCACCAATAACCATTATGTGGAAATTTTTATCTTTGTGTGAGACCTCTGCAAGCCTCCATTGCTGGTGTTCTCATTCACACTGATGCATTGTATAAATGCTTTTAATCTTTAATACATTTCACAGGAGTTGAATCACTGAGATGAAGTTTGCCAAGTCATGTAACTCACCCCTCCCACTCAGTAAAGTAAATAGTAGATGAAAAAGAAAATTCTGTTTTTTAGGATGGAGTTTGATCTATAATTACGGCATTATAATAATGCTATAGGACATTTTCAAAATTGTAAATTATGACTTCAACATTGCACAATTAAGCTTTCCTCAGCTGTGGGGTTGGTGTTTCATTTTGTTGATAATTAATCTTATTTACCTGTGAGCTTTTCCAATGTGCTCACCTTGAGATTTTTCAGGCTGCAGGCTCCAAATGACACATGCGTACCATTAATGTCTGGTGCTCAGGCTGAAAACTCTTGGAATTTTATCAGTATTTCCACTGAGTCAGCTGATCTCCAATGATACGGCAAACGGATTGCCATAAGTGGATTGAACAACTCCTCAGTGAAGAAGTGTTTCATGTTCCTTGTGTCCAGTGACCCTCACTAGAAAGTACAAGTTGGTGGACATCAGATGTGGGAGAGGATCAGTTTTTGTTGTGTGCTTTTTGTGAAATGATGTGTAGAGACTTGGACAATTGATATGGAGAAATAAATTTGAATTTCACAGTGGTAGCTAGGGAATTTTAAATTCCAGTAATAAAATAAATATGGAATTAAAAAGATGGTGTCAGTAATAATGATTATGAAATCATATTGTTGTAATTTCCCCACTGGTTTTCTAATGTCCTTTACAGAAGGAAAATCTGCCATCCTTGGTCTGCCCAGTCTATATGCAAGTCCATCTACTGACACAATCCCACCACCAGTCACATCTTCCCCTCTCCACCCATCTCTGTTTTCCAGAGGGACCACTCCACGGTCTGCTCATCCGTCAGTCACCCTTTCCCGCTGCTGGGAACTTTCCCCTACAACCGTAGGAGGTGTAATACCTGTCCTTTCAACTCCTTCCTCACCACTATCCAGGGACTTAAACAGCCCTTTGAAATGAGGCAGAAGTTCACCTGCACCTCTTCCAACTTGGTCTACTGCATTCCGTGCTCACAGTGTGGCCTCCTCTATGCTGGTGAAACCAAGCATAGAGGAGGCAACTTTTTCAGAGCACTTCCACTCTGTTCACAGTGGCCATCTCAAGCACATCATTTTAACTTTCCTTCCCACTTTTAGAGTTTACAGGTCCCACACTGACCTGTCTGTCTTAAGCAAAGCAAATAGGAAGAACAACATCTCATAATCTGCTTAGGTAGCTTACAACGTTGAATTTTCCAATTTCAGGTCACCTCCATCCCAGTGTTACACACACACACACACACACACACACACACACACACACACACCCCTAGTTTTCTTCGTCACCTTTTCCATCCCCTTCCCCCCACCAGGAGTTCGTCTAGCATTCTATTTTTTTTGTTCCAGATTTCAGCATCTGCAGTCTCTTGTTTCCATCCATCAGTGTGTTTAACTCTCAGCTTTCCTCTGAGATGTTATTCTGCTCAGGGACAATTGGGGCTGGGCAATATTTGCTAGCTTACCCGGTGAAGCCCATATCCTGTGAATGAATAAATACAAAATTTGACATTTCATTTCTCGCATATAGAAGTGCAGATTAGAGAGGTCGCCAATAGAATCACATCCCAGTGCAATTAAGGATATTTACTGCATGGCATAATGTAGTAGAACTACATCCATTCAAGGAAAGTAATTGTTTTTGTTGTACTTGTAAGGAGTACCCTTTCCAAGAAAATATTTTCCATTAAATCTGACAGGCACTTGGAAGAAATGCAATGAATAGCTGGGTGGAAGAATTTCTCCAAGATTAACTGCACAACAAGTTTCTTCCAAACACAGAAGAGTTCCAACATGATGCAGCATTACACTGGCTAACAGATAATTGTGCATTTTTACAGTTACTGTTCTAATATCCTAATCTAACTGCTCTGTCTGTTCCTTAGAATTCCTAATCCAAATATTTAATGAGGTACAGGTTAGGAGTTGTGGGCATGCTATGTTGATGCTGGAAGAGTGGCAACATTTGTGGGCTGCCCCCCAGTATATTCTCAGTAATGCAAAAAGATGAAGTTCATTGTGTGTTTTGATGTACATGTGACTAATAAATAAATATCTTACCTAATGTGGCCACACCATGAAACAACTTTGTTTTTTTTTCTGTTGGCTGTACCCTAATAACATCACATTACTGAGGCTTAATACATGCAGTAAAAATATTTCTGTTGTTTCTAATTTGTGATTTTGTTTATGCAGAGTTTCCTAGTTTTATCTCCGGTTTCTTGAAATCCTGGTCCAAGTAGTGGTTTTCATTTGCCAATTTCTTGATGGTTCAATGGCATCAATTTCCTTTTCTGTTTGTATGCTCACTTAAAGAGGCTGCCAAACAATTACAGTTCATTTCATAATTAAGATCTACTTCACAGTGTTATGTTCACCAAACCCATTAAACATGATTTCTATAATGGAACTTTTAGCAAGAAAATTCAGCATGATCTGAATTTACTATTATTTTTCTGGTAAAGCTGTCAAAGACATTTTTACACTGTTTTAAAATCATTTTGGAATAATTTCACCATTAAGTGCTCACTTTCTCAATCAAGACAATAGAAATATTAGTTGTTATCTAATTAGACTTAATGGGGCTTAGGACAGCAGTATTTAAATTATTGCTTTAAAACAAAATGTTGCATTTTCAAGGACTTAAATATATCATGTAATACTTTGAGCAAATAGAATGCATGTTCTCTATTGGCTTTATTGGAGAGACTGATTTGTTGATTTTATTTGCCAGTTACCAGTGAAGGCCAGAGAGCACAGGAGATGCATGACCCCAAAGCAATGGTAATTCTCAATATAATACAAATACAGAGTGTTTTCTTCTTGCATTGGATCCATTGGCAGTACTTGGAGAGGCCAGGATTCAAATTAAGCCAACAATTTGTTTGGTAATATTTCATTCCAGTCTCATGCCCGATTGCAGTATAAATACTGCAATGTAAAGGACTGCTTCCTCCTTCCTCCAGTATAAACAGTTGTATTTCCACAAGAACTCCATTGTAAACACAGAAAATTTTGGAAACGCTCAAGTCAGGCAGCATCTGTGGAAAAGGAAACCTAAAACCAACTTGTTTTCTTTCTTTCCCAGTTCTGACGAGGGATCGTGAGGAACATTAAGTCTGTTTCTCTTTCACAGGTGCTGCCTGATGTGCCGATATTACCAGCAATTTCTTTATTTTCAGATTTTCAACATTTCCAATTTTTGATTTTCATTTCAATAAATCCATTGTATTCTCTTTCGAATCAGAAAGGAAAAAAATTGAGAACCAAATCAGGACAAAGAAAGGTAGATTGTAAAGTTCTTTTCTGCAGCTTTGAAAAGACCCCAAATTAGTTGAGAAATAAGTAGTTTTGGTAAACTATCTGCCTCACTATATTTAAATATACTTCTGCTCTCTTAGTAATGGTAAATCATTTTGCAGTGATGGCAAAATGGAATTTATGTCATTAGCATGAGGAATGTAGGGAAAGAGGCATCCTGAACTGAAGAGGGACATGGGAGATGGCGATCTCGTGAGTTTGCATTCACTGTGTGTGCTAAATGATGGTAGCCAAGTAAAGTGCTCCCACTTCCATAAGGTAAATCCACTTCCATTGGCCAGGAAATCCTAGAAAACTGCACTCTGTATACTGGGACACCACAACCTGCCAACTCTGGGCAGCACTAGGCAGGTGGCTGAAGAGGCTTTCTGGGAGAATTCTGGGGATTCTTGGCTGGGTGACAGACCACAGATGACGAGGCTTCTGAGACAGTGGGAAGGGGCAATTAACAATTGGGAAACTGCACTGAAGAGGGTGAGCAGCAGGAGCAGCAACGGGTGAAACTGCAGGCAGCTGGCAGGTGGAGGAAGGCCTGGGAAGGAGGTGAAGAATAGGAAAATCATGAGAGAAAGGAAGAGGAAAGGGCCTAGGAAAGAATTTTGAAAAACAAGGATTCCCTTGAGAGAGTAACAAGGGAAGTAACTGACAGGGAGAGGGGAACTGAGGAAGGGAACAGAATGCATAGGCTGTTGAGGGAAGGGGGCAAAGGGAGGGAATCTGAGAGAATGGATTAGGGTAGGCAGATATGGGGGAAGGGATCAAATGAGAGGCTGTGTTTAAAACTGTCTGTGTCCATATGTGTTCACTTTGAATGTATCTATGTGTGCTTTGAGTTTGTATGTGCATTGGCAAGGTTGCTCTGTCAAGATTGCAGTAGCTCGTTTGCAATGGCCACCCATACTAAAAGAATTCACACGCAGGCTTATTCCACTCCATAGTACTCGAATGGAAGCAAGTCATCCCGAGGAATGATCTAAGAAGAAGAAAAGGAAGGAAATTGGCTTTGAAAAGTTAGACCTCTCAAGGGAATCCCTATCTTTCAAAATTTAATGGAGTATGAACGATCCACAAGATGTTTTATTAAGGTTTTGAGTGAACTGTTAGCAAATATTTTCTTAGGTGATACATTGTGATGGTGGTGCTCTGCTGATGTTGGTGAGAAGTGTACTCATTGTGTTTTTCAGTGGCAGCAGCATTTTGCTTGTTTTATTTTTAGCTTGTGACTTTGCAGGCATTTGTTCCTCATCCCTAATTGCCCTTGGGGAGATGATGGTGAGCCACCATCTTGAACAGTAGATGTGGTTTTGGTGAAGGTCTCCCACTATGCATTTTGGTAGGGAATTCCAGGATTTTGACCCAGTAATGTTGAAGGAACAGTGTTATATCCAAGTTAGAATTAGGTGCAATTTGCAAAGCAACCTGAGGTGATTGTATTCCCAAGATGCCCTTGTCCTCCTCGTTGGTAGAGGCTGCAAATTTGATTGGTGCTGTTGTAAATAGGTGAGCAACTGCAGTGCAGTTTGTAAATGGCATACACCGTACCCATGATGCAGCAGTGGTGAAGGGAATGAATGTTTAGGGGATGGATGGGGTGTTTCAAATGGGCGCTTTCTCCTTTAGGATGTTGAACTTCTTGAGCATTGTTAGAGCTGCAGTCACTTATCCAGCTAAGTGGAGAATACCATAGTACCCTCCTGACTTGTGCTGTGCAGCTGGCAGTTAAGCTTCAGGGTGTCAGGTGGTGTAGGCCAGCTGCTGGCCAGTTACCCAGCTGCTATCTTGCTGTGGTAATCATTGTGTTAATGTTGCTGGTCCAATTGAGTTTCTGGTCATTTCCCAAGACGTAGATGGCGGAGAGTTGGTGATGGTAACATCATTGAATAGCAAGAGTGAATAGTTAAACTGTTTCTTGTTGGATATGGTACTTGACGCTGATCAGCCTATGTTTGAATGTTGTTTAGGTCTTGTTGCATGCAAAAATATACTGCTTCATTTGGAGCATATGGAGTTCAACATCATGAAATCATCTATGAATATCCCTGCTTCTGAACTTTTGCTGGAAGGTCATTGATGAAACAGCTGAAGATGTTTGGGCTGAGGACACTGCCTCCAGGAGCTCCTGCTTTGATGTCCAGGGCTGGGAAGATTAGCATTCTCCTTTGTGTGAGTTACAAATCTAACCACTGGAGTGTTTCCCCCATGATACCTGTTCACTTCAGTTTTACCAGCTCCTTGATGCCACACTTGTTCAAATGTTGCTTTGAAGTTAAGGTTAATCACTTTTGCCCCACCTCATGAATTCAGCTCTTTGGGTTCATTCTAAGGTCTGGAGCTGAGGGATCCTAGTGAATTGCAAAATGGGCAACTGTGAACAGGTTTTTGCTCAGTGGAAAAAGTACATCATCTTTTAAACTACTCACCAGATTGCCTCCTCAAGAATCTTTTGCCCAAACTGTGGCAGTGCTGTTGAGTTCCACATTGTCTTTATGAACCACTTCAGAACTCATGGAACTAGAATAGAAATAAGTCATCTTCAACCCCAAGGCACTGACTAAGAGATAAAGTAGGATGGATTCAGAATAGATATGGCTGCTCAAACTTGACTATCCACAAGAAGCTATCAACCATCAGCACCCGTAGAAATGTATGCCACCACACTCAGTAATTTGATGACTTGGTATGTCCTCAACAGAAAAATACTTTCTTTTGTGTAGTTTTTGTGGTCACTGCAGAATTAATTAACTTTGCAAAAACACACTCCACTGATTTGACATTAAGAGTTGAATAAAAAGGCAGATAGATGGCAGTCATGTTTACCTGGTTGTCCCGCGGTTGTGGTTGTGGTCTGGAATTAGGTGGGCTACACACTGCCAATTTGCTGATGAACAGACAAAAATTTAGACTTCAAGAATGCAGGTTTTGAAACAATTTCCTTGAACCACATTGAATTAAACAAAACTATCTATTTTGTAAATTACTTTATTATTATGAAGTATATAGTATTTTTTCTGGGGATGTGGACTGCTGCTTTCAATTCTAGCAAGAGGGAAGTACATATAGTTTCAAAGATTACATAAAAAATGTACATAATTTTTAGTTTGGAACTTTATTGTGAATGGCACAACTTTTCAGCCAGAAGTGCTTAATAGATCATCTATCTTGACTTCCTTTTGACAGCCTCACTGCCTCTCTTTGACCAATTTAATAACCTGATCACCTCAGTTAGGATTGATTTTGTCAGGACAACTTGGCTAAATGTGGACAAAAGAGCTGAATCCCAGATATGAGGCTAGAGTGACTGCCTATGATATGAAGGCAGCATTTGACTGTATGTTGCCATAAGTAAAGCTGATGTCAATGGGAGTTGAGCATATGACAATTCAGTGGCTGGAGTCATAGCTCACACAGAGGAATATCATTGTGCTTGTTGGAGGTAATGCATCCTAGCTGTAGGAAATCACTGCAGTTGTTCTTCAGGGTAGTTTCCTGGGCCAAACCATGATTACCAGCCACGATCAAGTATCTTGCTCCCATTTTAAGTCATATGTTCATTTCCATTCTCAATTCCCAAGTAGATGAAGTAATCTATGCCAGCATACAGCAAGAGCTAAAGCAACATTTAGGTGAGGGCTGACAAGCAGCAACTAACATTTGTACCACAAAACTGCCCAACCAATAAGAGAGAGTTGAACCACCTAGTATTGACTTCTAAGTGGTATATCAGTGGTCTCTCTGTTAAGGACTGCAAGAATATGGGAACACAACCACCTGTAGCTTCCCCTTCATGTTTCAAGCCACCCCGAGTCTAAATCCTGGAGCTTTCTATCCCACAGCATTGTGGAAGTGCATTCAGAAGGACTGCAAGGCTTAAAGGGCAATTAAGGATGGACAATGCTGGCTTTGCCAGCAGTACCAAGATCCTGAAAAATAAATAAAATAAAACTTAGAATACAAATGCTGTGCTGGCATTGTTAAAGTAAATGCTCTTGTGTACACTGTGTTCTCTGGTAACATTCATACCAGGTTTTAGATAATGGCATATAAATCAGGGACTTTATGAAATATTGTGGTATTGTATGGAAAGGAAAGAATAGTCAAAGAATGATTAATTATGCAATGGTTTGATGTTTCCATTATTGAAGTCATATGAATGTTAGTACTTTGTCCTTACAGGCTGAGTGAAAAATGAGTCCTTCTTTGTGCCAGGATGATTAACTCTAAATACCTATTTCAAATGATTTGACAATTATCTGTATTAGTCCTGGACAATGGAATTTTGTGAGCAGCTCCTTGCATTGGAAGAAATGAGGCATCTTTCACCAAGCTGAAAACCTTCCAGCGATGGTTGCTGTTTGCCTTGGAATATGCTCCTAGTACAGAGTTATTATGCAGCTATTTGGGATGAATTTCAAAAGACCACCACATCCCTTTTCAGATCTTAACAAATACACATTTCAGAAGTAGATGGACATCAATTCAATTCCACACAGGCCACCTGAAAATGCAGTGTCAGTGAAGATGAGACTGCGGGTAAATGATCTGACAGGGGCTGTCCTCACCAACAGCCAAGCAAGGTCTTGGTGGTTGTTCGAAACTTCAGATGACCTTAATCATACTTTGGGAACCACCCAACTGGTCCATCACGTTATTGGATCATGATTTAGGATGTTCCTTGTAGAACATTGTCCAATTTATTCAAGCTCAAAAGGCGTTCTTCTGCATGAACTTTTCTGTGAGGGGCAGGTGATTTAGCACAAAACAGCTGAAAGGAATGTTCTGTGGCACTATGACCAGACTCATATTCTGTCACAGTGGGGACAGAACCTCAACATGTTGCGTCATTTGATGCTTGTGTACTTGGGATCTATGCACAGCCTCCTGCAGACACAACCCAGGACTAGCTATAAGAATGAGAGGCATGTTGGGTGCCTTTTCCCTCCTCCTCCATAGATTTGTACATTGTTTCTCTGCAGACAAACATACTTTTGATCTCCACATGGTGAAAGTTTGTTTGGATGCCTGCTACAGCAGAGGAACAGGGTACAGGATACCTAGACACCTGACATCAGGTATAGCAACACAGCAGTTCACAAATGAAGACCAGGTTCTTTCCTGCAATTAAGAGGGATTGCTTTTGCCAGCTTCCTAGTCTCTTCTTCACCTTGATTATATACTCCCCCAGTTTTTGGTGCATGTTCAGTTTGAACTATATTCCCAGCACTGTATTCCCTCGTCCAAGACCAATTTGAATTGATCAGACTAAATTGTGGATCAACAGTGGATCTGAATATGTGACTGACATTGTCCATTTATGAGGTGGTTTTGACCTGAGCACTTCTACTTTCTTGGATTGTCATACTCCTTATGACCCTTTGTTAAAAGTGACCCCTAGTTCTAGGTTCTCCCACAAGAAACATCCATCTACAGTCACCTAGTCAAGGCTCCTTCTGATCTTACCTTTTTTTGTATTAAAAGAAGTGCCTTGTTATAACATCTTCATTAATAGTTTCTAGCATTTTCCCTGTGACAGATGTTAAGCTAACTGCCCTGTAAGTTCCCCTCTTGTCTCCCGTTTGGAATAAAGGAATTATTTTTGTTATTTTCCAGTCCACGAGTTCCTCCCTTCCAATTTTCAACTTGCAGACAATTCTGGGATGTTATTTGTATCATTTCCAGTGAAGACTGATGCAAAAAAACTGCTTAATTTATTTGCCTTCTGATTATTAGTTCTCCAAACTCACTTTGTTAACTCTAATTATCTATAGAAACTCTTAATATCTATTTTTACATTTCTGACTAGCTTTATCTTGTAACCTAATTTTTTTCCTTCATTATTCTTCTTTAGGTAATTCTTTGCTTTTAAATATTCTGTCCATTTTTCTGAGCTGTCATTTGTCTTTGTGCGATTATGCTTTATCCTTAGGTATAATTTTTATCTTTTTTAAAGTAAAGTTAACCATGGGCCGTGGTTCCTCCTTTGGAATATTTTGTATATTCTAAAGATCCCATTAAATGTCTGCTAATGCATCTTGATCGATCAATCCCTTACCTAATATGTAATTCACTTTTGCTAGCTCTGCTTTCATGGGCTCATAATTGCCCTTACTTAAGGTACTGGTCCTGGATCTATAATTAATCATGATTGCTGTTACCTCAAAGTACCTTCAGTCAGAGGGCATTAATTATTCCTTTCTTTTTACACAATACCAGGTCTAATGTAACCTCTTCTCTGGTTGGCTCCAGAACATGCAGTTCTGAGAAACTATCACAAAAACAAGTCCTCATCTAGGCTTCCTTTTGCCCATTTGATTCATTACTATACCTTTTTGACAAGTTCTGCTTATTTCTTCCTTTATACTCACTCCTACCATGTGGTTACCGTTAGGGAGTCTGTACACTTCCCACAATGACTTCCTGCTTTTATGATTTCTTATCTTCACCCAAACCACTTCGACATCCTGGTTTCCTGGCCTGGTCTTAAAACAAAAAGGGATGATCCATCATTGATTAACAACTTCCTGTCTTTCCTGAAATGTCTTGAACCCTTCAATGTTCAGGTCCTAATATGTCATCCTGCAGACATCTCCTTGTGGTGGCTATTAGATCATATTTGTTTGCGTGCTCAGTTCATGAATTTTATTTCAACCCATATACATTCAGATATATTGCCTTTAATTTTGTTCTTTTACTTTTGTAGCCATCAGTCTTATCTACTGGTTTACTCCTAGATTTGTACACCCTATTCCTTCCTGTCAGTTTGTTTATTATTTACATATATTAATATTTGTCTGTCTAGCCTCATCACTAATCTGATTGACCACATCTTGATAACTTTGATCCCATGTCCCCACCATTTATCTTAAAATCCTATTTCCCTAGTCAGGTAGCTCATTAGAACATTTATCCCAGCATTGTTCAGATGAGGACTGACCCAGAGGTATAGTTCCCACTTTCTCCAACACTGATGCCAGTGCTCCATGAACCAGAACCCATTCTCATTCCACAGGTCTTTGAGGTATGCATTCATTTCTCCAGTCTTATTTGTCCTATACTAATTTACATGTGGCTCAGGCAGTAATCCAGGGTTTATTCCCTTCAAGGATCTCCATCTTAGTTTGGTGTCTAGCTCTTCATATAGACCATGCAGAACCTCTTTTTTCCTCTCCATCATTGGTACCTATATGTACCACAACCAGATCTTTCTTCTCCCTTTACAGATTCTTCTGTCCAGAGCAATTATCCCAAATCCTGGCACCAGGCCAATAAATCTCGGATTCTTGCTCTTTGCTTCAGAGAACAGTGTCAATCTCTCTCATGTTATTATTCCCAAAAACACTACATTTTTATTTGCTCCCCCACTTGAATGGCTTCCTGTACCAGAGTTTCATGGTGAGTTAGCTCATCAGTCTTGCAGCCCCCACTCTCATCCAAACAAGGTAAAAGAACCTCCAGTCCATTCAATGATTGCAAAGAGACCCCTTCATTCTTGGCCCCTTGGTTCCCTTACTTGCTTCTCTTGCAGTCATACTTCCTTGTCCTGTGCCATTGACAAAATCAGAAGAACCTCTTGTGGTGTGCAGCCACTCCACGTACAAAGCATCCAGGTAACCCCACCCTTTCCTCCCCATCCTTGATATGTTGCAGCTAATTGATTCCAAGCTACAAACACTAGTTGCATTTGGTGTTCACGCTGGAATCCAGGAACTCTCATATGTAACAGCAGTCTCATTTGTCCTGCCATCATTAATACTAAGTATTTATGTAATTACTTTTATATATTTTTGTTACCACAAATTCTGTACTATTTTAAACCTTGGGGATAGAATAGGCCTTAACCTGTTACCCAGAAAATCACCAAACAGGTTCTTGCCCCAAATTTTAGTGTTCTACTGAGAACTACACTCATGTTTACTGTTTGCTTGTGCTGACTTGTCATTCTGTCCTCTATGTAAGTGGTTGTATTGGGTGTACTGAGGAAGGGAGGAAAGTGACAGATAGAGGTAGCTGATCAGTCTTGGTGTTAAAGAAGTCCATACAGCTCATGCATGATGTTAGATTCAAGGAAGAGAAATTTAAAAAAGATGGATTGCAGTAGAAGTATCCAGGTTTTATTTTGTAGTTTCCTGGAAAATCTTGGAATAGATAGTAGCAGGGGCCCAGACACCTGTGTGGGTTAGCCAGATATGGAAGTGAATGCTTAATTGAGATACATGAGATGAATTAAAGGCACCTGGAAATGACATTAACAATGAAATGTTTTTGTCTGGTAGTGTATGTATGTTTCCTCATTTAGCCAATTAGGTGTAAATTCAGCCGAGATAAATTTTACTATTAACTATTTCAAAAGTGGATATTTATGCACTGAAATAATGTTTTTTTTAAAGAAAAAAAGCCTAATTATAACCAAATAACTTATCCGGCTTTTGGTTGGTCTCATTTATGATTTATTTTTGTCTTCAGTTTTTTATCATTATCATACTGGTTTTCATTAGAATTATGAACTGCTTTTAAGCAGAAACTCCTGAAGCATGAACCCTGCTAAAGGAGCATATTTAACCTTGAGGATGCTGTTATGAGAGGAATGAGACGTGATATATCAAAAGGCATTAATTTGAGAACATTCAGAAGAACATAAAAATTAGGAGAGTGAGTAGGCCACCTGACTCCTTGAGCATGCTCTGCCATTCAACATTATAATGGCTGATCTAGTACTTCAGCTCCATTTTCCTATACTATCCCGATATACCTTGATTCTTCAATACCCTTGAATCTATTAGTCTCTGTTTTGAATTAATTCAATAATTGAGCCTCCAGAGTCTTTTGGAGTTGTGAATTCACCACCTTCTGAGTGAAGAAATTTTCCCTAATCTCAATCCTCAATGGCCTACTCCTTATTCTGTGATTATGACCTCTGGTTCTAGACTCCTCAGCCAGTGCAAATATCCTCCCTGCATCCAGCTTGTCAGGCCCTTTTTGTAAGTTTCAAGTAGATCATCTCTCTTTTTCTAAACTGCAGAGAATACAGGCCTAATCTACTCAATCTCTCTTCATATGTCAAGCACATCATCCCAGGTACCAGTCTGGTGAATCTACATTGCACTCCTTCCATGGCAAATGTATCCTTTTTTTTAGGTAAGGAGACCAAAATCATTGTATAATTGCAGCAAGACATCTTTACTCCAGTACTCCTCTCATAATAAAGGCCAACATACCAATTGCCTTTATAAATGCTTGCTGCACCTGCATGTTAGCTTTCAAACAAGGACATGCAAGTCTTTATCTATCATCATTTTACAAATATTCTGCTTTACTGTACACTAAAGTGGATGACCTCATATTTTATTACATTTCATCAGAATTGTTTGTAATTATTTATTTGTACATTATATATAATTTGTGTGTCGAAAGCAAATATTCTATTGTTGTCATCATGAGGGATAGAGAAGAGAATGATGCCCTGACAATCTTGTACATTCATGTTTTAAAATGAGCTCTTTTACTATACTCCTACCCCATTTGGTCAAATGGTGTATGACCAAAGAGAATTCCAAAGCCCATTTGCTAACCCACAAAATTGCTGCAAAGGCATGTTGGGGGTCATCAGAGTGGGGGCAAAAGGAGTCCTGTGAATTAAGACTTTTACAGTACCTTTCTAAAATGCTCTGATCCAATAAACTGCTGTTGATGTGCAATCAATAGGGAATGCCCAGTAATTTGCACATTATAGGATCCCAGGAATCTGCCTGTTTTTAGCAATAGAATTAGATGTTGGTTTCAACACCAGGTTTTGTTTTGATTGTGCCGCAGGATTTTTTTATTTTTGACCTGATGGGTCTTGACTCAGAGGCTCTTTGGAATGTCTAGATTTCTAATAGTGCAGAACTTGACTCATAATGCAGTGAAATGTCAATTTAAATTTTGTGTTCAAACTGAAGCATAACCTTACTTCTCTTATTCAAATTTTCTGGCAATAAACAATAACAATCTGTTAGCTTTCCTAATCACCCATTCAATCAATCAAATAATTAATTTAATTAATTTATTAATTGGGCCGGCACGGTAGCATAGCGGTTAGCGCAACACTACTACAGCACCAGCGATCGGTGTTCAATTCCCGTGGCTGTTTGTAAGGAGTTTGTACATTCTCTTGTGCCTGCATGGGTTTCCTCCGGGTGCTCTGGTTTCCTCCCACATTCTTAAGACATATGGGTAGGTTAATTTGGGGTTTAAAATGGGCGGTGTAGACTAGTTGGGCTGGAAGGGCCTGTTACCACGCTGTAAGTAAAATTTTAAAAATTTACTTTCCTTAGCTGCATATAAGCCATTTGTGAATCAAGCACCAGGGCACCCTCATTGCTCTGCAAGTCAGAACAATGGCTGTATTCTCTTCCTTTAAATAAGTATTATGATACAGATACTAAATTCTAAATAATTACAGACTTGAACACAGTAAGGATGCTCAATAATGCAACATGTTGTACAGCACAGAATGAGTATGTAGCCAATGGTCAGTTTCACTATTCATGATTGGTAATTTCTGTTATCGCATACTTTGGCTTGTGAGGAATTTAGTACATCAATGGAAAACCAATAAATGAAACATTCAACTTTTGTGACTTAAGTAGTTCTGAAAAAATGGAAGAGTGGCTGAAAAAAAGAAAAACATTGTGGAGGCAAGTATGATTATATTTTTATTATTTACACATTTGGATAAAATTAATACAAAGGGATTAAAATATTAAAATGTAGGATATCTTGGATCCACACTGCATATATTTCATTCGTATTAGAAAACTGCAGAACTTTTGGGAATTTAGTTTATAATCCAGTTGGCACAAATACAAGTTGTTGACTCGATAGTTCCTTCAAAATCTAATTTATTTTTATTTCAGATTCAGGAGCTGTTTTTACATTTGGTAAAAGCAAATTCTCAGACAATGTCCCCAGCAAATTCTGGCTGAGAAATGATAAAGCCGTTGCAATCAGTTGTGGGGATGAACACACTGCACTTATAACAGGTAACTTCTCGGTTCTTCTGTGGATTTATTTTTCTCTGCATGCAAAGATTTTCTTTATCCTTGAGCATTCAATATCAAACAACAGAAAATGATCGGTGAAATTAAGTACAACATTTATTACTTTACTTCCTTTTTTTAAAAAAAGCACTCCGAAGTTTTTTTAAAGTGGTCATGTGGGGATGGTATTGTCAGGTGCTTGTAACACCTTGATGGATTGTCAAAAATTAGTTGGTGGGGGAAAATAAAGCACATGATGCTTTCTGCATCCATCCAGGAAACTGACCTCAATAATCTTATTTTACTATGCACAAGCCCCCTTGCTAACTATTTATGACGTAGGTTCACATAATTGTACAAGAAATGATCAAATGAGAACGCTTCTTTTGTGATAGAATAGAGGGGAATATACAATAGAAAAACCTCTGTCACCCAACCTTGACCATAGCTCTTAGACTTTCAGCATAAGGATGTCTCGTACCTCAAATTTCCATTGGGAGATGTGATGCCTAATTACTAACTTAACTTCAGAACAAAATGTCTCTCTGTCATAACTGCACTGCCATTATATGTTTCTAATGCTTGCTGTGAAACAATTAAGTTCTGTCATTTCGTTGTAAATTCCATCGCTTCTCAGTGTTCTACTGAAAGCAGTGGGTGGGCGCTAATGTTGAACCTGAGCCTTAGCACCTATGTTTCACAAGGGTATGGTTAATTAGCTGATGCCAGTTAGCAGCAAGAAAAGTAGAAGGATTCCTGACAACTTAAGGGGCAAAGAGAGATATATTGGTCAGGATTCAATTCTAGGTTGAGATATTATACTTGCTTGAATTTGGAGAACATGGACACTGGATAAGGGCAGATTTGGACCTGCCTGTGATGTAATCACCAAATAGTTTGGCATTGACTGATGTCAAGGTTTACACGTTATTGAACGATGTAATTGCTGGGAACTCCTGTCTATGGATCTCAGCAAAGGAGTTAATTTTTTTTGGAAAGAAAAGTGGGATCAAAATTCAATTGAAAAGGATGCATTTCTGAGGATGTTGAAGGTCAGCTATTGAGATTAATTCTTTTCCAGATTTTCATTTTATTTTTTTTAAGATTCTCCATAAAACTTGACCTCCAGATATTTCCTCATAGCTGTTAAGGGTTCAGCATTAAACTTTGCTTGATGTCACCTGATTAAGTTTGGAGAGAAATATTTTCCTTTAGATGTTTGAGCTGAAAACATTTTTCTAGTGTTTGTGTTTTTTAAACTTCATTTTTTAAAACTTGTAACAGTTCTTGTGTAAATCTTCCTTTAGTTGAAAGTTTATATTCATAGGGTCATACAGCATGAAAACAGGCCCTTTGGCCCAACTGGTCCATGCTGACCAAGATTCCCATTTGCCTGTGTTTGGCCCATATCCCTCTAAACCCTTCCTATCAATGTACCTGTCCAGGTACCTATTAAATGCTGTTAATGTACCTGCCTCAACCACTTTCTCTGGCAGCTCATTCCATATACTGACCACTCGCTGGGTGAAAAAGTTGCCCCTCATGTTGCTATTAAACCTCTTCCCTCTCATCTTAATCCTATGCCCTCTAGCTCTTGATTCCCCAACCCTAGGGAAAAGACTGTGTGCATTCACCCTATCTATGCCTCTCATAATTTTATACACCTCTATAAGATCATCCCTCATTCTCCTACACCCCAATGAAAAAAGTCCCAACCTGCTCAACCTCTCTCTATAACTCAGTCCCTTGAATCCTGGCAACATCCTTGTAAATCTCCTCTCCACTCCTTCCAGCTTAATGGCATCTTTGCTATAGCAGAGTGACCAAAACTGAACACAATATCCCAAATGCATGATACTTCAAGAAAAATAAGTGATGAGTGCCTAATTCCCTAATTGAATTTTGGTTGAATATTTTATTCCTTGGCGTCTACTATCATTGCTCATGATCAGTTGCTAGGTAATTTGGTGACCTGATTTATTTTCCTGTTTCCTTTTATAGAGAAATGATTATCCTCGCATGAAAGGATCCTGCTTGCAGTGATGCAGTTGAATTCAGCAACTCACTTTGGGAAGAATAGAAAATAGTAGGGCTACAGCTAGAGATGGGCCACTGCTGCTTTGCTTGGCTCATATTAGGGCTTTGCACTGTGAACTGAATCAGTGATTATGGAAAATAACCAGAAAAATCAGATGACTAGCTCTTGAATACCAAATGATTAATGTAGAACAAGAAAATGCAGAGATAAGATGTTTAATGTTGGAAAATGATCTGAAATATAGAATTAAGGGTTCACATATGTTCACAAAATACACATTTTTTTGACAGAAAATGGCAAGTTGTATGTCTTTGGGAGCAACAACTGGGGTCAGCTAGGTTTGGGAACAAAGAACACTATGAACAAACCTACATGTGTAAAAGGTATGTTCTTTTGCAAGGACTCTTTTATAGAATGGATATATTGAAAAAAGGAGCAGAAGTAGTTGTTTGGTTCTTTGGGCCTCCTCCAGCATTCACTGTGGTCATGGGTAATCATCCACTTCAGTACCTAGTTTCTACCTTCTCTCCATAAGCCTTGATCCCCCTTAGCAATAAAATGCATCTACCTTCTTGAATATATATCTTGAATATATTTAATGACTTTGTCTCCAGTGCCTTTTATGGTAGAGAGTTCCACTGGCTTACCACCCTCTGAGTGAAGAAACTTCCCCTGATCTCAGTCCTAAATGACATGCTCAGTATATTCTGAGGCTGTTTTCTCTGGTTCTGGACTCTCCAGCCATTATAGAATATATACTAGAATATCCTCTAGTCTGTCTAGAGCTGTTGGAATTGTACAGGTTTCTATGAGATCCCTTGTATTCTTATGTACTCCAGTGAACAGAAGCCCAATTGACCCAATCTCTCCTTGTACATCAGCCCTGCTATCCCAGGAATCGACTTAGGAAATATTCATTCCACTTTCTCCATGGCAAGAACATCTTTCCTCAGATAAGGAATTGGAATTGGTTTATTATTGTCACATGTACCAAGGTACAATGTAAAACTTGTCTTGCATACTGTTCATACAAATCAATTGATTACACAGTGCATTGAGGTAGTACAAGGTAAAACAATAACAGAATGCAGAATTAAATGTAACAGCCACAGAGAAAGTGCTGTGCAGGTTGACAATAAGGTACGGGGTCAATTGTGAGGTCAAGAGTTCATCTTATCGTACCAGGTGTTCTCCTTGTTCTTATTGTACAAGGGGAACAAAACTACATGAAAAACACCAGATAGAATCTCCCCAAGGCCCTGCACAACTGAAGTAAGACGTCCTTGCTTCTGTACTCAAATCCTCTTGCAATGAAGGTTTACATGCCGCTTGTCTTCCTAACTGCTTGCTACATCTATGTGCTTTATTTCAGTAACTGGTGTCCCCAGGTCTGTTACACCCTTTTCCTAATCTATCACCATTCAGATAATAATCTGACTTCCTGGTTTTAGAACCAAAGTGCACAATCATTGAATGCATCTGAAATTCATTTGCCTACTCACCTAATTTGGCTAAATCACCTAGGAGCCACTTGGCATTCTCCTCACAGCTCGCACTCCACCCCTCACCCCCTATCCCCCACAATCTCTCTTCAGAACAATAAATAGCTCTATACATAGGAAGAGCAGAATCATTATCTGAAAGTGTTTAATGCGTAGGATGTAACCTGCTGGAATTTCATTGACATAAGCGGTTGAGGACAGGGAGTGCAACATGGAAATTAGGCAGAGAGTTAAAATGGTAGATGAGCAGGGACACACTTATAAATGAGGGATTCTGAAATTCAATCATTCAAGTTGCATTTGGTCTCCTAATGTAGAAGACATTACATTGCGAGCAGCAGATATAATATATTAAATGAAATGAAGTAAAGGTAAATTACAGGTTCACCTGGAAAGCTTGTTTAAGGCCCTGGGTGGTAGGAAGGAAGGACGTAAAAGGACAGATGTTCCATCACCTGTGCTTTAATGGAATGGTGCCCTGTAAATGAGAAGGGTTGTTGGGTGTGATTGAGAATGTGTCAGATTGAAAAATCCAATCAGAATGCTGAATTGAGAGGGGAAGCCCCATAAGTAATACCATCAAGCTGGATAGAAATGTTAGGAGATCTTCATTTCAATAGAAAAGGTGTACTCTGTCATGGCTTGATAAATAAGGAGGAAGTATGAGAGTAGAAATGTGGAAAATGGAATGGGTATGGTCAAAGGCCTTGTCAGTTGCAGTATGGAGAAATCCTTGGTCGAGGTAAAAGATTGGAAGAGGCACCATCAGAATATGTTTAGAGATGAAACAGGGAGAATGGAAGAACATCTTTAAAGAAAGTGGGATGAAAGAAGTGAAGTCTGTATGAGTCAGTAGGCTTATAGTATGCACAGTTTAAAAGGTAGAAAGAGTACATCATTTCACAAGCTAGCCATCCACCTGTCCTGTAAAGCACCTTCTGTCCCAATTATGGTAGAATCGGCAGATGCCCCATCAAAGTCATCAGTCAATTTCATAACCTAGAGAATTGGAATAGAAGCAAGTCATCCTGGATCTTGAGCTTCTGCCTAAGAAAGAGTAAGCTTAATACTCATTGTGTTTTGTGTTTCATTATAAGTAATACCAAACACCCTTCTATCCTGTCTGAGAAAGAGCAATGATCTCATGCTCTATAGTTGTTTAGTGTTGGCTTCATGAGAATAACAGTTTCAGAATGATGCTTGGTTCTTATTTGCATATTCACTGTGTTTATGTTGAAAGAAATTAAACTGTCCTATTGGGAGAAAATATTTATCTTTTAACTATGAGCATTCTGCAGGTGGGAGGGATTAGCTATGTTGGCACAACATTGTGGGCCTAAGGGCTTGTTCTGTGTTGTACTGTTCTATGTTCTATATATATTTCAGGTTGAAGAACTATACGTTTTGTAGATTTAAAATGAGAATACCTACAGCATTTCATGTTCAATGTATGCCTTGTTTTAGCTCTGAAATCGGAGAGAGTGGAACTTGCTGCTTGTGGGAGAAACCATACATTGGTCTGGACAGGTATGATAATTAATAGGTGATTCTGTTTTTTCAAATATATCATTATAAATACTGTATTATAAATTCAGAAGATGTGTATTGTAAACCAACACTGATAAAATGCACCAGTAGTCCATTTTAATGTATTAAAATCCTTATGTTTGTGGTTTATGCATGGACCTGCTTGTTTCTGATTGGAATATTCCCTTTAATTAGTCTCTGTACACCTGTTCTGTACTCTAGGGTAGCAAAGTTGGCAGTCTCTCTTGGACTGGACTAAAATGTTTATCTTCCCCTAGGCATTTCTCTTTTTCAAAACAAGGAGAAATTGTATATTTTTAGAATCTTGTTTTCTATTGCTTCTTTGTTCCCACACTCTCTCAATTCAGAAATAGCTTCTTCCCCTCCACCAACAGATTTCTGAATGGTCCATGAACACTACCTCATTATTCCTTTTTTCTTTTGCACCATTTATTTATTTTTGTTAATTATGGTAATTTTATGTCTTTGCACTGTACTGCTGCCACAAAACAACAAATTTCACGTCATATGTCAGTGACAATAAATCTGAATCTGATTCTTCAATTCCATTTCTTGGTTTATTATCATCACATGTACCAAGATGCAATGAAAAGCTTTTGTTTGCATGACATCCAGACAGTTCATTCCATACATAAGTACATTGAGGTAGTACAAAAGGAAAAAAAAATGAATGCAGAATTTAGTGTTCCAGTTATTAGAGAAAGCGCAGTGCAAATGGACAAATAAAGTGCAGGGACCATGATGAGGTAGATTGAGATATCAAGAATTCATCTTTACCATGTAAGAGGTCTGTTCAAGAGTCTTATAACAGCGCGATAGAAGCTGTCCTTGAGTCTGGTGGTGTGTGTTTTCAAGGTTTTTTTATCTTCTGCCCAATGGGAGGGGGAGAAGAGAGAATGACTGGGGTGGGAGAGATCCTTGATTATGTTAGTTGCTTTCCCAGGCATTGGGAAGTATAGACAGTAAATGTTTTTTGTGATAGACTGGGCTGCATTCACAACTCTCTGCAATTTCTTGCAGTCTTGGGCAGGTCAGGTGCTATACCAAGCTCTGATGCATCCGGATAGGATGTTTTCAGTGGTGCATCTGTAAAATTTGGTGAGGGTCCTCGGGGACATGTTGAATTTCCTTAGCCTTCTGAAGAAGTAGAGGTGCTGGTGTGTTTTCTTGGCCATAGCATCTACATGGCTGGACCAGGACAAATTGTTGGTGATATTAACACCTAGGAACTTTAAGTTCTGAACTATCTCCACCTTGGCACCATTGATACAAACGGGTGTGTACTCTACCCGGCTTCCTGAAGTCAATGGCAAGCTCTTTTGTTTTTCTGACATTGAAGGAGAGGTTGTTGTCTTGATACTGTGCCATTAGGTTCGCTATCTTCTTCCTGTACCCTGTCTCATTGTTGTTTGAGATCTAGCTCACTATGGTGGTGTCATTCCTTGTCAGTTGGACTTGTT
>JARFYF010000074.1:84451003-84462274 GCA_030265395.1 Rhina ancylostomus | reverse complement strand
TCATGCATTCAGCATTGGTTTCAATTTGCTAAGGTCTTTGTTGGTAAGAATGTCAAGTATTTTTTAAATTGCCATACCTGTACTCTTTTACAAGGTAACATCGATTAATAAAGAACAATCAGGATCAGAGGAAGATGAGGAAGGTAAGCAAAAATTTCTTTTTGAAATATATTTAAAATAATTTCATTTATACCAATTGTTTGTAGTTACACAGGTTACAATTTCTTATTGATGATTTAACATTAAACTGAAGTTGTAACTACAATCTGTTTATGAATTGAATGCTAACTTTGCAAATCTTTCTACTTTTAATGACATGAAGTTTTAATGTCTACTTTTAATGACATGAAGATTTTTGAGTTGCCAGGCAATATGTTACTGAGACCGCATTAATCAATTTTTAATAGTTTTTTGTATCTTACTGTATAGAATCAGATCAGCTATTGGCTTATTGAATGGCAAAACAGGCTTGAGAGGCTGTACAGCCAACTGCAACTCCCTTTTCTTGTGTTCTTATGATTACTTCAACACTGGCGCAATATGCCATTCAATAATCGACGAAACAAAGTTTAATTTGAATAAAAACTAATAAACTTATTGGAAGCAGTTTCTTTTGTGTGACATTTTGTGTCTTTTGGTCTCATTACTTTGAATTATGTTTTATATATTTATTACATTTCTAGAAAAGAAGTTCAAACTATAACCAGCTTTGTGTTTAAATAAAATCATATTTTATATTGTTGAATAACTTTCATTCAGTGGATTCCCTTAGGTTTTTTCTGCTCTGCACCATTGGTGTTGGAAAGAATGGACTGCTTCAGGGGTCTTGATTATTCTAGTATAATATTACATCTTTGCAGTTTTACAAGGGTGGATTAAAGTGACCCCTGTGATCACATTTGCCCAAGGTATTTGCTCATAGGGTTGATAGTTCATTATGGAGATAAGTACTTCCTAGGTCTTGATACTTGTGTTCTTGTGTGCTTGACTATTGTTCTACCTATCTAGTGTGTGAGATCGTAGTAATGTTAAAAAAAATGCCTTCTACCTGCAAAACATCAATTATTGATCAAACTCCTTATGATTCTGAGTTGTGAAGAAACTTCTCCATTGTGGTTGACTCCTAACTGTCCTAGCAATTTCTTAAAATTCCTCTAAGACTGGATTCCCAGTTAATTAAGGATAATCATTGCTTTGGTTCTGCATTCTTCCTTTCATTGCTTAATTTTTTTAATATCATAGAAAGCTTATTTTTGTGTTTTATATTTTGTTTTTAATTTGTAGTAACTGACACATCTAGCAATCCTGTTTACTGCAGGGGTTATGTGCACATCACTTCATGCATCAAGTTATATGTTGAGACACACAGTCATAATCAGGATATTTAACCCCCTCCAGCCACTCTAAACCCACCCATTTCACTACTTTAAAACTAAGACTCAAGTCTGTGACACAAATATATCTGAACTAACACTACCTTCATAATGTAAATATAAGAGCATAATATATAATGAGATTAGCTAGTGAGAATTACTAAAATGTATTAATTAGTAGGGTCTGAATCCTCATTTACACAACACTGTATAATTGTATCATCATTAGCTGGGTTTCATTTTATGTAGCACAATGATTATATCAAGTAGCCTAGGCAACTATTCAGGACTGTAAAGTTACTTCACTGTTAGATTCCTTATAAAGCACATGATTTACCAAAGACATTCTTTGTTGACACTAACTTGGGTAGACAATCTTCATTGTAATGATCATTATAATCAGGTTGGGGTGGAGGGCGGGTGGTTACTGAATCCTCTTTAACACTTAGCTTCATCTCTAATATCTGAGAAGTTGATCATTGTCTATGTTCTTAGTTTTCTTCACTCTTTGATTATAAACTACTTGTAATGGTTTACCCAACATTTGCATGTTTGTTATTTTGCTGCATTGTTTTATTTCAATCTGTTCACAAAATTGAACTATTACTCATCAATTTGAGATTTTTCTCTCCTTTAAGTTGATAAATAAATTTAAAGCTAATTTTGTTGAAGATGCAGAAATACTGAGATGGTCAATAACTCCTTCCTCATGTCATACAATTTCCAAAATGGTAGCAAATGATGTTGCTGGACCATGGCCTTTTGCTGTAGACATTTTCTTTGTTTGTTAAACACAAAGTAAATGAAATGCAGTTTAAAAAAACTGCAGATGCTGGAAATCAGAAATAAAAAGTAAGTGAGGCAATTTCAGCAATTATAAAAGATCTTGTTGTAAATCAGCTTGCTGATTATTAGTGAAGCGGGCTCAGTTCAACTAAGTGGAAATTGAATCTGTATTTAATAGAGTGCATACATTTGTTATTGAGTTAGTTTGAATTTTAAAAAATCATGCCTTAAAGTGCTGTGAGGTGCAACAAAATGGGACACCTGTGAAAAATTGGGTTTACGTCCACACTGAATAGGCATATGTTAAATTCCCATTGTCATCGCTACTGGCTTACATGAACGAGGCTGATGGAAGAAGGTTGTACCCAAGCTATTTTTATTCACTTGCATCTCCTAGTTTTGGACTAGTAATGTTGAAGGCTGAGGCAAGCATTCAAACCATTTATTGCAGATTTTGAGAGGGGGATGAAGACTAAGAAATGAGAGATATTAACTTTCAGGAGAAATAAAATACAATAAAGATATAATGACAATAAAGTATGTCACAAACAAAGTATACTTTTCTAGCTGTATTTGCTGAAGTTTTCAGTAAGTGTTAAACTTTAATCATGTATTGTTAATGTTTTAAAGTCATGACTACACAAGTAGCGAGTATTGATGACTGCATTCATGTATTGATAAAGATTTTCAGAAAAGTGAGATCATGGAAATTTCAGCAGAAAGTGAAGATGTACAAAGTTTAGAAGAAATCGAAGATTCAGAAAGTTTAGAAGAAAAAGATTCAGAGAGTTTAGAAGAAAGTGAAGATTCTGAAAGTTTAGAAGAAAATGAAGATGCAGATAGTATAGGTGAAATTGAAGACACACGAAACTCAGGAGAAAATGAGGATGCGAGAAATTCAGGAGAAAACGAAGACGCAAAAAAATTGGGAGAAAATGAGGATACAAAAGAAGCAAAAGAAAATGAAAATACTGAAGGTTCTGGAGAAGTTAAAAACTTAAAAGAAAACAAGTCAAATGGTTTACTCAATAGAACTAAAAATGTGAGTAGTCATTCTTTCCCTCTTTCATTTTACCTGGTTCCAGTTCTGTACTTTCCTTATTTTCTCCTTCAATTTATAGTTCTGTTCTCTCCTTATTTTCCCTATACCCCTTTGTTGTTGTTATTGTTGTTCGTCACTCATTCTTATACCCCTGCAACTTATTCTCTCATGTGCCCATCAACTCCTCTTCCTTTTTAGTGAGTATTCATATTGATTACGTACATATTATGTAAAATACTTATTGCATTAAAATTCTATTACCTTGTTGCCCCGATATAAATGATATTTCATGGTGTAATTGCAGCTGTCACTTTTTAAGGGAAATTCGACCAAAGAATCTGAAGGAAAAATACAGTGCAAGAAGACAATGTCTGAGGAATCAACCAAAGAACACTCAAATGGAGATGAAACAAATGCCTCAAATCTGAACTGTTCATCAGATGGTAGTGGTGATACCATTTCCTCTAATCAAAGCAAAACAAAATCAATACAAAGTAACTTTAAAAGTAAATATAAATCAGCTACTTGTGTGTTGGTGTAAGAAACCAACAGGAGAATTAGCAGGTCCTTCTAAACAATTCAGAAGAACATGTCGCACTTTAATTGTATGGGTGTTCCAAAATGGAGCTTTTCTACTTATGTAATCGTGTGCCTATGAAGCCATCAGTGTTATCGAAATCACTGTATTTTAAGACCTACAAAGAAATATTTGAATCTAAGGGAATGTTTTGTTCTTTCAGGGATTCAGTAACAGTAATTGCGTAATGTTTCAATAAATGATTTGATCCAGTATATTTTTGTATGAATAAGATATAGTTTGAGTGTTCCAGAACAGTGGCTTTAATGGTGCTTTTCTAATTTTGTCACTTGTTATAAAACTACGCAGTTGCTTATCCTACATTTCTTTTCAGTGTAAATACAGTTTGTTCAACGTTTGAAATTTTTGTCATCAGAATAATTTCTTAACTGTAGTTTAAAATATAAAGCTAATTTGGGTTTTACATTTTGAATGGTAAATCATTAAAATTAACTCGTCATGAATAAACCAGGATTCTTCATAATTTTCATTTCTCTTAACACACTCATAAGTAAGTAATATGATTTAATTTGTGAAATTTCAGCAGAACTGAATTAATTGGTCAGAATTGTCTTTATACAGTGAACCTGATGATTCATGCCAATTTTAATTTACAATTTAAATATGCTGTTTTAGGAACAACAGCTGTCTTTGAATTTTAAGCATAAAATTGAATAAAAGATGAATATCTTTTTACAATATTTCAGCTGGTTTGTTCTTTTTGCTGCAATTGCAAATGTAATTCTCTTCTACTTTTCAAGCAAGCAATAAAAATTGTGTAGAATTCAATATATTAAAAAACTGAGAAGTAAAAACTGTTTATTTCTGATTTATCATAGCTGTATTTAGAATATGTTTGCATCCACATTTCAAATCCTAAATACCCAGCCCCTGACCTTGCATTTATCTCAATGGTGATGTTTTCCTCAGCTGAATCTTTACCACCTCCCCAGTAATCTTGCTATCTGCCATTACCTCAATCAACACACAATAAAGCACAAACTTGAATGCATTTGGTATATACACCCATCATCTGATCTAGCAGAACTGCAACAAACCCCACTGGTCCTCATTCTCTGCCAAATCAATCCATTTCCCGATGATTATTTTATGACCAACAAAGAAAACTCTGCCACTGATTGTCTCCTTAATCTGCCTTCCCTATAATCCTCTACCACTTAACAAAAAGTCCATGGAATTTATTGACCTACTTGTCAATAAGAGAAAGCCCATCCAGCCAACTTTTTCTGTTGCAGCACCTCATTATTTTGCCCACCAAACCTATCCATTCATAGGAATGGCCCTGCCTTCCCTTGTGTGATCTGATTCTATCTCCTGTAGCTTCCTCTCTGATCTTACTAACAAGACACACTACTTGATCATTTAAATCTGAGGAAAATTATTCCACCCCAGTAATTACAATACATTAATTGTAGATTTCTAACCTAGTAGTCATGTGTTTATAACAAACTGTGAAATTGAATTCAATGTACTTGGTACTTTATGTGGTAGAAGCAGAAAATAATAAGATAAAATTGACGTTAATTAATATGAAAATCAAAAACAGATGCTGGAAATCTGAAATAAAAGAGTAGAAAATGCTACAATCAATCAGCTGGATAGGCAGAATCTGTGAAAAGAGAAGCAGTTAATGTAACATTTAGGTTGAGGACCTTTTGTCACAACTGGGAAAGAGTGAAAACAAGTTGCAGAGAGGGTGCGGGAGGGATGGATAAGATAAAGGGGATATTTCTGATTGGGTGAGGCCAGGGTTACCAATGATGATGAGCTGTTGATGAAACTATCACATTATAGCTTAATAAGAGCAGTTTGCAGCAGTGACCTTGAGCTGCCAGTTGCCTTTTCCTTTAATTCTCCATCCTGTGTCCCCCATTCTGACCTGTCTGGCTAGCTTTCTGCACAGTTATAATAATGTAAACTTGAGGACTCTACTTTTTTAGTTCCCTTCCTAAGATCTTTCCCCCCTACTATCTTTATCTCATTCTTTAATGCTAGGGATAGCCTTCCTCCTTTTCTGTTTTGCTTCTTTCTTCTAAAAGTTAAATATCCTGGAATAATTAATCCCCAAACTTGGTGGCATTGCAATTGTTTCTTTGTAATGGCTATAACGTCGTACTAATTTATTTCTATTTAGACCTTTAAATCATTTGCTTTGTTGTAGATGCATGTGTTTAGATAAAGAGCCTTCAATTCTGTCCTTTCTCCCCCAGTTTTTCCCTGCTCAGATGCTAACCATCACTGAAGGTATGCTCGTATGTTTGTATACTCTATCCCCTCCGATCACACTCTAATTACCATTTCACTATCCTGTGCTGCACATTTGCCTTACCCCTTGTCTTTAAATTTCTAAATTTTCTCTCAGGAATAAGCTATCCTAACGCCCTCATCCAGCTATTTACTTTAAAGAATTTTCTACAGTTCTAGATATCTAGTTTGCCAGGGCCAACTCAAATTCTGTGGTGCCACTGGAATATGAATTGACACCTATTTCCCCCACATCAGTTTTTTTCAACTATGTATTCACTTCTCTTACCTTATTGTTCATGCAGTCAAATTTGCATGTGGCTCACATAGTAATCCAGAGATTACTATGTTTGTGGTTCTGCCCTTTGATTTGGAACCCTGCTGTTCATACTCCGTCAGCAGAACCTCATTCATAGTTGTTGGTACTTTAAAAAAAGTTTTTTTCCTGCCTGTTTCTTGTTTCCCAGAACACCATCCTGAGGAAATCCTGTAGTGATGTCCTGGGGTAAAATAATTGACCTCCAAAAATAACAACAACAACTTTCTTCCAACTAATAACAAGCCGTTGGAGGGACTCAGTGGGGCACACAGCATCTGTGGAGGCAGAGGAATGGTCGATGTTTCAGGTTGAGACCCTGCATCAGGAATTTGCAAGTCTTGAGGCAGGGTCTTGATCTGAAACATTGACCATCGTCTCCACAAATACTGCCTGATCTGCTGAATTCCTCCAGTAGTTTGTTTTTTGCTTCAGATTCCAGCATCTGCAGTCTCTTGTGTCTCCAGAAAGTTTTTGTTTCCCCATATTTTCTCACTGACTTCAGTCTTGCCAGGGTTCCTTGATGTCACAGTCAAATGTTGCCTTTAAGTGAAGTGCATTTCTTCTCATTTCACCTCTGGAAGTCAAATCTTGTTTATCTTTGGACCAAAGCTGTAATAAGATCAGGAGTTGAGCATTTCTGGCAAACTCACACTCGCCTTCAGTGAATTACTGAGTAAATGCCGTTCTGATGTCAACCATGTCCCCTCACATGCTGATGATTGATTAGTTCAGTTAATCATCCCTAAAACCTATTTCTTCAACCAAGCTTTGGACATCCTTTGCTAATTATTTCTTTAGTCCTGCATACATCTTATTAATTATCCCTCTGTGATATATTTTAAGATATTTTTCTATGCTTAAAGAACATAAAAGCAAGTTGATATCAGAAATCTCACAACAGGATAAGGAACTAAACTTGCACTAAAATGGACTTTTTTTGTTCTAATTGTCTTCTTCCTTGTAAAAATTGTATGTAATCTATGTTTAATTTATGTTTTTCTTGTGAATACTGCTTATATGATGCTATGTGCCTGTGATGCTGTTGCAAGTAATTTTTCATTGCACCTGTGCATACATGTACTTGTGCATATGACAATAAACTCAACCTTGAAGTATTGGGTCACCATGATCAAGACTTCTTGTGATACTTGTCAAAAATGTTTTTTAGATAGGTATCTCCATTAGTCACATGTACATTGAAACACACAGTGAAATACATCTTTTGCGTAGTGAGTTCTGGCGCAGCCTGCAAGTGTCACCGTGCTTCCAGTGCTAACGTAGCATGCCCATGACTTCCTACTGCGGCACGGTAACGTAGTGGTTAGCGTGACGCTATTACAGCGCCAGCGATCGGGGTTCGATTCCCGTCGCTGTCTGTAAGGAGTTTGTACGTTCTCTTGTGTCTGCGTGGGTTTCCTCCGGATGCTCCGGTTTCCTCCCACGTTCCAAAGACGTACGGGTAGGTTAATATGGGTTTAAAAATGGGCAGCGCAGACTCATTGAGCCAGAAGGGCCTGTTACCACACTGTAAATAAAATTTAAAAATTAAAAAACATAATTTAATTTAAGTTTATGTAATTTATGTTTGTCATGTTTATGATGTACTGTGCTGCTGCTGCGGCAAAAAACTAATTTTTATTGCATTTATACTCTGGGTATGTATGCCCATGACAATAAACCTGAACCTGTATTAGATTGCTGGTGCTGTAACCCAGCTACACTACTTGCAGCACCACTGTGCCCATCCTGATGTGATTGTAAAGTAATGAATATTCTTTATCTATGTCTAACTTTTGGTAGCTATGATATAATATGTTCCTAAGTTATAAATTAAGCCAGGATTATAACCACATCTTTGTTTCCCCCAGATATTGTGATATGTTATGTCATTGATTAATGCAATAGAAAGCATATTTTCACATAAGTATAATGGAAATTAGGAAAATAAAGGCATTCAGCACAATGCTAATTCTAATCGAATGGCAGATCAGGATCGATATGCTGAATGATCACTTCAGTTCATATGCTTCTAATGCTGCACTCAGAGGAGTCACTACACAGGGTAAAAGCACAGTTAACAATGCACAAGGAATGGTTTAAATAAGTGTGTTCTAACATTGCCCTTGGACTGGTTATAGACCTAAAGCCATATTCTGGAGACAGGAGTGTCATTACCAACCTTGTACTTTATTGTTGTACTGAAGGATGCTACACTGTAAGAGATGCTTTGAACCAACTGGAAATTCATTCTTAGTGGTTGCAGCAAACACATAATATAGTAATGGCTGCACATTGTATTCTGCTTCCACTAATCAGTTCCGTGATTTCAATGCAGCTCAGTGCTGTTACAATGGTGTCCATTTACGGATGTCTTTCTGTTCCACTGTCTTCGGGGCATGGCATTAAATAGAGGCATTGTCACAAAAGGTTGTAAAAAAAAATCGTTGTGTTTAAGGAAGAGCAGTGTCCTTATCAACAATTATCTTCAAGCAGTACCACTGAAACAGATGAAATAACCATTTGTGGTATTGGTTGGTTAATGGGCCACTGTAAATTGGTGTTGGTGAGTGGCAGAATCTGAGAGCAGTTGATGAGAATGTGGGGAGAATAAAAAATGGGATTAGTGTAACTAGGTCCCTGACGGTCAGCATAGACTGATGGGCTGGAGGGCTTGTTTTCATGTTGCATGTCTTCGATAGCTCAATTATCATTTGGAGACTTTGCTGCATCCAAGTTGGCTGATTATTTCCCAATATGACTATCACTTCATTGGTTTTGTCATGTTTTAGAATGATATGAAAGTTGCTACACAAATGCAATTTACATCTTTAATGTACAAGATAAAGAACTGTGCATGCATGCATTTTGTACATCAGAAATGAGACTGCCTCTGGCAAGGCCAGGAGTTATTGCCCATCACTAATTTTCTCCTGAACTCAGGCTTATTGGACTATTTTAAATATCTGTCAGGGGTCAAATAGAAACAGAAAATCCTGGAAATACTCGGCAGATCAGGCAGCATCTGAAGAGAAAAGAATATTTCAGGTTGGTAGCCTTACAGCACAGCTGGGAAAATTAAATATTAAACTTTTATTTAAAGTTATGGAGAAACACAGGGAAAAATGGGAATGTTTGTGATAGGGTGGAGACCCAGAGGACTGAACGACACAAAAGTGGTGGTGATGCCTGTTGAGAGAGGAGTGTGAAGGAGCATTAATCACAGATCGGATGCCTGGAGAAGATGTAAGTATAATAAAAAAGGAAAAATAAAGAAAAAGGAAATAGTGCTGGACAAACTGGAGATGCAGAACATTGCAAAACTCTGAAAGAAAAACAGGGAATACTAGAAAAACCCATTAGATCAGGTGGCACCTGTGGAGACAAAACAGAGTTAACATTACAGACTGGTGACCATACATCAGAACTGGCTTGTCGTGATACAAACTTGTTATCTGAAATTGTTAAATCCCAAGTGTTTTAATGTGCCAAGTCAGAAGCTGAGATGCTGTTCCTCGTGCTTACAGTATGTTGCACCCTGTTGGAACAGCGTAAGCAGAAAAAGGGCAGAGGTGTCAGAGTGGGAATGGAATGGAGCATTAAAATGACAGGCAGCAGGAAGGTCAAGGTCACCTCTGTTCACTGGACAGGTCTTCTGCAAAGTTTTTTCGCTTTTTGATTATGGGACAATCACATTGTGAGTCAGAAAATCTCTTCATACCTATTAAATTTGATGTTACAATTGTGCAAGCAGGAGATTTCACAGTCTAAAAACATTAAAGAGCTCCTAAAGTCTCTTTGTTTTTATATCCACATTGCAGTGAAAAGGTAACAAGGCCAAAAAGTGTGAGATGCCTTTAAAGAAAGGGTGTTGCACTACATATGCTGGGGTTAGGGTTGGATTTGATTCCAAAGTTAATATGCTAGTGACAGTAAGAATATGCAACCCATTTTTAAATAGTGCTATTCCTGCTGAAGCCTACATGCACAAACACAAAGGGCTGGAATAAACACTCTATTGCATTTAATGGGTAAGACCACTGAGGTAGAATATCTCCTCATTAATTCTCCATAAATTCCACTATGTTTGCTTAATAGGAATAATAGCATAAACAGAAAGCTTTGCTCACTGCTGGTACGTTCCCAATGAATACTCTCCCACTATAGTGCATGATTATGCTGGATAAGTAAAATTGCTGAATATTACCATTTCATCCAAACAGAAACATCTGTTGCCTGATATGACAGTCAATCCAGGACACCAGGACTAAAACAAAAAATAATCCCTGCAGATTTTGGGATTCTGAAATAAAAAAAACAAAAAAATGGTGGAAATCCTCAACAATCCAGGCAGCATTGTGGCATTGAAGCCAGAGACAGTGGTGAGAGATGAGAAGTCTCTATGGAAGTGCGAAAATCAAAAAAAAATTGCAGATGCTAAAAACCTGAAATAAAAGCAGAAAATGCTGTAAAATCTCAGCAGGTCAGGTAGCATCGGCAGAAAGAGAAACAGTTAATGTTTCAGGTCCAGGAGCCTTCATCAGAACTGGGAAACAAGTTAACTTAGGTAACAAAGAAGGTAAGGGAGAGGAAATGGGTGGAACAGATGGAATATCTCTGATAGGGTGAAGCTGGATGAGCTTATGAGGCAGTTATGGGGTCTCTTAAAATCAGATTAGTTTCTTTGTCTATTTTATGTGTTGGTAATGTTGTATAGTCTGCTTAATTTTATATAATCTGGTCCACTGGGACATTGCCAGCGGGCCAGACTACACACAAAAAAGACAGGTAAAAACAGCCAGTTCTCATAAAAAAGAAAAAAAGAACAAGTTACTTAAAGGTGAAGAATTCAATATTGAGTCCTGAAGGCTGCAGTGTCCCCAGATGGAAAAAGAGGTGCTGATCCTCAAGC
>JARFYF010000074.1:84287597-84298608 GCA_030265395.1 Rhina ancylostomus | reverse complement strand
CTGCAAGTTGTATTGAAAATGCGTGTTCTTTTTATTATTATGGATGAGGTAACAGGGCACTTAAAGATTAGAACTGGGCAAAGCTAATGTAGATTTATGAAAGGGAAATCATGCCTGACAAATCTGTAGGAGATTTTTTGAGGTTATAACTAGCAGAACAAGCTGATGTGGTGTATTTGTACTTTTTGAATGGCAGAGCAGGAATAAGAGGCCAAATGGTCCACATCTGCTCATCTTTCTCAACGCTTTTGTAAGTAAATTCTCCAGTGAGGGTTGGGTCAATTGACTTAACCTTGTCTCTCTTGATTTTGAATTGACCACCAAAAGATGCACATAAGTGGACTGGATTGCCTTGCATTCTAATTCCAGATGTGGAAATATCTTTATTGCTACGTTTCTCTCACCTTGATTTCATAATTCAATGTGTTCCATAAAGCTGCAAAAGCACAAGCCTTACCAGGTCATTTGTCTACGCGTAATAATGTGTACAAAATGCAAAAGCATTTTGCATTGCTGAATAAATTCTTGGCCAGGGTACAAATTCATTTCATTATGTTGACTGTTATTAAAGAATTTTTAAAAAATAAGCCAATGGGCAATCCCTGCTCCCTCTACCACTGACCTTATTCTCTTCTCTTCAGCTTTTCTCAACAATTCATCTCGGTCCAAAACTTCAAGAATCATTTTCTTTTCATTTTCCAACAGGAACGACAGATTGACAATCTCAGTGGTTTTGGACATGCTTCTGCAGTTGCAATGTTTGTTGTGCTCTTAGGTCTGGTGATATTGCCAATAATGACTAGTTTTGGAGAAAATTACTTGCCGAGAAATTCAAGAAACAATGAAGTGAATGTGTTGAATCTTAAGTGTTAGCTCAAGGTGAAAATCTGTCCAATCTTCCCAACAAACATGATTAACTGCAGGATTTCCAAAGATAACTCATTTTACTTTTTGAGGTTTTACAGCTTAGTTGTATGGCCTTTGAAGAAAGTTTTGAAGGTTGCCGTTAAGGTGACATGAATGGATTCTGTGTCTTCCAGTTCCTAAGCATTGATCCTCCTGGGCATATATACTTGTAAACTTCAGCCACCTTTAATGCTGAAAAGGAAAACAAAAATAATCAAAAATACATTCTCTAAACTCATTAATGTCAACAAGCTAAAATCGGATAAATGTATCCTCTTTTGTCCATAATTAATGAAAAAATTCAAGAGTAATGCTTTATCACAATTGTCCTGGAAGCTATATAACTTAGAACTCATTACATTAATGACATCTGAAAACATTACTAGGAAGCCAATTGCAATCTTGTACAACACTTCAATTCAGCAATGATTTACCTGCAATTACCAGAAACTGTAATTTTATTTAACGTGGTTATCAGACTGTAAGTGCAAATTTTCACTGACAAATTGTAAACCAATTTGATCAAGAGAGAAGATGATGGTTTGTAAAATTGCATCTTAAGCTGATGGAATGAAAGTCTTCAGCATTTATTGGCCACAAAGATTTTGTGGCAATGAGAACATACAACAGCACCAAACTGGCTCCAAACCCAATTAGAGGGGACAGGATGTGTTCTGTTGAAAATATGAGACAAGAGTCAAATACTGCAAAGGGGAGAGATCTTCTGAGAATAAGGCTAATAAACCATGTTATTGGGGTAGAATGGAGGGAGATTTATTCAGTGTTCCAACATGGGAAGGTTTAATATTTATAATGGGAAATAGCTATTTGAATTGAGGTTGAGGAAGGATATTTATTACTGCTCCCTCAAGTACAAAATAGTGCCCACATCTAGAGTCATAGTGTCTAGCATATGAATTGGAGAGCAATTGTTTCACAAGTAAAACTGTGTCTTTCACCAGTGAATGTAGCTGGAATGTAGCTTTGATCCCATGATTATGTAGTGCAAGCTTCAAATCAACCCAGATTAAGGAGTGGTTTAATGACTAGTTGGGAAGTGAAAAACATTTTAGCGGGCAAGGTGGACAGATGAAAATAGGCAAGATGAAGTGAACACATACTTCTTATACAGATTTTAAAAAAAAAGCAGGAAAAAAAAACCCTCATGTAGTTTCACTGAGAGAAGATTTGAGCCAAGTTTTAGAATGACATGGGACACACCAGTAAAAATCTAAACTGAAAGGGAAGAAACAATGCAATTTCAAATGTTAACAAAACATAAGTGGAAAGTTAAGCTACGTATGCAAAAATACAGCAAGTCATTCTGGCTTTGTTTCAGCTACTTTCCTGAGCCTAAAGGTTAGAAACCGGTTCAGTGATTTCATATTAGGTCAAACAAAATGCAGAGAAGTGCAGTGCTTTAAGTAATTTTGACTATCACATGAAATTGAATATAAATGGTTAATCAACTTTGTCAATATGATCTCATGTATGAAGTAATACGTATCGACAATCTCAGCTTGCCTCATCCCACTATATGTTTGCTACATGCATTTTGAAACATACATGAAGGACTAAACATTTTTCTTTGTTGCCAGCTTGGTAAACCTAATTTGCAATATAACTGTGATTATTGCACAGTGATATAGGACAGGGAAGCATAATCTAGAGTAGAAGATGATCAGATCACCCGTTCGAGTGACTTAATTTTTCTTCTCCCTGGAAGAATTTCCAAGACAAGGCCTTGACCTCAATGATAGAATTTAGGCGGTTTAAAAGTTTCAGTTTTTTTGCCCCAGATATTTTGACCATTAAGGACCAATTTCGTCATATCAAAGAGCTGCTAACACCAACATTTTTTCACTGCTTTCTTATAAACAGTTTGATGCCTCATGCACTGATGTGGAAAATTCTATGGCCATGAATCAAGGGAGACACCCATTAATAGCTTAACATGCATCTTATTTCTTCTGAATCACCCGATACAACTTCCTCATTCCATAGTGATAACATGAACAGATGTGAAGTTCAGTGCTCAGAACCATGGTGTGGCAAACAATATTGCCCACAGGCTCCCTTGTTTGCATGCGTGTTGGCAGCATTGGTGTTTTAGCACCCCACCCATCCATATGCCAACCAGTCTTCACATGCAGTGGTATGCAGGTGGGAAAGAGTAGCCTGTGGACTCCACTGTGATGGATATTCATTCCAAAAGGCTTATTGTTAACCTCATCTTTTTAGCACAGCAGAAGAAACTGTCCAAGGTTCAAGATGTTTGTTGTTTACCAAATTAAACTTCTAACCAGTACACTTTGCTCACCCTCTTGACTTAATCAAGAGAAACAATAGGGTCCGCTTGGCCTAATGACCTAATCAAGAGAAATAAGAGGGTCCACGTTGGCCTCATTAAACACTCCATCTACCTGACCTGATACCTGTAGCTGAAAAACATTACATACAGATGATGTCAACTAGTAGGAAAACAGTATAAATGTTAGAAGGCAGTCAGGGTAGGGAGGAGTGACAGACAGAAAACACAGAATCCACTCCTCAGCCTTGGTTTCTACAACGGACGACTTGTTCATCTACAACCATTTGGTAGGTTTTTCCAGATTGTAAGAATTGTCCTTGTGTTTTGGAAATCCTTTGCAAATTATAAATTTTTGTCAAGAATTACTCCTCAGAATTAAACATGCCCCACTTAAAAATAAACTGTTTAACGTGCTTCATTAGCTGAAAGTATCTCCTCCTTGTTTGGAGGGGGGAGCCACTGCTTGAAGTAGTGATTATTAGCAGATAAACCCCTTCAGGAAGGGACTAAAGTAGTGAAGTAAATTAGTCCTTGCAATACAAGTTGATGCAGCATAATCTTCCTAAAGTGAAGGTACTTGTACATACTTTTACCAGATAGGGCTTAAAGTCTTGACCTAAGTTTAGCGTTCTCGAATGGGAACGCTCAATATCATCACAGTTGACACCCAACGTGGGGTATGTTTTTAAAAGTAAAAATTATTTAGCAGTAGTCCAACTCACAGCATGCACAACAAGTGCTACAGTACACCACCTAGTACTACAGACGGCTGACAGCCTGGTTCCAGTAGTTGCGCAAGCAAACGCTGGTCGATATTATGAATGTGTTAATAGTATCGCAGAAATATGGGATAATGCACCCAATGCTCCTCAAATTAATATTTTATTCTTCAATTCAGAGACTGGAGTGACAAGGCGATAAAACAGACCCAATCCTGGTCTAATACTTACTGATTCAGACCTTCACTAATTGTACCAGATCCCAATAATGTAGTAATAATCTATGCCTGGAGACAACAAATTGGCCCATTTTTAGATAGAAAGCAAGCACCTAGGTGGGGACCACATGCCTATGTAATAGAACAAGTTGACTTTTTTGTAAATTCCAATGCATGGGAACATTGTGTATTTCTTCCAAAATCAAATCAAATAGCTCCCCAGTCTGCAAACCCCAGGAGGTACTAATGAAGCCTGGAGAGAAAAGGCTTGGGGTCATGTGATAGACTTATTAATGAGACTCAGCACAGCAGGAAGAAGAAAAATACTAGGACATGTTCCTGCACAGGGAGCCAATGTGGCTTCCCCAGTACCAGTCCCCCATGAAGTTTTTGGACCATTGACTGTTCGAAGCTTACAGCAGTATGTGCTGCACCTCCAACTGATGCTGAAGGAATTCTGAAGTGGTTACTTCAGAATGCTGGGAAGGTTACAGGCCTTTTGGGAAAACCATACTCCCCAGCATATCCAGTAATTCCTATTAATGTTATTTCCTATAAGCCTTGGTACCAGCCCCAAATGTGAAAATCCATATCAAAATATGCCTGGATTTATGAACAAACAAATAGTGATGTCAGCAGAGGACTTAAAATACCATACTGGGGAATATAGTTAGAAACCAGGGCTTAGTAACAGCTTATAAAATAAGAGAACAAATGGCATGAGCGGATTGGGACCTAGTTCATTCAATATTATTACCCTCTTATCCTAGTCAGCACTGCCGCACCACACGCAGAATGGCCCTTAACAAATACAAGAAAGATTTCAGGCTGTTGAAGAAATCCTACGTGCCCACATGGGGGCAGCAGGATTACTACTCGTTCCAACACAAGGGCAGCGACGTGGCGGAGGAGGGTCCTCCCCACCTCCTCCTCAAGGGAATTCACAATTAGTAACAAAATCATTGAATCAAGGCAATCGTCGTCAAGCTCAACCCTCAGGCCGATCACAGTCACAGCACCCCCATACGTCAGCTCCTCAGCAAGGACAAGGTAAGTAACGACCTAGACAAATTCCTTGGGGAACATCTACCTCAGGCAGGAACACTTGCCTACAAACTAGATGGTTAGACATGAGGAATAGGCCGGGATCTTTACCTCCATCCCCACCCTTTGAGGAACAAACTTTTAAACCAATATATTTATGATGGGATAGAGGGAATATTCAGAGACCCATCGATATTATAGAGATGAATATCAAACTGAACAGGTACCACGGGGTACGGCTCATCATATGAGGCACTAGAAAAATTGATCAATGCAATTCAACTAGCAATAGACCTCCAGACAAAAGACCTAACAAAATCTCCCATTCTGTGAATTCATGTTTCTCCCAAATCCACTATAGCCATCTGCTATAATGTCGGAGAAGAAACACAAGCCCCCGTACATTATGCCTCATATAATTTCACCCCAACAGAACAAAAATTTACTTCCTTAGAGCGATTTCTCATTATGGTGTTCCTTACACTTGTTGCAGTAAGACCACTGCAAGGAGACAAACCAATCATACAAACTTAATTTGCTTCTCTGAAAAATGGTAACAAATTACCAACAAATGAATGGAGAGCCACCACAGTTAGGTATGGGAAATGCCAAACACTTTTTCAAGATGAGACTTTGCAATGGAAATGTGTTCCTGAAACCTATGACTTACAGTCCTTGTTGGTCATGGAGGATGAAGAGCGATCTCCTCCACAGCCTAATGAAGCACAACATCCTTTAAAACACTACTCTGAGATATGGTACTGTGATGGGTCAGCAATGAGAGTCCAGAAAAATTAATCTACCAGACTACAAGCAGGAGCAGGAATTATAAAAAAGGTAAATTTTTATCTGAAACAAAATGTGAACCTCATGAGTCACAAGCTCATCCTTTAGGGAACCATACAGCGCAATTTGCTGAGGCTAGAGTATTAGAAATATGCTTCAGACAAGTAAATACAACTGAACCAGTCCTGATCTGTACTGACTCTAATTATATCAGGAATGCAGTAGAAAGGGATCTCTCCATCTGGTCAACTACCAGATGGAGAACACACAGAGGATAACCACTTCCACACTTGTCCACATGGAAAAATATCTTTGAACTATTAATGATTCAACCATTAGTACAGGTGTTACACATCCCAGGACAACTGAAGGCCATTTACACAGCTATAAGTTAGCCGACAAACAGGCAAAACAAGCTGTCGGGATGGAACTTGCTATGGTAAGGGAGGCCAGGGTTATGGTAGTAACTAAGCAACAAATAAAAAATAACCAAAATGAAGTATTAAGAATACTCCTAGATACTACTAAACCCGATCCCAAAGGATTTCCAACACAGTACAAATACGAGGCTGATGGCGAAGGCAAAGTTTGGGTATGCCGTCTTAATAAGGATAAGAAGCAAATACTTCCTAATAAGGATAAGCAGTAAATAAGTGGGAAGAATTGATTCTAGTTCCAAGTGGAAAGAACTGATTCCAGAAGCTCACCAAGGATTTAGATGTAATCATGGTGGTGGACAAGCCACTCATATAAAATTAGCCATGCTATACCGATGGCTTTACATGTTGGTTGATTGCAATCGATTTGTTGCAAACTATAAAGAATGTTTGGCCTATAAATAAAGAAACAGTCACAAGACCACCTCCTAAAAAAAACAAATGAAGCCAAAGGCACCAATGCAGGTGTGGCAAATTGATTACATAGGCTCATTTCTGGCATCCCAAGACAACCCACCTTATCAGAAACCAAACAAGTATATTCTTGTGATAGTTGATCTTTGTAGACATATACATGGATCGTCCCCACTGCTTCTTGTAGTGAGACTGCTACCGTCACAGCACTCCAGAACTCTATATTCCCACATGCTGGCATTCCCGCCTGTTTATATGCAGACCAAGAGTCTTCCTTCATTGATAAAGGATTTCAAGCCATGTGTGAACAAGTAGGAATACAAGTGGAGTACATCACTCTATTCCACCTGCAATCAAGTGGGGCAGTGGAGAGAAGGAAATCAGGAAATTAAGAGGCCTGGCAAAACTGATCTACTCTAGAGGTCAAAAGCAGGCTACGCATCCCTGAAGTGCAGTTCTCTAAACAATGTGCCACTAGCAAAAATAGAGGTAAAAGGGAATATTACACCTTATTTCTTAATGTATAAGGCCCATTTGCATACACCCCAATCACTAACTCAGGCCAACCATCACCTACACCCAGAACAACTCTACTCAAGGAGTTGAGGAAGTTTATGGGGATTCAAGAGATGACAAAAAAACTGAGAAGAAAGTTTGGATACCACAAAAAGGTGACTGAGTTCAAGAAAAGAAATGCCATAAAAATAATTTTGATCCTAGTTTCCATCCTAAATGGAAACCTCCTTGTCTCGTTACCCAGGTTATCAACAATAGGACTGTGGCAATCAAGATTGGGAGGGGAAACAAGACTGTAAGTAGATCTGTCTCCATAGATAACATTAAACCTGCCCCAGAAGCATTTATACCCTCAGAATGAGTTAGAACCCCTATATTAAATCAGTATATGGATCCACCACATAACCTCTACGTCCCAATGGGACATAGGTAAGGTAAATCCAAAAGATAAGATGCATGCTTAGATCTAAAAAGAAATGCAAAAATTCGCTTTCACTTGTGGAGGTTCTCATAGATACATTACCCAGGAATAATACACTTAAAAAGGTTTGTTGTTTTCGGAATAAGAAAAGGCCCATTCTCCAAAATGGTGTTGCTCTTGCTACACATTTTCATAATGTTTATGCTTATTAGGGTATTGTTCAGTGCTGGTTTACTCATCATTTGCTTTTTAGCAGATGAAGTAGTTCTTACCACGGAGATTGCCTCATCTGGTACAGATACCCCAAAACTTAACGACTCAGAGAATATTAGATCAAGGAGATCTGTAAACAATGATAATTCCAATTTAAATGTCACCAAATGGACCCTCTCTCTTAGTCAATACACTTTAATTGTTTCTGGCAAGGTGATTATTCCGTCCACCTAAATATTCACTCTGACCGCATTGCAGAAGAAATGAATGTGGATACATGGGAAGGCAAGGAATCACCAGCGAGAATAATTAATGATACCGTGACAAAACTGAAAGATTCCAGGCCAGAGAACGAAGGCAAACTGAGAGAGCTATCCCTTATCATGGATTCATCCACACTTGAGGAAAAACATAGACACTGCTATGTTGTTGAATGGTCCCAGTCATGGAAACATGACACTGACGGCATTGTGAAAAAACATTTCTTGACAAGGATTCTTCCATGTTAGATGGATATCTTACTGCAATTTCCCTTTATGGCAAAGAAGTACATGTCCGTTCCTATCACACCGACTTTAGATATTTTCATCTCTCCAACTATGGTGACTATTCCACTCCTTTGCCAAATGTTAAAAACATGACAATTTTTTTGTACCACTGTCTATAACCTAAATGGTTCAACGAAGCCCTTGATCCAGTTTTTGCATGGGAAGACAAGATGGAAAGATGCACTGAAGAAGGTAAGACAAAACAAAGATGTTTTCCTCCTTGATCAACTCTAACAAGACTTTTTTTTAAAAAAGAAAAGATTTTAGTCCCAAAAGACCATTGCATCTACCTGGACTTTCTATTTGCCCTTAATCAAATGGTTGCAAATATTTCCTGCTCTGGTGCAAATAATACCTTGCAGCAAAAATTGGTTCTGAACTATTGGTGCCCTTATGAAGCCAATTATATTTCACATAGACTTCAACTACAAGTCGAAGAGTGGGGCAGACAAGCCTGTAACAAATTTTACTATTGGAAACAATCGGTAATGCTAATTCTTGGGGTTGTACCACTCCTTAAAAGGAATAATATTACATACGAGGACAAGCCATCAATTATTCATTTGGATGGTATTAGCACCAAAAAGGCCAAAAACAATCCTGCCCTTAATTTGCAAGACATTTTGAAAGGTATAAGAATCAAAACTACCTGTCCAGTCCTGTCTTGACAGTGTTCACTCTCATGATAGCACCGATGTGACCTTTTGGTTCACTTGAATGGTGGGAATTTCTGATGATAAAAATTGATCAAACACATCACTACCAGAGAACGAAGGCTCTCCACTTTCTAAAATTTAAGGGAAATGGCTCTTGGAATAATCTTATTAGTCAATCGCATTGTGTGTGTTGAGACAAAAATGCAAGGCCACATTCAAGGAACAATTTATGATGGATGCAACTAAAAATATCTTAGAAGGACTTGTCATTCATCAATGAAGGCTAGAAGAAGCTCAATCAAATCAGAAGAATCTCTCTCAATGTACTATTAGAGTAACTAAGCTCTCACAGTAAACCTCGTCCTCAGTAATCAGGCCAAGTCTTATCACAGTTGACAACACATACAGGTTATTGATGTTCAACAGCAACTCCAATGAATGACTACTAGCCTGACATTAAGACAGGTCCCTTGGGATTTTCTCTCATGTCCTTTAATCATTAGGCTCTGAGGTTCCAATAAAAGGCTAGCTAGTCTTTAAAAAAAAAGTACCTCCAATTCTCTTTTATTAAAAGTCCATGAACTAAAACTCAACTCAGATTCACTGGTGGCATCCTTCATCAGCTTACTGGTGTATTTTGTTTCTCATATCTGTTCCTTCATTTCAGACCGACTCAGCAAAGTAATGGAAGGTGTCATTGATTGTACTATCAAGTGGCAATTACTCAACGATAACCTGCTCGACTATGCCTAGTTTGGGTTTTGCCAAGACCACTAGGTTCCAGACCTCACCAGAGCCTTGGTTCAAATTTGGACCAAACAGCTGAATTCCAGAGTGGAGGAGAGAGTCACTGCCCTTGACATCAAGTCAATGGGCATCCAGAAGGAAAATACTAGTGGCTGGAGTCTTACCTTGCATGGAAGGAACAGGACTCTAGTTGTTGGATGTTAATCAACCCAGCCACAAGGAAGTGTCTTATGGCTAGGTATCTTTCGCTGCTTCATCAATAACTATGCTCCATCATGACGTCAAAAGTGGAGATGTTCACTAATGATTGTAGAATGTTCAATTCCATTTGCTACTCCTCAGCAAGTGAAGATGCCATCTGCCCAGCATCCTTCATCTCAGGTTTGATGCCCAGCCCCGGTGCCTGGCATTAAATGACTCACCTCCTAAAACACCACAATGTTTCCATCATCTACAAGTCATGTTAGAAGTTTGATAGAATACTCTGCATTTACTTGGAGGAGCACAGCTTCAACAACGCTATGCATCTTAACACCATCCAGGATTAAGCAACCCACTCGTTGGCATCCCATCCAGCACCCTAAATGATTTATTCTTTTTAATCACCAGCATGTAATGGCTGCAGTTTGCACCTTCTACAAAATGCATTGCACTTACTCCAATAATGCTATTGGGTTCAGTCCCAGGAATGATGAAGCAGTAGTGATACATTTCCAAGTTACACTCGCTCAGATTTCTAACAACTCCTCACAACCTCTAGGGCAACTAGTGCATGGGAAGATCACCACCTGCAGGCTCCCCTCCAACATAACTTGGAGAGATAATCACTAATACTTCATCGTTCTTGGGACTGAACCCAATGGCATTATAGGAGTACCTTCACCAAAACGACCACAGCAGTGCAAAAGCTTGGCTCACCACCACCTTCAAGGTCAATGAAAAGGCATTATATGGCATTTCTCTAACTACAAAGATGAAAACAAATTATTCTGGAAAGGGAACTTGGGTTGGAAAGGGAGATGCAATAAAAAACTGTGCCAGGTCCTTGCCCAGAACATTGTCTAATTAGAGAAAT
>JARFYF010000074.1:84269675-84280209 GCA_030265395.1 Rhina ancylostomus | reverse complement strand
CCCATTATTTTATGTAGGACATTGCCATAAATACTTAGTAAACTGTGAACCTAAACTTTTGATCTTTTAGGTAGCAATAGCAGATAAACTTTAGCATAATCTCGAAATAGAATTACATTCTTGCTTTCAGCTGTAGCCTCTGCAGCTGATTCAGTACAACAGCCAGACCAGAAGTGCATATTTACTTCTCGGGGCTTCTTCCAGGGAAACCTTAGTTCAGACCTGGACAGAAGGTACAGGCTGTTCCAACAGCATTTCCCAAATGTGGCTGCAAAGCCAGAATTGAATACCTCTAAAAGCACACCACATCTTCTCTACTCTTAGCATTACTGTACCTCACAGCATTTAGATTGCCTCCTCTCTCACTAATCTCAACAATTTCCACCTTTCCATCACAATTCCATGGTCCACTCTTCCATTCCCATCAACCACTCCCTACAGAACTTTCCCTTGCAACCACATGTGATACAACAATTGCCCTTTCAACTCTTCCCTTCCCACCACCCAGGAGCCTAAACAGTCCGTCGAGGTGAAGCAGCAGTTCAGTCGCATTTCTTCAATGTAGTGAACTGCAATTTCTTCAATTTAGTGTTCACAATGGGCAGCCCAGTGGTGCAGTTGGTAGAGCTGCTACCTCAAAAGTGCCGGGTCCAATCCTGATGTATGTCTGTGTAGTTTGCATATTTCTTCCTGTGACCCTGTAGTTTCCTCCAAGCACTTCTGTTTCCTCCCACGTCCCAAAAACCTGTGGGTTATTAGGTTGCTTAGTCACTAAGTGTAGGTGAGTTGGTAGAATCTGGGGGGAATTGATGAGAATCTGGGGAGAATAAAATAGGATTACCGTGGGATTAGTACAAATGAACAGGTGACTCAATAGGCTGATGGGCCCATTTCCATGCTGTACCTCTCAGGTGACTCCATTGTGGTCGCTTGCACGTCGGATAAACCAAATGTAGATTGGGTGAACGTTTTGTGGAGCACCTGCACTCAGTCTGCAGGAGTGAATCTAAGCTTTCTTTTGCCTTAGTTCTCTATCCCACTCCGACCCATCAGTCTGTGGCCATCTGCACCCTTACAATAAAGGCCTGATGCAAGCTTGAGGAACAGCACCTCATCTTCCCTCTGGAATTTATTCACTGGGAGGATAGTAGATTCAGAAGTCATTATCACATTTAAAAATACTTGGATGACCATTTGAACTTACATTGCTAAGGGGAAAGAGCTGGAAAGTAGGATCATGGCGGGTAGCTTTTGCTATGACTGTGCATTGGCACACCGGGTTCCATAATGTAAATCGCAAATCCTGTGCAGAGATGGAAGTTAACATAATGCGTAAATATATGGCTCAAAGCACATTCTGAAGGGAAGGGTAGGTAATTTATGATTTCGTCTTAAGGAATGGTTGTGCAAATTTGTCTTAAATTTAGAAATTTAGCATTATCTTCTTTCACAATAGCTTCATGGGATTGGACACAGTGTTTAGAAACTGATGTTCAAAAATATACAATTTTCTTAAAAAACCCATTGGTTTTAATTCAATTCTTTTTCCTGTAGGGCATATACATGTTTAACATTTGCCTTGTCCATCTACATATCAGTGCACTATTCTATGTTATGGGATTTAATGGTCACACTTTGTAGAATAGCTTGTCTCTCCAATTGTTTTGCTATGGATGTTGCCATTTTTCCAAGGTTGTCAGGGTACTATCTAGTTTAACTGTGACTGATGTGCACTTTAATCAGGATTTTGGATCCTCAAACCTGGAATCTCCCTAGACGCTCACTTTCCCCTACATTGAACCAATAACTCTGGTGACTGGATATAATTACTTCATGCTTACGACATAACATGTTACAGACAACGTAACTGCGAACGGCAGAATCTTGAACCAGGAAGGCCTCCTCAATCATCAGCAAGTAAACTCACTTAGTGGTTGTTCAACCATCATTTACATAGAAAACGGGCCCGTCTTCAAAATTTTCACACAGATGATAAAAAAAACATGGCTGGTTTCAGGAGCAGAGGATCTGAGTTCAGTGAGAGAGGTAGAAATAGGCATTCTTGAGCCATTACATCAATATGCTGTTTAAAGATCACCTTCAGTCAGATAATGACACTAAGCTGGCAAATGGTCATTTCAGTTATGGGCAGTTGCCAGAGACAAGAATGGAGTTGGTGGTCAAGGAACAGATTGTGAAGAGGACTGAAGATGGCGTCAGTTTTCCCACTATATACTGTTCATCCAGATAAGGTTAAATGCTTTTAGGTGCATTCAGAATGCTGGCTATTAGAACTTTTTTTTCCTGTCTTTGACTTTGTTCTTAAGGGTCAAGTCAAAAGGAAATAGACACGTTAGACAACATTTTTGTGTTTTAAGTAGTGACTCATAAGAACACAAGAAATAGGAGGAGTAGGCCATAGCATTCTATCTGGATACATCATGCTTGGTATGGCAACTGCTCTGCCCATGACCGCAAGAAACTGCAGGATTGTGGACACAGCTCAGCACGTCACAGAAACCAGCCTCCCCTTCATGGACTCTGTCTACACTTCTCGCTGTCTTGGTAAAGCAGCCAGCATAATCAAAGACCCCACCCACCCAGGACATTCTCTCTTCTCCTCTCTCCCATCAGGCAGAAGATACAAAAGCCCGAAAGCACGTATTGCCAGACTCAAGGACAGCTTCTATCCTGCTGTTATAAGACTATTGAATGGTTCCCTAGTATGATAAGAAGGACGATTGACCTCACAATCTACCTCGATATGACCTTGCGCCTTATTGTCTACCTGTACTGCACTCTGTGGCTGTTGCTCTTTATTCTGTATTCTGTTACTGTTTCACCTTGTACTCCCTTGATGCACTGTGTAATGAATTGATCTGTATCAACAGTACACAATACAGGTTTTTCACTGTACCTTGATGCATGTGACAATAAACCAATTTCAACTTAAAGAATGACAAGATTCTATATACAAGAGAATCCCAAAGGAGAATGATAAAAACAGTTCAACATTTTCAACTGAGCTCAAGTGATCACTTAATTTTACTGTTAGTCTCATAAACTCGTTTCCAAAAATTCCAAGCAAAGACCCCAGTCTGACGATTAAGATCATTCATTCCCTTGCCCAGATAGAAAGCTTTTTTGGTGTCTTAAGTGCATCCCACTATCCTTTGCCACATAGCAGCTGAGTGCAGGTAGAATTGATTGAAAAAAAACATGTTGTTGGAGTTGCTGGCTGTTTCTGAAGCTCAGACTATTAATGAAGCTGCATGCGTCCCTCAGGCTAATGACTAAACAACAACATGTGTTCATCATACTCAGCTTAAAAAAAACCAGAGCAAGATCTGCATCTGGGGACTTTTCAATGTGCTACCCAACAGAGAGCAATTTAAAGTCTTATCATTGGACAGATGATGTGACAAATCATTAGGCTTCAAACATCCAAAATTGCAGATTAATTTCATTAAATTGAATAAGCTGCTTACATGTTAATCTAGGAAAACAGTACAAACTGGCTTCAAGAAACAAGCCTAAACTATAAAAGCAGTTCTCTAAGAAAGTGAAAATGTGGAGCTTAAAACTTACCATCTGTGGATCAACCCAATATCGGATCATTTGTGCTGCAATCATCAAATACCCACAAAGATCACAATTATAACACACAGAAATGGGCCCTTTTGACCCACCTCGTCCATGCCAAATGTGATGCTCATCTCCAATTGTTCTATTTGATCGCATGAGGCCTGTATCTCTCTGCTTTTCCTATCCAAGTACCTGTCCAAATGGCTTTTAAATGTTGCTATTGTATCTGCCTCCACCGGCAGCTCATTCTAGATATTCACCACCTTCTGTGTGGAAACATTTACGTCTCAGATCTCTTTCAAATTTCTCTTCTCACCTTAAACTTGTGCCTTCTGGTTCTACACTCTCCTATCCTGGGAAGAAGAGTCATGGAAGCAATTCATGAAAAACTAACTATAGAACCAGCAATTCCTACCACAAAATAAGCAGTTGTAAAGCATTTCCCTTTTTCACTAAATATTGGCAGTAACAATGGGTTGTCACTTAAAATTGACAATGATCTCATGTTGTTTGTTGACTATCTTCTTGTTTGTACTGTCAAAAAGCTTAATAGAAATAAAAAATAATTAAATATTCCACTCATTACAAACTCAGTACCTCAGACTTATCATGGAAGTGCTGCCAATTTTGCACCAATCTACCAAAATTATTCCATATATATTTCGGGCCCTACACAAGACACAGAAGTGTCACATGCACCAGACAAGTTAAGCCAGCTTTTACCTAGGTGTTCTCTGCTTTTGGTCCCCAACAGAGGGCCAGAAGCTTGCTCAGATTCTCCTGCACTTAAAGTAGGGAAAGGTCCATAGATTCTTTGCCAGGTTAGACAAGAACTGCAAATCAAATGATTTTCACAGGAGATGGAAAGAAATAAGAATATGGCAAGTTCCTTTTTATTTTAAATTATTTGTGGTTTGTTGTACACACAACAGTGCTCAGCAGTAGTGCTGCTACCTCAACTCCAGTGACTTGGGTTCGATCTGAAACCCATGTGTTGCTTGTGTGGAGTTTCCATGTTGTCTGTGATCACATGGCTTTCTGCAGGGTGCTCTGGTTTTCTCCCATGTCCCAAAGATATACTGATTGGTCGCTTAATTATCTATTGCAAGATACCCCAGTTTAAGTTTATGGTAGAATCAAAAAGAATTAATGGGCATTTAGGAAAGAGGTGATAAGGAAATAAATGAAAGAATGGGTTTGATGGGATTTTTCTGGGAGCTGGCATAGACATGACAGGCTGCATGACCTCCCACGTCAAAAGGGAATGTTTTTAAAATTTAACAATGTGTTACATTTTTAAGTTGGTTCTACTTTTTAGTTTAAATTTTAATTTATGTTGTGTTTAGTAGCTTAACTGTTTTTGGATTTTGGTAGATGGTACTGAGAGGGTGAGGTTGCAAGACAGCAGAGGAAGGGATAAGGAGACAGCAAAAGGAAGAAACCAAGGCAAAAGGGTGAGCAAATATTGCTACATAGTTGGAGGAAATGCAAGTTTCCAGTTTGGCCCTTCAGAGAGGGACATGGGTTAACCTGGCAGCTTATGTGCACAAGCAGCAGCCACAATTTAAGTGAGCGATTCAGACAGCATACAATTAATCTTGGAATCTCAGCAAATGGGACAGTTTCTCCAGTTAAACTTTCAGCAAGGATTGAATTGATGCCTGCCAACTCCAAAACTAAGTGCAGATGTGAAACCATTCAAATGGTTTTTCCCCAGGATTGATTTGATGTAAAATTAACATTGTTACCAAAGGTCCATATACCATTTAAATATTAAAATCTCAAGAAGTGTAATTGGGCTGTAGACTTGTAGGATTTCATAGAAGTATTTGCTCAAATTTTTCACAGTAAATACAACAAAACCCAATAAGGACAACTCTTTAAAGTCAACATCTCTTTAAAAAGTCACTGCTCAAAAAAAGAGAACAGACATGTTTTAAATCAGGAGGCAATATTCAAATTATAAATTTCAATTTGTAAAGAGATGTGCAAAATTGGACTAGTGCTACTGTGAGTTAACATACAGAATCAATATATGTAAGAGAACAAAGCATCAATTGGGAAAACCATCCCAAGGCCTTTTCCCAAGAAAGTCTCTGTCCATACCTTTCCTAGTATACATAGTACGTCTTATGATTATATAGGTTATTGTACTCATAAGAATATATCACTTCTCATAAATAATACATAATATATTGTTAAGCAAATTCACTGTGTAATAACTGTAGAACACTAATTGCAGTAAATTTGCAAAATTAAAAACTATTCAAGGATAAGAACCAAAATTACATTTGGATAAAATATACAATTTGAAAAAAAGCAGAATACTGAAATAATTATGTATTTTTGTGTCATGATGGTAATTTCCAACATCCAGGTATAATTGTAGATTTATTAAAAAGGGTATGATCTTCAAATAAATTGACAATCTTTAATATACTTGTGGTATGCATGTGATATAATGAAAAAAGGTGTATACTTCTCCATGGCAATGACAATCCTGATGCTGCTTTCAGGAGACGGCAAACCAGTTTTGCTTGGCTTTTGGTACAGTAGTAACACTGTTGATTTATTTTTTGTTTCATTCATCGACAATGATAAAATGGGATTTAAAAGAAGTTGGAAGGACATTAATCAAGTTTATTTCACTGAGAATGAAATTCAGCTGCCTTGCATTTGGTTCCTAGAAGTAAATCTCAAACCAATGCTTGCAGATGCCCAACCCAAAAAGAGCTCTGATTTTGTGGGAAAATAGCAATAGATACACATTAATGAGAGTGTGTTGGTAATTTCTGACATCATTCCCATGAAATGCAGTCATTTATAATCTTTCATGAGCAGATGCACAGGAAGTTTATTATAAAAACTTGTTTACTACAAAATATATTCAGTAATAACTCAGCAATGATCAGAAATTATACCTAAATTTAGTATTAATGTGACCAGTCAATTTTTCAATTATTAATGCAAAGTTCTGGTCATTTCAGTCAAATCTCATGTCTAAAGAGCTGTTCAAAAAGGGACAAGAGGAGAAATAGAGGAAGCCACAGGTACAGGTTCAGAGCTAGGCAGAGGAGAACCTTAGGACAACAGTTTGGCTTGGTGGGCAAGGGGAAAAGGTGGGATCTGCCTTAGTTTTAATACATTAAAAGCTTTACAAGTGCAAGTAGATGATGATAAAGCAATTAAACAGATGTCCCAAACAGTAGTAATCCACAAGTTAATTGTGAATGTTATTGAAAGTGGAAGGAGCAGGACAGAGATGTATAATATATATATATATATATATATATATATATATATAAAAAAAGTGCTAGCTGGTCATGAAGAGATGCTAGACAATAAGGGATGTAGTGAAAATAAGACTGCCAAAGAGGTAGAGAGGCAAGGATGTATTTAAATGGGGAAAAAAAAACAGGCAAAAAAGGCCACACAATTAAAAATACAATTTTAAATGACAAAGATAAAAATTCATTCCTGGGGCAAAGGAGGAATTCAGTGAGGAGGTCCAAGTGATTAGAGGTGGCCTTGTTTGGATCAAGATAATAGATGTAGAGGGGCTGCATAAACTGAGAAAGTTAAGACATCACCTTTTAAAGTGTCCAGGAAAGTTAATGGAGTGAAGCAAGATGGTGGGGGGGGGGGGGATGGGGAGTGGGACGATGAGGTGTGACATTTGAGCGGAATGAAAGCAAGGAGACCTGGAGTTTAGAGTCACCAGGGATGAGGTTTATGGTGAGAAAGACAAGTCAAAAGAGAGTGTAGTAAAGATGTGCAAATTTAAAAAGGAGAGTCATAGAATGAAGCAAAATGCTTGGGAGGAGAAGGTATAATAGTAGAGGGAAAGACAAGGCCATAATATGGTGATAAGGACCATATCATTGCGATATTCATCTGGGCTCAATATGTGGTAGAAAGTGCAGATTCACAGGGTAATTGTTATTGGCACAATGATGCCACCCATGAGTCAAGTTTCCTGCAAATTGGGATACTAATACTTGCATATTATGCATTTGTGCCAAAACTAATAATATCAATAATGGTTAATGAAGTTTCACCCTTGGTACAAAGTGGAAATTCTTACCCAATATGTTGCAGCTTTAAATCAGGAGAGGTCAATAATATATACACACACACACACACACACATATATAAAGTTCACGTGACTTTACACAGTAGTGTCGCAAGGATTTTCAAAACTTCTGGTTCTGGCAAGTAACTTTCCTGGTTTTGATGCCTTAAATTCCAGCATACAATTAAAATACAATGTTATGGCTATCTGTGATGGTAACACCCTTATTTGTTCTAAAATATCAACTCCTCTGATTCACCCTAAGCATTGTCACTGGAGATCAATAAATAGTTTGTTAAGAACCTTGTATCTTCATGTACCTTCTGTCAATTTATATTCTTACATTTACACTTTTAATGGTAATTTCCAAAACTTGTCATGTTACTTAAGATCTCCCTCCAATGTTCCACATCTGTTTTGGACGTGCCAAAAATGTAACAATCAACATTGAGGATGGCCAAATGAGTAGGAATATGAAGCATTTAATATTGTGGGAATCAGTAAGTGGAAAACAGGCCACTTTGACCTCTGTAGGAGCTGCAATGCCTTTTCCTACTGATGGGGATAGGTTTTGATGCCCAAAACCTAGTACGAGGTCCAATCCATAATCTCATATCATGGAGTTAGGAATGCTGCCACTGACACTGCTACTAATAATCTCTGATAAGTCAGTGGACCAAATTGCTGACACTTCAAATGTTTCACCTTCTGATAACTTTGCACAGCAGTATCTGATTCTGATGCAAGTGTCATGTTTTGCATTAAAAAGTTGAAGTTTAGACTCCACCCCTTCCCAACCAGACAGACATTCTCAGAACAAATGCCATGGAGGAAACAAAAAAATGCAGATGTAACTGAACAACTTTGCATAAGGGAAGGAGATGGAAATTAAATTCCTAGCTAATAGCATTGCTCACTAAATTCCATTGTTTGTTGCCATTCTTTGAATTGTGACGGAGATCAAAAGGAATCCCATCATTACTCAGAAGCCTGTTATTCCATTTAACAAATCATCTTTAAATCATTAGAAAAATCTCCTGTAAATTGAATTCTAATCACAAGGCCAATTAAAAAAAGTTGGAACTAACGTACGAATGTAAATAGATAAGAAAAGCTATGTGCAGAAATGGACAATGTCATGTTGTGGAGGAAATCATTTAATGCCCATCTGCTTGCTTAAGGACCCCTTAAACTTAAAGATTTGAGCCAAGTTTTAACTTTGGCAAAAAAAATGTGCCCGGAAAAATCTGGATGTTGGATCTCAATGGCTCCACAAAAAACTGCCCAAACTATTTGGTCTCAATTTGAAAGAGGCAAGCAGGTCTGCACAGAACATAGAACAGTATAGCACAGCACAGGAACAGGACCTTCGGCCCATGATGTTGTGCCGAACTAAGTAAACTAGTAATCAAAACCCTACTAAACTTGTCCCTTCTGCCTATATGTCCATATCCCTCCCTACTTTGCATATTCATGTGTCTAAGCCTCTTAAATGCCTCCACTACCACCCTTGGCAGTGCATTCCAGGCACCCACCAATTTCTGTGAAAAATTTGCCACACATATCTCTTTTGAACTTACCCTCTCTCATCTTAAATGCAAGCCTGCCAGTATTATACCTGGAAAAAGATACAGCTGTCTACTCTATCCATGCCCCTCAACCTTATAAACTTCTATCAGGTCTCCCCTTAGCCACTCCAGATGAAACAAACCAAGTTTGTCCAACCTCTCCTCATAGCACATGCCCTCTAATCCATGCAGCATCCTGGTAAACCTCTTCTGCACCCACTCTAAAGCTTGCACATGGGGCAACCAGAATTGAATACCCCAGATGCAACCTAACCAGAATTTTAGAAAGCTGTAACATAACTTCCTGACTCTTGAACTTAGTACCTCAACTAATGAATGCAAGCATGCTGCATGCCTTCTTTACTACAGTATCAACTTGAAACCACCTGCAGGGGGCTATGGGCTTAGACCTCAAGATCCCTCTGTACATCAACACTTAAGGGTCTTGCCATTAACAGTGTACTGCCCCTTTAAACTCCCAAAATGCAACATCTCACACTTAGCCAGATTAAACCTGATTGGCCATTTCCCTGCACACATCTGCAACTGATCTATATTCTGCTGTATCCTTTGGGAATCTTCAACACTATCCACAACGCCACCAATCTTTGTATCGTCTATGAACTTACTAATGCACCCATTCACATTTTCATCCAAGTAATTTACATATATCACAAACAACAGATGCCCCAGTACGGATCCCTGCAGAGCACCTGTAGTCATGAACCTCTAAGCCCTATTGACCACTACCCTCTCTTTTATAGGCAAGGCAATTCTGAATCCAAACAGCTAAGTCACCGTGGATACCATGCATCTCAGCATTCTGGATGAGCCCATCATGTGGGATCTTGTCAAATGTCTTACTAAAATTCATGCAGACAACATCCACAACTCTACCCTCAATCACTTTTGTCACCTTCCCAAAAAACTCAATCAAGTTAGTAAGACATGACGTGCCCCATACAAAACCATGTTAACTATCCCTAATTGCAGCTTGGCTCTCCCAGTGCTCATAAATCCTATCCCAAAAGAACCATCTCCAATAGCTTCCCTACCACTGATGTGAGACTCACCAGTCTATAGTTACCAAGATTATCCTTCATCCCCTTCTTAAACAATGAAGCAACATTAGATACTTGCCAGTCCTCTGGGACCTCACCTGTAGCTAAGAAGACACAAAGACCTTGGTCAAGGCCCCAGCAATCTCATCTCTTGCCTCTTTCAATAACCTGGGGTATATCCCATCAGACCCTGGGGACTTATCCACCTTAATGCTCTTTAAGAGACCCAACACTACCTCCTCCTTTAT
>JARFYF010000074.1:84075099-84089209 GCA_030265395.1 Rhina ancylostomus | reverse complement strand
CACACAATACTCCAAGTGCAGCCTCACCCACGACTTGTATTACTGCAACATAATGTCCCTACTCCTAAACTCCACACTGACCACAGCATCCTCCCTACTGGTCCCAGTTGCCCATGTTCAACCCATAACCCTCCAAGCTCTTCCCCTCCCATCCAAATGCCTCTTAAATGTCACAATTGTACCTGCCTCAACCACTTTCTCTGGCAGCTCATTCCAGGTACTCACTACCTACGTGTAAAGAAGTTCTACACAGAGGGTGATGGGCTACACTTCTTCATTTTGCACGGCCACCCCCCACCAATACTGCCTACCTATCTATCTCATTATTGCTTGTGCAGTTCCTACCCTCCACATACCCATCAGTGCAGGATTTTGATGATTCCTTGCAAAACACCTGCCCCAGCTGCATTAGCAAAGGACTCCAATATCATTCTACCTCCCCACTCCCTGCACATACTGCAGATAAACAAGGTTCCAATGACTCTATCAAACCACTACACAGATAGAGCAGGTTGCTGGGCCATCCATTTTTGTTTCAGTTTAATCTGTGGTGTAAGATCCCAAAAGCCAATTTCAACATCATCAGACAGGACCTGGCAGATTTGGACTGGGAGCAGCTAACTAGGTAAATTTACATCCAATAAGTAGGAATCTTTTAAAACTGAAACAGTGAGGGTTCAGGTCCAATACATTACCGTAAGGATAAAAGACAAGAACAGTAAGCCCAGGGAACCTTGGAGGTCAAGGGTATAAGGTTTTATTTAAGGAAGTGTATGTTAGGCATGGAGGACTGTAAATAGGGGAGACCTTTCAGGAGTATAGCGAGTGTAGGTGGGGTTCTTCAGAATGAAATTAGGAGGGGAAAGAGAAATAGCACTGGCATCTAAGATTAAAGAAATCCTGAGGCATTTATGAGTATATTTATAATAGGGTACACAGGGAAATAGTGGGGACCAAAGGGGCAATCTGTGTGTGAAGCCACAGAAAGTGGGCAAGGTCTTAAGAGAATACATCTCTTCCGTATTTGCTAAGGGAAAAGTAGTATACCTGAAAATTTCAGGGAGGTAGTGACATTCTAGAGTATATTAAAAAGATTTTGTCATAGGAGACATAAGGTGGATTAATTCCCATCATGAGACCAGATCTGGCAAAAGTGTGCAAAATTATGAGTGGCATAGATGGGGAGGAGGTGTCAGTAGTAAATTTTTCCCCCAAAGCAGAGCTGTCTGTAACCAGAGGGCAGAGGTTTAAGGAGTAAGGAAGATAACAAAGAAGAATTTTTCTCCTATAGGATGGTTGAAGTTTGAAATTCACTGCATTTACGCATTTGAATTATCAAGGTATAGAAGGCTACAGACCAAGTGCAGATATGTGGGATTATTATAGATATGTACTTGATAGTAGACATGGACAGTGTGGGCCAAAGGGCTCATTTCTGTGCTGTAGGACAATGATACCAAAGTCCTGAGGGTGACAGATTATCAGAATAAAATATTTTAATAAATATTGCTCAAACAAATTCGCTCTTGTAGTGCAGTTCATGGATTACGTTTGCATTGTACAAAATATTTTGAAAATACCTTAATCAAAAAATTTTTGGAACTTTGTTTTGGACTTTTTTTGGTGTTACTTGTAGTTGGAAAAAATAGGTACACCCATAAATTACATTAAAATATATGGCTTACAATTAGAAAAGCTGCTACATTTGATGAGTATCTAACTGTTTAAGTAGCCTTCCACAGGAAGGGTCATGGACAGGGTCCTAGTGTCATATGGCACAGAAACAGGACCTTTGGCTCATTGAATCTGTGCTGACCATTAAGTGCTCATTTTACAGTAATCCAGCTTTATTCTCTCTACATACCCATCAACTCCCCCAAATTCTATCAGTCACATAACCACTGTGGGAAATTTACCATGGACAATGATTCTACCAATCTGCACACTTTTGGGTCACAAGGGGAAACTGGAACACCCACGGAAAACTCCATACAGACAGCAGTGGAGAACAGAATTGAAGCTGGTTCACTGGAGCTTTGAGGGAACACCTTATTAACTGTACCAATCTTCCCATTGCATTAGCCTTCTGAACTCATAACAGGGAAAAGATTTAGTTTTTTGGTCAAGACAGCTTATCATTAAGTGGAGTCTGAAACTAGTAATTCTGAATTTTCTTAAACATAACTGAAAATAAATGTTATTTGTTATAACCATTTCTTCTGAAATACTGGCTAACCATTGGAGGAAAGAGGCAAATACAAATAATTATACAAGTACCACATAGTAAATACAGCAATATTTCAATTTATGACATTTTATTACATATAGAAAGTGGATACTTTCATCATTGTAAAGTTACAGTGTACTAAGATACAGTAATACACTGCACCGTGGCACCTATATAATTGTATATGTTGAAAACATTCACACAAAGCTCCAGTTTCCAAAGTTGCAAATTCATCAACATAATGGCTGCAAAGGTTATGCAAAGCTCAATTTTTTTTACATAAAACAGCTGCTTCTCCATTTTGTTCAACAAAACTGATGATTACTGAAGTCATCTTACTGATGTATAGAAGTACATGACTACAGCTGCTAGCATTTAAATATAAAGCTTGCCAAAGAAATCAATTCTCAGCTCTTGAATTTTTCATCTTTAGTTTGTCCCATAAAATGGTACAAAATGTTAGTAAATATATCATTGTAGCTCACATCCTTTAACCAAAAAAAAACTTGGCACTTTAAATTATAATGGTGTCTGTATTAAATAGTTTGTTTTCTCAGATCCATCTTCAGATGATATGTAGCTGTAGATTTTAGGCATACATGAATAAATCCAATATCATAACAGCAATCTTCTCAATACACAAAACTCCAGCCTATTTATATGGACAATTGATACATTTAGAAACAACTGGGCCATTAACAGATTTAGAAACCAATTTACTGCAAGCAATACCAGATTATACAGTAGAGACAAAACAATGCTTAGAATATATTCAAGATGTTTGGATATCAACTGCAAATGTTTCAATTTTTAAAAGGTATGTTACAACATGGCAAAATCATACTTAATAAATCCATGTCAGAGTTTTCAAATATTTTTCCAATGATGCCTTATAAAAAAGAGAACCATTTACAACATGGAAGACCAGGTGTATGCAAGGATAAGTAGACAAGCCTTTACTCAGAAATAATTACTTAATTTCACAGAAGCCCAATATATCCTTAGATTATAAATACCACTGTTATTTTACAGTACTCTACTGCATAATAGATTCTGGAAATTAAGCAATGATTACATTGTAAATTTAATCCTTCAGTGTGAATATTATCATGTCTCAACTGATTAATGCATCCTGTCCAGTCAGCCATGACACCAGTGTATGTTCTACATCCAGCAGCACAATGCACTAAACTTGTTATAAATAAAACTGCAATATATACACATAATTACTAAGAAGAAAGTGTGAGGGGATAGTTGCAACAGAAGTAATTTCACCTCATGGGTCAGATGACAACCTTGCTTTTGTGTTTAATGGCATTTCCCAAATTGCTTTTAGTCTCTTGCAATCATTCCAACCCATTATGTAACATAGAGCAATATGTCCAGCTGAGTGATAACTTTTAAGTGCCTAACATTTACTTTAATGACATTTAAATGATTCAACACCAAAGCATACATCATTTATGAAAATTAGTCATAACTCAATCCAACATAATCTAAAGACCATACCACAAAAATTGTGGATTGGCACAGAAAAACTTTTGTATCTGTCCACTCGCTTAGTTTTATACTATTTTAATGATTTATTGCAAAACAAAGTTAAATTGAAGTTGTCCCTAACACTCAAACCTTTTCTCCAATCAATTCATATATATACACACACACACACATATAGAAACCTATTGTGTTAGTGCAGCACATATTAATTCAGTATACAATGTACATTTCACTAAAAAAAAGCAAGTTATTTTGACAATCCCCATTTCTGTGCTTAAGGTAAAAGAGATTTTAATGCTGAGGAATAGATCTTTTATTTTGGGCACTCAGCCTCAGCATTAAGTAATCTCAGGAAGGGTGCAGAGAAGAGGCATTTTCTCTGATGGCATGCCTGTGTCAGAACAGAAACCCCTACTACTACAGCAGGTGATATTCCTTATGATGTCTCACACCAGTCACCCTGTGGCCAGCAATGGAAGAACTGGGGACAGCTTTGGATACAGCCTCATGCTTATTTAGGAACTGGACTAAAAGTACCTAAACCCATTTCACACAAATAGCCAACAGCTTCAACCATCTGATTTGGAACAGTGTCCAGAGATGAAAGATAAATCCACAGTGCCAGCCAGTTCGCCAATTCTTCCCACAATTGATGATGTTGTGGGTGATTCCTCCAGGAAAGCATAGAATTTTCTACAGGCAATAAAAGGCTAAATTAAGAAACTATGTTCAGCAAAATAAGTGTAGATTCAATAAGGAAATATAGTGTGTAATCATCTATTGTAGAACTGAGAAGACACCCAAGCCAGTCCCCATTTCAAATTGGTAAGCATAAACTTCAGTGCTTTAGTCCACTGTTCTTCAGAGTTGAATTGAGTTTTAATAGAATAAGATCCTCCACTTCCTCCCGTATCTTCAATCTTTCCTTTTTCCACATCCATCCTATATTGGAAAAGTAACAAAGTTACTGGAAGCAAAGTTAACTAATTACCTGTCATTGTTCAACCAGCTGACATTTCTTTACTGGACTTGGCTCATTTCAGTTATTACTTTCTCAAGTGTGCTGAATTAATCATTGTATAAAAGTTATGAAAATGCATTACTTTTCTTCCTTATGGGGATAAAGACGACAAAACTCTTGGTGGCTAATATATTGGTAATTAGCTGTATCTGTAAAACTGGGTCTATGTATTTAAACAAAACCAATTAAGTATTTTTAACTAAGGTTTTTATCATGCTTATTTGATATTGTATACTCAAATATCAATTCTGTATAGTAATAAGCATGCAGTTTATATATTTAAATGTGTAAAGTTGATAAATACTGCAAACAAAGAAATTAACAGTTTTGATTCTTCATATTCTGTAGAAATAGCAGCATGCTGGTTCTTAGCCATTAGTGCTACAATACAAATGAAAAAAACTATTTTCATAACTCAATGAAGTTATCACAAGGAGGATTACAAAATCAATAGCAATGGAAACCAAGAGATCTCTTGCAGGGAATTTGCTTGGAATCAGTAGTTAGTGTTTTTGTTTTCTTGGGGATGGAAGTTTATTTAGGAAGTGGATTGTGCTACAGTGCATTAAATTACATTCTCTTCCAAATACAGAATGACTAACTGATTATGCAACAGGGGGCTTTATGTTTCTGCTTCTGTTCTGGATGCTGTCATTCATTTGAAATTGCACTGAGGCTGATCCCTGCAGTCAAACTGATTTCAAATAATTAGAATCACTTCACTTCCTATGCGTGTTTCCTGACTTGAATTGCAAAAGTGAAAATATGAAAATCACTTGGAGACAAGGCTGGAATAGGCAACTTGAAACAGAGACAGGGTCTTGGAAATGATGCAAAGGCAGGGGAATAAATTAGATCAGAAAATTGAAAGCATACCTCAATGATTTTTATGAGTGAAATGGGGTTCAATCCATGGGGCACTGGCAATTGTACAGGGGAGAAAGGAAGCCCTTCTGTTGGGATGGGCCTTCTGTTGAGCTGGGATCAGTGTCAAATTGAAAACAAAATAATGGAAGTGTAGTGGGACAGTTGTTGAGATGGGAAATTCAGAAAATTAAAGTGCAAGGGCAAAGCAATAATTCAAGGCAGCAAAATGGTATGATCGGAATCTTTGAGGAAACGACAGTATTAACAAGCATCAGAGTACACCTCCAATCGGAGTGAGAACAGGAAAAATGGTAAAAAGGGAAAATTGAAAGTTCTTTCAAATAAAGATGTAAGGTCAGAAAATGAAAAAGTAGGATTGGTAGATCGACATATAGAGGAACCAACATGGAAACAGGCTAGCTTAGATCTAGCATTTGTGTAATCATAAAGGGTTTTTGTTTGGGGAACTGGTAGTTAAGGGGCCTTTAGGGAGAAATGATCGTAATGATAGAGTTTTATTTAAAAATTTAAAGTGATTTATTTCAATCTGAAACTTAAGTATGACAGTAAACAAACAATCATTTTTAAAGAATTAATACAAAGCTTAAAAGCATCCATTTTAAAGCAAAACAAAATCATGATAAGTTGTCCAGCTGTGGATATCAAGAGAAGTTAAAGATATTCATAGGTCAAAGTAAAAGGCATATAATGATGTTTTTTAAAAAAAGCCGTAAACCTGAGAATTGGGAAAAATTCAGAATTTAGCAAAAAGGGATGAAGGAAGGCAGGGTGTGAAAGTAGTCTAGTAAGAAACATATAAGCAGACTATAAGAGCTTCTATAGATATATAAAAAGGAACAAAAGTTAATATGGGTCTGTCACAGACTGAAACAGGGGAAATTATATTGGGGGATAAGGAAATGGTAGAGAAGTTAAATAAATATTTTGCATCTACCTTCAAGGAAGATGATACCTTAAACCTCTGGGAAATAGTGGCAAAATACAGATCGAGAATAAGTGAGGAGCAATTGGAAAAAAGTAGCATTAGAGAAATTAATGCAATGAAAGGGTGATTTCCAGGACCCAAGGATCTGAAGGAGGTGACTGTGGAGATAGTAGATGTACTGGCTGTCATCTTGCAAAATACCACAAAAATGCTAGTATGGTTCACATTGATTAAAAAGTAGCAAATATAACCACACTATTTAAAGGAGAGAGAAGGGAACTATTGACTAATTTGCAAGGCACCAGTAGGAGAGAAAAATATTTTAATTTATTACTAGGGAAGTGGTAACAGAACACGTAGAAAATAATAATAGAATTGGGCAGAGTCAGCATGTAATCATGAAGGGGAAATTACATTTAAAAAAAGCTGTTAGTTTTTTTTGAGGTTGTAGTAGGCACAATAGGCAAGGTAAACCAGTTGGTATGGTGTACTTGGACTTTAGGTAGGCCATCAGTAAGAGATTTTTAACAAAATTAGAGTGTGTGGTATTTGGGTCATACACTGACGTGGCTTGAGAGAGAGTTAATGGATAGAAAACAGAGTGGGGAAAAATAGGTATGTTCTGGGTTTGGGATGCTGTGAGATGCCCCAGCGAATGGTGCTGGGGCCTTAGCTGTTCACCATCTATATTGATAATTTGCATGAGGAGATCATGTGTAATATATTCAAGTTCACCAATGAGACGGAGGTAGGTCGTAGTGTGGGTGGTGAGCAATTGCAGAGAGGCTTCAGGAGGATAGATGGGTTGAATGAATGGGTAAAAACATGGCTTGTATTTCTTAATGTTCTTAAGAATTAAATGTTTGGGTCAGGGATAGGTGCAGAGTCAGAAAAGTATGCATTACTGAATAAGAGAAGGATGAAATTCCACTAATTTAGCAAATATATTTGGACAAAATAGTAGCATAAGCAGAAAGGTCCTGAAATAAAATTCAGTTTTAAAACCCTCCTGTTATGGATGACTTGAGAGTACTTGAAATTAAGGATAAATTTTGGGTTCATATTCAATGACAAGCAGGACATTTAAACTGAAGTTTCATAAAACTCTGTGAATCTCAATTTTCATTATAAGGGAGTGCAAAAGTGTTCTAATACAACATGTCACTAGGCTGCTAGGTACTGAACCTTTCCTTCCTCTATAAGTGGATTGCTGGATATTGTTTAAAAAGAGTAACATATTTTCCTCTACCACCTTTCATCAGGCTTAATCTATAAAGTTTATTATACCTCTCCAGCTCTAAAGAAATTATCCTCCCAAAATTTACTTATAATTTTTGGTATAATCAAGTTACAAAGCTGTATTTTTATGAAAAATCTTACCCATGACTGAATTACACCAGTGTTATAAAAAGGTTTTCATCATCTTTTGTGCTGTTATTGCAACCCAGTCTCTGAAATTTTCAGCCACACATTACTTCTTGGCTCTGTCCCAAGCAATAGATCAAATTAAGCAAGTTCAATACATTTTTCCCAGAAATGTGCTAGTGTAGATTTACACCTGTATATTTAGATGTTCCATGTCCAGAGTTACTAGATATTCTGATTTCTGGAGCTGATAGGCAGTTGGTGTTCTTTTGTTTTAGCTAAGATCACCACCATATTTAATCAAAGCACTGCCAAACTCAATGACACGTGATTTTTCAGGCTTTCACATTTCCTACTGCCCTATACGCTGTCATAGACCAACCATCTGAAATGGTTTTTCTAACTGTAAAACTCCTGTACTGAATAATAATGGAAAAACAGCAACAGAAGTAAGACACTTTTTAGAATAAGTTATCAAAATGAAGTAACAGTATACATGTTCCACTCTCTATTCTGTAATGCACTGCAGAAAATTTAAACTTAATTTCTCAATCAAGAACATCATTGCAGAAACTGGTAATAGTCTTGGTGTAAGTGGCATTGGGGAAATCCCATGCATTTGCACTGAAATGGAATTATTTCTTTATTTATGTTAATCCATTATCCTGAACTGTCTACAATTTTAATTGGTTTGGTATATATCTTTTGAAAGAGCTCTCTAAAATACCATACTCATTGTTGATCCCATAAATATACTTAGATTTTTATATGTATATTTTTGCTGGTCACACAAGATTCAAGACCACATACTTTATAACTTCTTGATTGTAGCAGTGTCTTAACTGGCACCGTCATAAATTGACTTAAAAAAAGGACAAAATCTCCAAAGAATTGGAGATTCCAGCAATGGGTAGATGATCCACACACTGCCTACTCCTGATTCAAGCCGGAGTTTAGGCCCAATTTCTTTTGATTACTGTCAGCTTTGTACCATTAATAATCTTTGTGTGTTTTTCATTGAAAGGAATTACAATTATTCTGACAATGTCAACAATTATAACTGGAGTGAATGCATCTATGCCTCGAGTATCCTATGTTAAAGCTGTGGATGTCTACCTGTGGGTCAGCTTTCTCTTTGTTTTCCTTTCCATAATTGAATATGCAGCTGTAAATTATATAACCACTGTTGAAGAAAGGATGAAAATGAAACAGAGAGAGAAGGTAAGATGGTTGATCTTACTTTAAAAATAGTGTATGCAAAATAGAGATTGATAAAGTTCTTTAGATGTTCATTTCATAAATTGTACATATATATTTTCCATTTCTAGTACGTGCATCCAGTATGTGTGGTGATTTTGACAAAATGTGACAGAACTATTTTTCCAGTGGCAATACATTTAGAACAAACTGCTAAAAGCTAATGGAGCTCTGCACAATCCATTTTACAATAATAATTACATTTTAAATCAATTCTATAAAATCTAACAGTCTCATCCTCCTCATTTATTAATTTCTATTTAAATAGGAAACATTATTAATTGTCTTACATGTGGATAATCTTAAAAAAATGCAAATGAACCAAATTCATTATGATTTTTCTTCTTCAACTGATTTTATCTGTCTGGCTCAGTATTTGCTGCAGTCAGTAGTACACTACTGGTTATCAATCAAAATCATCACCAAATGCAGAACTTTCTAAGTCTGCAAAATTAAATCAACTAAAATTAACCAGCAGCAAGGGAGAACAGGAAAGAAAATCAGTAAGAAAGGGGCCATAAAAGGATTTTGAATTGAACAGAGATAGTGTGCAAGAAGAAGCAGTGTATATTTCTGGAGTCAGGTTAAACAAGTTGGGAGCCCAGTATTGTGAGGCAAATGAGACCTTGCTTTTTGTCAACTGGGGAGAAATGGCTGAACACAGTAGCAATGGTGGGGTAAAGAAGTTTGAGAATGATATTGTTATTTCGTGATTCAATCTGCTGGCGAAGTAGCTGATAGTAAAGTTAATCTAAAGCAGACTGGTAATGAAGAGGATATGAGGTCTGGAGTTGGCAGCATTTCAAGTCTGCCCAAATCTACCCACTGGTTGGAGTCAACTCATTTAAAAAAAGAAATTTTGATTTTTGGAAGTCAACCATCAGGGCAACAAGATCTCTCTTCAGGAGTTCCTTCATGCATTATCCTGGGTCCAATCAACAATAGCTGCTTCAATAAACTTCATAAGGATAGAAGTGAGGATGTTCACTCAGGATTTTACAAGGTTCAATACCTTTTGTAATTCCGTTACTGAATTGCCCACCATCAACTTCCCAGGGCCATGATTAACCTGAAACTTAACTGGACCAGTTGCATAAATTGCATAGCTAAATGGGCAAAATAGAAGGTGAGTAGCTTATCTCTTGATTCACACCACGCTCAAACCACAAATCAAGAGTGTGATAAAATACTCTCCACTTGCCTGAATGAATGCAGCTTGACACAGAGGAGCAGTGAATTGAGTTGCTGGCATCACCAAGATTCCAAGCATGCCAGATTATCAGAGTTTTACCATAACAACACAAGAAACTCAACACTATCCAGGAATGAACAGCTCACTTGACTGACAGCCAACCATAACCCTCAACGTTCACTCCTCCAGGATAGGGCTGTAGTATTCACTATCTATAAAAAGCAGGTACTCGTCAAATCTATTCCAAAGCATGTCCCAAATCCCTTAACCCTATCATCAGGAAAGACATAGACAGTTGACTTGGAAACATCATCTACAGTTATCTCCTCAAAATACTTAGAAATGTTTTGCTGTTGCTTTATAATCATTGGGTGTAAATTTCTACCCAAGGGTATAAACTGTAATTCACATCACCATCTTCTTGAAGGTGATTAGTTATGGGTAATAATGCCAGTCATGGCAGCAATGCCCATATCCTATCAACGAGAAACTAAGATTCCCTGTGAGAGATGATCTAAACAATGATGATTAACCAGACCCAAAGAAGGGCAGAAATGGCAAACAATAAAGATACAGAAATACAAAAAGCAAATACCAGATTATCAGAGTTTTACTATACCAACACAGAAGAAACCCAACACTATCCAGGAAAGAACAGCTCTCTTGAATGGCAGCCATCTGCCACTCTAAATATTCACTCTTCCACGACAGGGCTGTAGTGTGTACTAGCTACAAAAAACAATTGTGAAATAGAAAGAAAGAATTTATGATACAAAGATAGGAACAGGGAGCGTGAACTACAGACAAACACTGGACAAAAAATGGAAGAATCACTGGTACATGGGGCAAAAAAAGAACAACCGCAGAGACAGAAAATCACAAAAGAAGATAAAGGTCAAAAGAAGATCTGCAGTCATATGTTGTAACAAAGGATATTATCCAGTCAAATGCACACAGTGGAAACATGATGCTATTTCCAGCACTATCCTTCTTAAACTATGAGGAGGACCAAGGTAATTCACCCCCATTAATTTCTGTTCCTATTCAAGAAATGAGCATTGATTTTCAGGTCCATCCATGGACCAGGCTGCAGGTACATATAATCAATTATCTGAATGGCAAAGCACTTATTGCAGAGAAGCTTCTGGAGACCAGTATAATGATAAAACCGAATGCTTTCACATTATGGATGGATTAATTTGGGTGGATTAGACCAGAATTGTACAAGGTAAAAATGTCTGCAACACTGCAAGTGTCAACACAGTGATATTCATCCTGAAGGATGCAATTCAAAATTTTGAGGTGAAAGCAGTAAGTGACTCAAAAGGACAAGGAGAAATTACAGAACAGATAACAGAAGCCCATCCATTGCCAGCAAGAAATCCTGGTCTTCTGGCAGTATAGCAGAGCATGTGCTATCCACGAAACTCATTTGAAAATGTTTAACAGAGAGTAAAGGCCTACCTTGAGCTTTGCCAATTGTCACAATTGCCATGATTTTTCAATGCTTCTGATTGTCCCTGATCTTCATAAACTACTATTAAATAAACATATCAATTTAAAACTCATAAACATTTAAATAGTTAAAAACCTTAAAGCTAACACAAATAATTAAAGAAAATGTAACTCACCTCATGTAACCTTTCTTCCCTGCAGCCTTAAAATCACCATACAAATGAAGGTGCTAGGAGATGCAGCACCATATCTAAGCAAATGCAAGATTGGATGCCAAGTTTCCCAGAGCCAGACCTGGTGCATTTCAGCAGGTGGTAGCCTTGAATTTGTTAGCATTCATTAGGGCAAATGCTGGCATTTACCAACAAAATCCTGACTTTTACCAACAAAATCCTGACCTTTATGCTTAATCAATATATCTGTCATCATTTAAACACCCCCTTTGAGATTTCATCAACAAAATACAGAAACATAGTTCCACCAACTAATCAGTTTCAGTTCTCAAGAAATTACATCACTTCACTGGCCAGAATTTTGTTGAATGAACGTATAACATCAGTGGAATTTTTTCTCTATTATATGGAAAGGAGGAAAGAAGCTGATTTTAAATAAAACTGAAATGATTTGGTTTTATTGAAGTGAATTTATAGAACTGAAGACACATTTAATAAGTGTGGTAAACAGATTTACAGTTAAGGAAAGGATTATGCATTCAAATAATCAAGCTTACATAGCTGTCTCAGTTCTTCATGAATCACGAAGGAATTATTATTTTTCAGTTTTCAGATTCCTTTAGGTTGAATCAGACGCAAATCATGGCTTTCGATGGTTGCTACCATGATAGTCAGCTGGATCTGTCACACTATGCTGATGCTCACTTAAATGTACCAAACACTGAAGGTAGTGAACGTGCATCCAGCCCAAATCCAGATGGTCAACAATTAAGAAGAAATAAGTCTACTAAGGGGAACGTTGCTGAAATTATTATAAAGAACAATCATGCTATTGACACTTACTCAAGGGTTTTATTTCCTGCAGCATTTCTTGTTTTTAATTTCATTTACTGGTGCTTATTTTCATAAACTTTAATCATTCCCAATCATTTATTATTTCTGGATTGTATGCAGAGGTCTAGAAGTGCAGTACCCATTTTAAGGTGCTCCAAAATTTCTTGATCATAAAATGTTATATTGAACTAATGGTAGGTTATATCATACAGGAAACAATACTTCAGTTTTTACTATTTTCTGGCCCTTTCTGAGAAGATATTGTAATTTTTAGGAGGCTGCCATGTTACAAACTTTTTTATAACCTTACATTCTTAAAAAGATCCGAAGCTATTAGAGAACTCAATGGAAGTCACATGTAGACAAGTGCATGACAGCATGGAGGACAAGTGAGACAAACCATTTAACTCTCATTTGTTTTTGAATCTGATACAGTTGATTTTCTCAAGATAGTTATACTGGAAATAAAGAAAAGAATGTCAGCTTGAATTATATTCTGTATTGTATATAATGTGAACATTATACCAAATTTCATGGAAATTTTCTTTTATTAAAGAAAAAGATAAATTTCCAAGCCTAAGATGCTGTATTGCATTTCTTACTAAAACATAGCCAATTATTCTTATGAAGGTTTTATTAAAAACTTGCATTTACAGAACATCTTGTTATATCCCCTGGACCTACCAAAGCACTTGACATGCAATAAGTTAAGTTTGAAGTGTGGTTCCCGTCATTAAGCAAAACGTGCAGCAGATTTGTATGCAGTAAAACCCCAGAAAGTTAGATGAAAGACTAATTAATCTGTTTTTGTTGTAGTGGTTGAGGCCAGTTAGAACATGAAGTGAACTCCTTAACTTCTTTGAAAAGTGCCAAAATAGTTTTCATCTCTACCCAAAAAGGGAGACAGACTATTTATAGAAATTAATCTACATTGGAGAATTGTCTGATTTAACCAAAGATTAAAGTTTAGAGATTTAGAGTAAAGAGGCAGATATCCAAGTCATAGAGAAATACTGCATGGAAACAAGCCCTTTGGCCCACCACGTCTGCCCTGACCATAAAATTTAAATATTTAAAGAATTTCTTTTATAGGTATACAGAAACTTGCACTCATGTGGCAAACCACCAAAAAGAGGTGTTTAAAATGGTACATCGTGAATGCCAAGTTTCCCAGAGCCAGACCTGGTGCATTTCAGCAAGTGGTAGCCTTGAATTTGTTAGCATTCATTAGGGCAAATGCTGGCATTTACCAACAAAATCCTGACTTTTACCAACA
>JARFYF010000074.1:83991124-84004328 GCA_030265395.1 Rhina ancylostomus | reverse complement strand
GCATGTTAAAGAAGAATGGGGGTTGTCCTGTCCAAAGATACTTAATTACACAGGGCTGTGAATTGCTCTGGCTCTTTATAACACTTTCTCAGCTCACCTCCAACAAACTTCTTGTAAGAGTGGAACTAATCTTAAGAGCTATTTAACTGATGGTGACTACACACAAGAGCCAAGTCGACTTGTATTTGTACGAGTTCAGATGTAGCTCCAAGCCATCATCAACTCATTCACTTAAGTGTATGAGAGGCAGGTTTGACACTCAATATCCACAAGATAAAGATCCTATACCAACCTGCTCCCAGACTGCAACACCATTGTAAGTGGGATTAGTTTAGGTAGGTAATTGATGGTTGGCGGGCCAAGGGGCCTGTTTCTGTGCTCTATGACTCTAATAAAGGATCATGGCGAGGTCATGGAAGACATATCATACCTTAGGAACTGCCTCACAGCAAAGATAATGTTGAAGGCTATGGTGAATTACATCATCAATGCACCAGCAGAGCCTCTGGCCGATTGAGGAAAGGGGTGTTTGAAGATCAAGACTTAAAGCCTAATACAAAACTCATAGTCCACCAGGCAGCAGTGATCCCAGTCCTCCTGCTTCTGAGACTTGACTGCCTACAGCAGGCATCTCAAGGCACTGGAAGGATCCCACCAATTCTGTTTTCACAAATCCACTGAGGAGATAAGTGAACAAGTATGCCTGGCGACCACCCACAGGAGTGAGGCCCTAGTTATGCTCTAATCTAGTTACTTCTATTGTTCTCATGGCAGTAAAATAGGCACTCTATTCTGAGCTCATGAGAGAACAGAGGAACAGATTAAACCTAATTAGAATGGGGCAGATGAAGATCTGACACCCAAACTAAATCCCCTTGAGTTTTAGCTGGTTTGCAATCATTGGAGCATGATATTAAGTAGGGTGTAGATCAGGGTTTCAGATAAAACGTGACCTGTTTTTGGCAGGTGCATCTGTTTACAATAATAGCTTCAAAAGTAATACTATTTAAAATGATTTAGCACTACTTGGATTCATTGATATAACCAATCATATCAAGGTCATTAATAATAAATTAGCTATCAGCATACACAGAAAGACACAGGCACCATGAAAGTGCATTTTCTATGTCATTAATAAAAAGCATAAGCAGCAAACGAAAACTTCAGATGAATTTCCATTTGGATAGCAGATCATTAACATCAATTCAAAAATTGTATATTTCTTGTTTAAAAAATTGATGACTGATTTAGAACTTACATTAAGAGATTGAGGTACATTTTAAACTGACAACATTTTGTTTTAGGATTTTCTTGCATTTACTAAAAAATTAATAATCATGTTGTGTACCTCACTTCACATTGCCACCCGAAGCTCATTAGAGAGAGCATTTATCTGAAGAAGAAACATCCTTGAATGACCAAAACCTAAGGAGGAGTCAGGGTATGGCTCAGACCAACTAAATTCCCAAATCAGGGTGAAGTGAGGTGTCAGCATGGGAAAAGAGAGCTAAATAAGAGATAACATTTGGTGTTCATTTAATTTATTCAAACTGTTTAAAATAATCAACAACTCACAGCCAGAATGTACCGCATTGATTGTACCGCACTGTCAAATCCACCCCATGCCTGCCAATCCTCATACTCTCCTTCTTCCAGCAGGTACTGGTGTCCTTGGTAACATTCTTTCTCGTAACAGACCCATCTAGATTGCAAAGATTAATCAATTAGAATATTGCTTAAAACAGTATGTCAGCAGGAAGGAAATGTTTGTTGGAAATCAAAAAAACTGCAGACGTTGGTAATCTGAAATAAAAAAATACAGAAAATGCAAGAAACATACAGTAGGTTAGGCATCATCTATGGAGAGAGAAATAGAATGAGCAAGACCCTTCATCAGAACTGGGAAAGAGAAAAATCAAGTTAGTTTTAAACTTGCAGAGAAGCTGCGACATCGGGAATATCTGTAATAGGTTGCAGGTTGAGGCTATGGCTGCCATGGCGATAAATTGTAGGTCATTCGGATGGGTAAGTAGGGCAATCGGGGAAGAAAATAAACAGAAGTCATGGGATGTGAGCAGTTGGAAAATGAGGATACAAACAAAGGAACTTGAAAAGGTGTGACATTCAGGGCTGTAGGACTTGCTCAGCTCAGGGCAAGAGGAAAAACTGAGCCAATATCACAGGTGGATAATTTGCAGCAGAAATTGCCAATTCCAATATAACGAAAGCAAGCAAAATTACCTGAAGTTGTACAATTCTACATTGAATCCTGAAGGCTGCAGTGTGCCCAGATGGAAGGTCTGGTGCTGTTCCTTGAGATTATGTTGGGCATTGTTAAAACGGTACATGAGGTCAGAATGGGAGTGGACTGGAGAGTTAAAGTGGCAAGCAGCAGGGAGATCCAAGTCACACATGCAGACCGAATACAGGCGCTTTGCAAAGCAGTCACCCAACGCAGAACAGAACATACAGTATAGTAAACACCGAAAGCAGTACACTAGATTGGAAGTAGTAGAAGTGAGTCACTGCTTCATTTGGAAGGACTGTTTGGGTCTTGGATGGTGAGAAGGAAGGAGGTAAAAGTACAGATGTTGCATTCCCTGTGCTTGCACAGGGAGGTGCCACAAGAAGAGGAGCAGTTGGTGGGGATGGATGAGCAGATCAAGGTGTTGCAAAGGAGAGGGTCTCATGGAAATGCTGAAAGAGGAGGGAAGGGGAAGATGAGTCTGGTGGTGGAACCTTGTTGAAGCTGATGGAAATCGCAATGGATGATCAATGAATGCAGGTGGAAGGTCAGGACTACAGGAACTCTAGTTTTTCTCTATCCAGACAGAAAGAGGATGAGAGGGGAGTTGCAGGAAATAGATGAGTTGCAGTCAAGGGCTCTGCCAACCATGGTAGAGGTGAAATCAAAATTCAGGAAGAAGGAAGACATGTCAGGCACAGCTGTGAAGTCTCAGCGTCAGATCAAATACATCAGACAGGGGAAGTGGGAGAACAGAGTGGAGTCCTGACAGGAGGCAGGGTGGGAGGAAGGATAGCTGTGGGAGTCTGTAGCTAGCAGATCCCTTGAGATTGAGACAGAGAGATTCAGAAAAAGTCAGATGTGGACGGTGTGTAGGTGAGAGCAGAGTGGGAATTGGAAGGAAAAGTAATGACATTTTTAAATGCTGTATGGATGCAGCAAGCAGCATCAATGTAGTCATTAACAATTGAGGGAGGGAGCCCAAGTAAGATTGAAAGACGGTAACATGTATGCCACAAAAAGATAGGTACATCCTGGAGCCCGACAAATTCCATTACTCTGGAATAAGTATTCCAGTTGAAGAAGAAATTGTTCAATGTGAGAATGAGTTCAGCCTGGTGAGTGAGTGTGTTGATGAAGGGGAACCGATTGGACTTCCGTTCAAGGAACAAGTGCATATTTGACTAATCTGTTGATAGTTTGCCTTTTAGAATTGTGTGAAAGTGATGGGGGCTCGTCCACATTCAACACAACACTGATACTGGCAGTTGCGGATGTGCCACTGGCCAATTTGGTTTGTAATTAAAGCCATAAAGAAAGGTCAGGCAAGTGCAGCTGATACACAATTACCATTATAGTACTCATGTCAAAACTGAAAATTGCCATAAGTGTCAAGGCAGATATTCCTTGCTCAATGAGTAAAGATGTTTTTTCTAAAAATCTTCATACCAAGAGAGATTATTTGATATTTAAGATTAATAAGATAGTCATCTTTAAATTCTTACACATATCCTAATTTACACCGATGCTCCTTAAAATTTCCACCAGTAGTTTTATTAATTATATATTATGCAATGTATGAATGTAACACGAGTGTTTACAGAAGTGAATTAGATCACTGCTAAATCATCAAAATGGGAATTGCCTGAAAGGTTCAGAAGATTCTTTTCATATTTCAAATCTTATCTTTCATATCTCATTCCTTAACTTTTAAAATGCAAACTTAAACGGTTTAATCACTGCATGATAAAATCAGCAAAAATAAAAGAAGCCTTATGAATTACTTGATCAAATGCAACATATGCACGTCCTTTTGTATTCAACCACAACAATTAAACAGTTTTGTTCTATAACAAATGAAATGTAGCACAGTAAAATTTTAGTGGACATTTGCAGTCAATTATCCTTATTTCTCTGCCTTCCTTATTTAGACAACTAACTATATTTAACACTGGAAAAAAAAGATGCAAACATTTCAGAGTTTCCACCAATAAACCCATATTACCAGATGTTGTTTAACATACCCATGCTAAATTATTGCTGTTGAATTTGCTTTTAACTAAATGAATTGATGAGACTTCCAATTAATATAGGCAGAAGAGTGACTGAGTTCAACAGTGCCAGAGATATCAATGAACAGAGATACAAACCATCAATGAATTAAGTTTTATATTATTCTATCAAATATACAGCTTTTCAAGATAGTTCCATGTGTCAAGCCCAATGCCTCTTCCAGATCATTGAACATCATTGATACTTCTATCAGTTGTGGACAAACAAAACTACTTAAAAGAAAATTCACTGCATTTTGCAGTTATTTTAAAAATTGGAATGTACAATACACACACCTGAAAACACTCATTTTTTTCATTGAAGCTACTTCTCATAACCTAGTTTTACTCACACTCCACCAATTACACGTATCGAGCCTGCTCCTCCAAAATTATCCATATTCAGGTCTGTAGCATTCTCCCAAATGTTCTTCAAATCTGGTACGTCTTTACAAATTTCCTTGAACTGTCCATTGAACATTTCTTTTTCAAATATTACAATCTAAAACAAGAAACAGCATGTACTACGTTTAACATCATTTGAGAAGATAGATTTAAGATCAATGCCCGCTTTGTACTCTGCTTCACAATAATAAAAATCCTAATGAATGCCACTTTCACTGACAGAATGAGGTTGTTTTATAAAAGAGCTCTTGAAAAGGTTGGGAATGTGAGGATAGTACAATTAAAACCAAAAGAAAACCTAATAAACACCAAATTAAAATGGAGGGTGTTGAGGGTACCCAGCATCGGTGGAGAGAGAAACAAAATTAACGTTTCAGGTAAATGATCCTTCATCAAAACTTCACCAGCTCTTTTGAATAGTCATTGACCTGAAACATTAGCTGTTTCTCTGTCTACAGATGCTGCCACCATGCTGAGTTTTTCCAGTAGTTTGTGTTTAAGTGTTAGATTTGTAGCATCTGCAATTTTTTGCTTTGCAATAAATACCAAATTTGAGATGGCAAAAAAACCAAGTAGAGATTCATCCACTGGATTAGAAAGAATATTCAAACGTCTGCCTTAATTATGATCAAATAAAATTTTCTGCTTGTATCTGGACCTTATAATTCAAACCACAAGATAAATATAGATAAGGCAAATCATTCCCCCAAACTTACCCATTTTATCCAGAAAACAATAAACTCATGATTGTTTCCACTGCCTTTTTAATAACCAGAGTTTTATTTTGCATTTATCATCAGATGCAACAGTCTAATCAAACTATTAGTTGTACTTTTGTAATAGTTGTCCTGTTACCAGTTTTTGCCCTCCTGTCAGGGTTCATCTCGAAGAGTTGACCTGAATTTATCTGGACTCCAGTTTCCCATGTGTTCTGAAGGATGCCATTACTGCTGTGCAGTTCTACTGACAAATTGAATAAACCTCAGGCACACTCAGTAATAGAGTGTGTTGACCAAATTGAAAACCACTGAATATAAATAATTTGAGCCTGTACGCAGTCATCAGTGGCGTTTATTTCACCCTTAATACTCATGTGTGCAGAATAAAAATTGTACAAGGCGGCATTCATTTTCATCTGTTTACTGCTTCAGAATCAGCAATGACCTACAAAGCACTGAAGTACTATTTGATTTTGCAAAGGTGATTTAGCAGTAGACTTCTTCAGAGTCAGTAATAACCCAATCCATTAAAATGCACCTGAAAGAACCAGAAATTGATTTCTGATGCAGCTTTTTTTTTTGTTTCAGCAGCAATAAATGTCATCAAGCCATCGAAACATAACAACTTGTACTGTAGTGCTCAAGTAATGTGTGTGACTAATTTTGCCATCCATGGATCCATACATACCCTGGGAGACATAGGGCGTTCCACTTTTAGTCCACCCTAAATAAAAATTAGGAAAAGTAATCTTATTTTCTTAAATAAAACAGAGTCAAGGTTGTTAACAGGTTGAGATGAAGAATAAGCTATGACAAGTCTATGAAGCATATAGTATTATCTTTCTGCAATTTTTATTCTAATTCCAAACCATCTCCCTGCAACATAATCTGGATGATCACGGTAGTGTAGAGCAGATACAGTAGTGGTTAGCAAAATGTTATTACAGTGCCAACGACCCAGGTTCAATTCCGGCCACTATCTGTAAGGAGTTTGTACGTTCTCCCTGTGTCTGCATGAGTTTCCTCCGGGTGCACGGTTTCCTCCCACATTCCAAAGACATACGGGTTAGGAAGTTGTGGGCATGCTACGTTGGTGCCAGAAGTGTGGCGACACTTGTGGGCTGCTCCCAGCACATTCTACGCAAAGATGCATTTCACTGTGCCTTTCGATGTACATGTCACTAATAAAGATATTTTATCTTACCTGAGTGAGGAGCAACATTATCTAGTATCTTAACCCTTTGAGTTTCAGAGCTATTAGAAATGCACTTAACCTGTTACTTTTCCTGGATAATTACATGCTAGTTAAATTATTGGCTATTAAAATAAATGTCATTTCGAACATTCACATGTGTTTATTGTACCACTTTCTTTAAACAAAAACAAATTGTTCTTTTAACATTTTCACCCAGTTATATTCAATTAGGACAGAATGTTCTTTGGGCATGGAATTGGTTTTCTGTGACGTCATAATCACATTCATGTATTTATTAAAGGTAATACATTTCACACATTACTAGTTGATCATATATCACACTTAATTCCCTTTCTGATTAAATGTACCAAAAAAGTATGACTATGAATAGGGGCAGGGTTTAGAGGGATATGGGCAGAATGCAGGAAATTGGGACGAGATGGATGGGCACCGTGGTTGGCATGGACTCATTGGGCTGAAGGGCCTGTATTCGTGCTGTATTGCTCCATGAACTTACATGCTCCATATATTTTCTGTTTAAAAAAATGTACAATGTACAAATCACCTTTACAGAATGTACAATTGTAAAGGATAATGACTGACATGAAATAAGCTAATTCGACAGATGTTCTGCCCTTCTTGAATCAATGAACTTCAAAGCAAGCATAAAATGATTGATAAATTAACTTGTTTTTGTTGATATCACTTGAGGGATGAATGATTGACTTAACTTAAGAGTCATGAACAATACAGCAATGGAAAAAGGCCCTTTGGCCCAACTCATCCATACCAACCATGATGCCCACCGCTGGTCCCATTTGCCTGTGATATCCCTCTAAACCCCTCCTATCCATGTACTTGGTCAAATCTCTTCTAAAGGTTGTTGTTATACCTGCCTCAACCACTTTCTCTGGCAGATCATTCCATGTGTGTAGCACCTTCTGCATGAAGAAGTTACCCCTCAGTTCCCTTTTAAATCTTTCATCCCTCACCTTAAACCTATGCCCTCTAGTTTTTAATTCCTCTTCCTTGGGAGAAAGACCATGTGTGTTCACCCTATCTATACCCTTCATGATTTTATACACCTCTATAACGTCACCCCTTAATCTCCTACATTCCAAGGAATAAAGTCATAGCCTGCCCAAGCTCTCCCTATAACTCAGGCCATCAAGTCCTGGCAGCTTCCTTGTAAATCTTCTCAGCACTCCTTCCAGTTTAAATATGTCTATGACAGGTTGACAGTATACACAGTACTCCAAGTGCAGTCTCACCAATGTCTTGTCCAACTGCCTTCCTGACCACCCTGTCTACCTGTGACTCTGCTTTCAGCAAACTATGTACTTATACTCTTAGGTCCCTCTGTTCCACAGCACTTCCCAGGGTCCAACAATTCACTGTCTAAGTCCCACCCTGGTTTACCTTCCCAAAATGCAACACTTCCTAGCTATCTGAATTGAAAGCTATTTGCCAATACTGGGCCCACTTACCTAGCTGATCAGGATTCCCCTGTAATTTTTGATTACCTTCTTCATTGTCTATGATAACACCTATTTTAGTATCATCTGCAAGCTTACTAACCATGCCTTACATATTCACATCCAAATTGCTTATATGAATGATGAACAACAAAGATCCCAACAATGACCCCTGTGGCACACCACTAATCACAGGCCTCCAGTCCAAAAAACAACCTTCGACCAGCATTCTCTGCTTCCTACCATCGAGCCAATTATGCATCCAGTTATCTCTCCCTGAATCCCATGAGATCCAACCTTCCAGACTAACCTGCCATGCAGGACCTTGTCAAAGGCCTTGCTAAAGTCAGAAATCTACAGTCTAAACTAGAATCTGAAGTTTCCTTCAGAATCTTTAGTGTTCACTGTGCCGTCCCAGACAGGCTTACGCCTCAGTTTAATTTCTAATTCAAACCACTATATAACTGGATTGCTGGTATAGATAATGAGCTTAAATACAAAATACTGGACTCAAACCAACACTTTAGAGACAAAATGAGAACGCTATCAACCAAACTGAGTTAAAATAGATTAAATGCACAATTTATAAAGCTCCAAGAAAATATCTTAATAAAACATTTCCTCACCATTTTCAGAGGCCGTAGTGATTTAATATCATTGGATTTTGCTTCAGTTGATACTGGAACTGGCTTGTTGCCAGCTTCTAGCAGGGTATAGGGGCCACAGAAATGTGACTTATTATAGGCAAGCCAACTAGTAAAAGAAACATTTTGAATATGATTAAATGGAAAATCAGTGAAAAGGGCTTTACATATACTATATTATAATAGTCATGCATAAAATTTGTATTATCCTATCTTATTTATATTTGAGAAACAAACACAAATGGTAGAAGGTGTGAACTTCCATTTCATGCATGAGTCAATGGTGCTTGCTGTATCCCTCGAGCCAGAAGTTTGCAATAAAGCTGAAAAGCTTAGAATACAAAATCCTAATACAAATAATGGAGCTAGACATTGTAGATGATTTTTAAAAAATATATACTTCCTCTTTCACTGTTTTCCTTTGCCTCAGAACTGCTGTGGATTAACTCTCATCTGCTTTCTTCAGATTTGGACTGAATCAATCACTGCATCATCTAACAAGATAATCTAGTCAGTTGACCCCTGTAAAAGGTTCTGTCTTTAACTGCTAAGTATTTAGTATCATGCAAACTGCTTGTTTGTTAGTTTTACATTTTGGTTAATGAGATTGCTGATCTGTGCAGTAACATGCAAGTTTTGGCTTCAATTGTTAGTTATGCCACTGAAGGAAATTCCAAATAAAAGTTAAATGGTAAGCAAGGACAGGAACTTTGAACTTTTGATACTTTTATCAATGTGCAGTGCAGGGAGGCTTAGTGTGAACAGAAATAAACCCCGTACAAGTTGTGTGGAATAAAAAATATTCTGTATATATAAAAAACAACAATGTTGGTTTCACTTACATTCCTGAATTGACAATAAGAGAAGATACAGTGGGTGTTATTCTACATTCCTCTATGCAGGCTACCTCATTGTGAAAGTAACCGTTAGTGGCATCTTGCTGAGGTTCTTGGACGATTTCAATCTCTGGAATGCAGTGATTCTGGAAAGAGAAATATTCAACATCTATGGTTGTAACATCTATAATCTTTAGGAAGAAGACCATCCTTAATTTTTTTTTGTTGTAGTAACTTCTAATTATTTTGCTCCAAATGGGAAACATTTTTCTTGAAATTACTGTTTTGTTTCCCCCAATCACCATTCTCTTTGGATTACTGCATAAAGATTAATTGAGTTTTTTTTAAAACACTTCTCAAACTGAATTATTGTTATTTTTGGTTGCAATTTTTTTTAAAAGAGGATCAATTCAGCAAAAATCAATCAGCTTCACATTGTGCTTTTTTTAAACAAAAGGTTCAATCTTGTTTTACTTGTCAAATATATCCCTTATCAACAGATACCCACACTTATTGAATAACTTCCCCATTTTTCATTTTATCTAAGCTTCCATACTTGTTTCTTCAGGCTGATTCTTTGAAGAATAGACAGGAAATGTTATCATTTCATCTTTTAAGTGAGAGACTGCTTACCCAGTGTTCTGTTTCTTTTCACTGAGAGGACGACTCACCTTTATAATCCTTTTAATGGAACCAATCACAATTTTTGATGGTGTAGAATCCAAGCAAGTGTTACTATTATCCCAGAGTTTATTAAGTTCCTTTTGTCCCTCTTCTAAAACGAGCAATTGACCTTGAAATTCAGGTTTTTCATATATTATCCAACTGGAATGAGGAAAGATAAACAAAATTAGAAATACTGCAGAAAAAAACATATTAAGAAAAGGTTCCCTCTGTTGATCTATACAGTGAGGGGCAGTCAGTTCAGTGTCATTTGATAGAAGTAGTTGGGTCTGAATGTACCATTTTTCCATTAACATTGCTAATAACAAAAGAAAAATAATGGTGCTGCTGTCCTGCATATGATAGGAGCTTATTTCAGTCTATTCACTATTTCAACTAGTGTGATGAGAATTTGAACTTAAACTGTTAACCCGGAATTAAGAAACCAAGTAACATTGTTGAGATGCACTCCTATATTAACTTTAGTTTGCAAAAAATGCCTGAAGATTTACTTAGATAAACAGTGGACAACAATGACTGTCTGGAAAAAGATTAGTGAGATGATGATAAGTTTTAATTAAGTTTTGGAACAGCGATAATATTCTAAGCATCATGGATGGGCAAAGTGTGGCTAGGAAATGAAGCTGGAATTTATGAACAAATTAGATAAATGCATCTTAACCAACTAAATAATACCTTAGTTGCTAGGCAAAATTATAAATTTTCTTACCATCCTCTGATAACATTTAAAGAGAGTCCTTCCAAAAAACTCCAGCTTGTTGCATCAGATTGATCAGTGAAGATTTCACGTTTGTTTCCATGAAAGTTTAATTGATCATAAATAACCATCTAAATCACCATAGGAAAAGGTCTTTTAATTAGTAAGCAAAGCATTTGAAAGGCCTAATTTTTCAGTTTGTTTTTTTAAAGAATTGACTTACCTTCCCTGGCCTTGGGTTGATTTTCAAGGTTTTGTTCTTAACGGGACACTACAACAATAAGCAGTAAATGATACTCATGAATTTAACCAGCTGAGTACTTTAGATATATATTTGGTACAGGTACACATCATATATTTATATAATAGAGGCAGTTAAGTTAACTGCTTGCAATAATGTCTCCTATGTTGCACAGTGCAGATTAAATGGTCTGACAAAAATCTCTAATGATGATGTAATACAACCAGCATAAATGCCAAGTTTTTGAAACTATGCTGGCACAGAGACAAATGATCTGGATTGACATGACATACAGTAGGTAAAGTGAAATTAGGAAAAAAAAGTTGGAAGATTAGTCATTCCAAACTCCATGACAAGGACTGCATCAAAAATCATATTCAGTCTGCCGGGCTTGACCCAATGACCTGGGAGGATGTGACCCTTGATACAGGCTTTGCTTTTTGGAAGCAGAATAAGATCAATCTTGAATCCATTACTCAGGAGGAAAAAGCAGGACACTTAGAAAATCATGAGATAATCAAGTAGAGTCTGGATGGATCAATGAAAGGGAAATTGATTTTGTCAAACCAGCTAGAGTTCTTTGACGATGTGACAAAAAGGGGGATAAAGGGGAACCAGTAGATATTGTGTATTTGGATTTCCAGAAGACATTCGATAAGATGCTATATAGAAGATTACTTTGCAAGATAAACATGCATAGGGTTGTGGTAATATATTGGCAAAAAGCAGTGCAGTCAGGATAAATGGGTGATACTTGGACTGATAACTGGGGATGCCTTAGGGATCAATACAGAGACGTCAGCTAATATACAATCTATATTAATGATTTGGTAAAGAGACTGAGTGGAGCCTAATTTGCTAAAATGAAGATCAATGGATTTGCAAGCAATGAGGGCCCAGCCTACAGACATTTATATATAGGTTGAGTGAGTAGGCACGTAGTTGACATGGAGTATAATAGAAAAATGTAAGGTTATCTACTTCAGAAGAAAGAAAAGACAAATTATAATTTAAGCTTAGCAAGACTATAAAGACTACTAATACTTTAAATATAAAAGGTTAGCATTCAGACATAATGTAATTATGAAGGCTATTTGATTGTTGGGCTTTATTGCAAGAGCTAGAGAATGTAAAAATAGGGAAGTTTTGTTGCAACTTCACAATACACTGTTGAGACCTCACTTGCAGTACTGTATACAGTTTTGGCCTCTGTATTTACAGGGAGAGTGCTTTCGTTAAGGGTAATGCAGAGGAGGTTCTCAAAATTGATTCTTGGGATGAGAGGTTATGTATGAAGAGAGATTGAAGAAGATGCGACTATCCTCAATGGAGTATAGAAGAATGAGGAGACCTTCCTCAAACGTTAGAGATTTTGAGGGAAAAGGGGGATCCTGAGAGTATGTTTCCCCTAAAGGGGGTATCTAGAACCAGAAGTCATTGTTTTCCTACTTCCTGTGTAGATGAGGAGGAATTCTTTCTCTCAGAAAATTGTGAACCTTTAGAATACTTTACCCTAGAGAGGCAGTCACTGAAAATATTCAAGGCCGGGATTGATTAAAAAAAACTTGCTTGATATTCTTATTTAATTGTTACCACCTATTATGGTACTTTATATTAACTAATTCCAAGGAACAGCTTATATTTGATGATTATGTGTTGAATTTAGCAATGGTGGTTGATCTTGTCATTCCATCTAGAGACCTCATAGGATAAAAGCAATGAAATACAACTAAACAAGCAGAGCCTATGGGCACATTAGACAATATGTAGAATCTTGGATAAACATAACCTGATGGATTTTAGTTACTAAACTATCAATATTCAGCTTTTAGTATTCTAAATATATTTAACTCTCATCATCCCAGTGGGAGAAAGTTACCCAAGGATCATTGCCCAAGTAACAAAGACACATAGAAGCAATTCTTTGGAGCAAAGAAAGGAAAATCTACAGAGATATCAGCCCTGACACCATCTGTACAGTTGCTATTGGTAACTTTTAAAGAATGCCAACT
>JARFYF010000074.1:83794063-83812170 GCA_030265395.1 Rhina ancylostomus | reverse complement strand
TAGGAATATTCTAAGAGCTGGCATAGACTAGATGGGCCAAATGGTCCTTCTATATCATGAAATTTGAGAATAATCCTCCAAGTATGATCCTATGTGAGTCACACGTTAATGTTTTGAATCTGAATACAGCTTTGACACTTTGATAAAATAGACCTAAACACAAAATGAGTACTTCAGAGATCAGGGGAATAGACTTCCTCTGGCCCTGAATGAAATGTTTTGGGACCACTTCATCTGGTTAGCATTTGAGAGCTTTGTTTGAGATTCTGTGAGAACATGTTTGTGGTTTCACAAGAAATAATAAAGAGAGGGCACCTTCACCAACATAATAGTGAACACAACAATGTCACTGTAATATCAATGTAAAGGCTCAGATACTGGGAGATCTTTCAATCATTTACTTTGAGAAAAAAGATAGGTTGCTTGGTCACAGGGAAGTAAATCCTGTATTTACATGGCCTCACCATGTAATATTTGTAATATTTGCTGGTTACCTGTCACCCAGCCCTGCCACTGGACTCCATGTAGTCCACTGGTGAAGCTGGAATATGCTGCTGCAGGGTTGGAGTCCTCATTCCTTTGAATGGGGATTCCCAATCTGAACATTAGAATGAAGAGTAAATTCAGTTTCTGTGAACATTCTACTTTATGTTAATATCCTACGATATTTTGAAAATAGTTTACTTATGTTTTAATTTTTTTTAAATGTTTTCAGTTATATAATGCACTTTTAATTTTTTCTAGCTGTTGTTGAATAGCACAGATATTGTTACAAAGCTTCACTTTGACAGGAATTGAGGCCCCTGTTGGGGACTCTGAGGAGAGGTTCTTAGAGGTTCGCTGGCCAAGGCCACGGCCTAGTTGTTGTTGAGGCCTAGCTATTCTTTGCCACCCGACTCTGGGTCTGGGAAGACCGGGACAATAGGACCGATACATTCATATAAGTTGTGGGGAAAATGCAGAACATCAGTCTGGGCAGCGGACTGAATGGAGCATAAAGTGAGCTGTTGGGTTTTGGCAGTCATTGTGTCACATCCTGTACAATCACATGGAATATATGGAATTGAAGTAGATTTGGAGGTAGATTATGAATGTTAAAATGAATCAGAAAATGTGTCAAAACCCAGACTGCAATCCCATTTTGTCCGGATCCTTGGCTAGGTTCAACTTACTGTGACCATTTTGGAAATGTGTTCTCCTCTTTTCTTCAGATTTCATTTTTGCCTTAATATACCAGTGACACCTTAACAAAGATAAGAGAAGGAAAACAATGAAATATGCACCAATCTGTCTTTGAACTTCAAATAACACACATCAACTTCAACATATTTATCAAATCAACTCAGATATTAAATTAGGCAACATGTTTGAAGTGTCTGTAGGACAATGGAACTGCAGTTGAATCTGTGAGAAGAATAAGGGATGGATTGCTTTCTTTGCAAGAGGCTCTTTCAATAGAAATGCTCGAAAGCATATCAAATCTAACACCAGTGACTGATGTTGTTTAATAATGTCTAGCATGCAACACAAGAGGCACTAATGCATAATATAGATTACTCTTAGCAGAGGACATTATCTCGACAAGCAGACCTTTGTTTATTGTGGATGTGAGTTACAATCACCCAGTTGTGAAACATCAGTCTAGATAATGGTAATGTAATTACCAATTAATCAGTGCTTTGACATCTCAACATTAATGAGTAATGTGGTTTTATGGAGAGCTTAAAATATCCTCCTCTGTTCTTTTGGGTCCATTACAAGTTAGAAGCATCCCACTATTTCTGTTTCTGCCATATTCTATTATGGGATCCACAGAAAAGTAAAGTATAACCAATGGATCATTGGGGGATAGAAACAATAAACTTGTGTCCACTAAAGTTTCTGGTGGTTGGTTATCAATTAAAAATAGAGAATTGAAACCAATGCAGTGCTATTGTTTTGAAGAGAGAGAAGGTAATCAAAATGAGTAATTATAAATCACGATACTTGTTCTCTATATACATCTTAGCGAGTCAAAATACTTCTATATATTTCACACAATGATTACTTGTGCTCCATAATAATGAGTTTATTATGAAAGGACAACTTGTAGAAATGTAGCATGTATCATGCAAGATCCTTACTTGTCTCAACAGAATAGACATGACGGCATTTCATTTGGAGCCCAGTAACTACTTATTCAAAGTTTGGACAGATTCTGCACTGGAACTAACATACTGCATTCTACCTTCTGACGTGTTCTTTATTTATTCAGCTGAGAGCTATGGGTTTTGATGGTATATTTATTGCCAATCCCTAACTACTCTGATGAAGGGGTGGTGAACCACATTCTTAGCTTCTGCATTACATGTGATGGAGGTGCTCTTGTAAGGTAGAGAGTTCCAAGTCGAGGTTCAAAGTGACAAGGCCAACAGGGTGGGTGTGACAGAGGAACTTGCAGCTGTGGGTTCAGGAGATCTTCATAAAGGAGGGTTGGTGATTTGCTGTGGCAAATTGTACATTTGTGCACTCTGGGCTGGTGACAAAGTGAGCGAGTGTCTTGGTGATATCTAAGCTTCTTGGGAATTGTTGGGGCTGTATTTATCCAGGCATTTGCAGAATATTCAACCACACTCCTGACATACCAAGTAGATCTTTGGGCAGTTAAGGCAGGTCAGTTGCTATTGAATAGCTGCTCCAGTAGCCACATGATTTAATGGCTAGAATAGATTAGTTTCCGGCCAATGATGACCCACATAATGCTGAAAGTGGGGATTCTACAATGATATTATCATTGAACATCAAGGGAAAGTAGCTAGCATGTGGGGCACTTGTGTGCCATAAATATTTGTTGCTATTTATCAGGCTAAGTCCAGTCTGGATGTTGTTATGTGCTGGCATGATCTGTCTCATCGTCTATTTTCTTGTGTGATGTCAATAACCTCCCAAACAATAGATTATGACTCAATGGCCAAGATTTAGATTAATTCCTACTAAATACTTACTGTAGTACATTGAAGTTAACAGACATGGGCTAATATTTAAAATGCAAATTACTCCCTAAACTGTTAGAGACAATTAATTATTTGAACATCTCCAAATAGATTCATATTCTACATAGAAACATGAAGTGTCCATATATAACTAAACTGATACCAGTATTGTTAGAATTGTGATTTATTTGCAAGTTGGAATCAATCCACAAGTTATAATGATCCCATTGCTTTTGAAGAAAATTCACTGTAAAACCAAATAACAAATGCTTCTACAGTACAAGGCATTACGAAGAGTCGCTCTCTCTTTCTGTCTGTTTGTCTGTCTGTCTGTCTAACAACATAAGGTAACTCTAATATTTGTTTTAAGAACTCAGTGCCAGTATTAGGCTCTCCAGATTATTTGCAGCACCATTCGAGGGGGAGGAAAAGTCCCCCTTATCTGCTCAGACAGGGCTCCAAACAAAGAATAACTCACATTGCAACAGAATTATAATTTTCCATTTTTCATACCAGCTGGTCTATGGGTTCTCTGAACAAAATCAACCATTAAAGCCAAATTAGGTAGAGTTGTGAATCAATGACCCAGATGTTGAGGTGAGGTTATGACAGTGAGCAATGGGATTAAAAAAAGAAAACCTTTCTATAAATTGTCTTAACTATCAAGTACAGAAGCATTCTTCCATCACAAAAGAGCTGACAGAGGATTACAACTTGCTTTAAGGCCATGTTATATTTCCCTTCTCTACAATCTGAAATATGACTGGTGTAACCAATTGTCAGGGAGTAAAAACTGGACAAGAATATTTCCATTTCATCACGGCTACTTTCTTTATATATTTGGATGTATGGTGTGCTGGGATGATGACATAAGTGCTCCCACTTCTCAGAAGATTCTTCAATCTTCTCATGGTGTTTATCCTGGCAGAAAAATAATTGTGGCTCAAAAACCCAGTCAGGTCTTGCTGGAACTGGCATTAAAATGAAGGATGAGTTGCCATGGAAAGATATGCCAAAAACAAAAGTGACCTGGGTTCTGTGAGAGAAAGGGTCATAAAGGATCTTTAACTCCTAGCAATATAAATGTGCTCTCTGCGCTAAAATGGAATCCACAGTGGGGCGTGTTCATTTCTGGGGTGAATCACACCAAACTCTATACTATTCAGGCATTAGGTACAAGCAAATGTCCTAAATAAGCAGCACAACCATACCTTCATCCTAATCCACATGGATCCTTGATTTGGTATCAGCACACTCACTTAGGAGCTGTTTAACCCAGTATTGTCGAATATTCATTTAGCAGCAGAACGGATTCCTGACCCATGACATTTAAAGGATATTTACATTACCTACAGGTTAGCTTACTAGTTGATTTCTTTTAGTTGTGGATGTGATTAAGTATGTTTTTCTACAGTTGCAAAGCCTACAGGGAATGGGTGTCAGATGCTGAAGGATCTTCTGATGATATCAAGGATTCTGCATTGACGCAAAGGTAGGGATATATTAATAAGCATTCTCTTTGGAGTACAGCGAGACTGAGAAGAATAAGCAGAAAGCACACAGAGCAAGACAAGCTACTGAAATAGTGTGGAAGCAGAGGGGAAGAGTGAGTATCACCAGGAGGGCAAAATTAGATAGGGTATTCAGAGAGAAAATCTTCTTCATCCTAACCAATGCACAATGTGTAAGATATCCATGCTTCAATGAAGATATCCTCACTGAAATCCTCACCTACTGCAGCCTCAGCTGCAAATTTAGAACACGGCGAGTCCACGTTGCTAATAGTTTCTGGTGAGTAAACCATTATGCAACTGGCTTCTTCCAGGCTAGAGTTGTGGAGACTTGGAGTATGTTATGCTATCCTTATGTTATTCCCATGTTATGCTTTTTGAATAACATTGATTATAAAGGCCAAAGTCAAAAATAACAGAAGGAGGGAGTTTCAGTATTCCTTTAACACTTTTGCCATTAGTGTTGAACTTCAGAATCTTCAGGGACTGTCAAATACAGCTAGGTAGTTCCCCACTGAAAGGAAAAAAAATAAGACAGCTTCCTTCAATTCCTTTTTATGACACACCAGCTATTGCCTGACTACAAATGAGCACCAACAAGGGACTGGAAACAAATTGTTCATTTCCTGAAAACATGACATAAGAAACCCTGAAAGGAGCACAGAACAGAGGAAGGAAATGCAAGCAGCGCACAAAGCTGTATTTTCACCAATTAAAATTTAAATTATGCCTTGTTAGGAGATAGCTAAACAAAACAAAGTGAATGAAAACAACTTTTTGCAGTTGTGAAAAATGGGGCTTTTAACAGTAACCCTTAGTCCTGACATGAAACATAGCTCTTAGTCATTTTGTTTCTCACAGAGCCAACCTTGGTTAAATTGTTTTTACAACAGGGAAACTGTTTAGTTTTTCCCTGTCCCAGTTCTGATTATTCATAACTACCTCCCATTCTTTTCTGATGTTATGCTTGGATTTACATCTAGTCCTCAACAGCCTGATCCACAAGGCCATTCCATGAGCCTATCAGCCAGGAGAGAGGACATCACAGCCAAACCAGATGTATCTGAAGGTGGCACTTGTCAGGAGAGTCATCAACCTGGGATCATTCTTCCATCAAAAGGCAAGGGGAACTGAGCTCAAGAATAAAATCTCTGCTCCTGCCCCACGAGGTTGCCTTGTCCACTCAGACGATGGAAATGCACCCAAAATCTTTCAGATTTGCAAAGTTCACTATAAACAGGCTCTCTAGTTTTGCGCTGAATTGTTTCTAACTATATTTTCTCACTTTTGTGTCGGCCTGACTTTTCCCAAACAATAAAATATAAATAAAGGTGCTTTTGAAACAGATTTTCTTTTACTTTATGGGATGTGAGCATTTCTGACAAAGATAGTATTTATTGTCCTTCAATGATCGCTCTTCAGAAGGTGTGATGAGGCACTACTTACAACCATTGAAGTTCTTCTGGTGAAGGTGCTCCCACAATGTTGTTGAGGAGGGAGATCCAGAGTGTAGACAATGAAGGAATGGTGATATATTTCCAACGTGGTTTGCAATTTGGAGTGGAACCCGCAAGAATTGGTGTTCCCATGTGCCTCTTGACCTTGCTCCTCCCTTGCAACACTGGGTGGTTGAAGTCATGTGTTTGGGAGGTGCTATTGGAGTAGCCTAGTCAACAACGAGATCACTACGGGAGATTAATGTTCCTACTTTTACCTCCAAATGGAAAGTGGCGAATGTCCACCTGACACCTTTCCCTGTGTTATCACTCAGGTCAGAAACAGACTGGAAAGGGAATTATAACCACAGACTTATATCCTATTAGTCAATGGTGAAAGCAATCACATTGAATACTTTTAAATCATCCGCAGGTGACAGATTCAATCATGCAGTTATAAATATTACACACTGGCTGTTTATTTTCATATTAAAAAAATCACAATTCAAATGGAAAATTTCTAACCATGCTGGCATCTCATTCCCACAAATGTATAATAAAAATATGAGACATAAGAAATACAATCTATGATAATTAAATATTAAGATAGTTCAGAATTGATTAATCTTTCAAAATTCTTTCAGTTTGGGAAATGTTCCTTTAGCTTAGAAAAGTGCACATCACAATAGATTTTCTGAAGGATGAGAGGGGAAAACCAGGGACCCAAAGCCTAGTTAACCCTGTGTCTGTTGTTAGGAAATTACTGTGGTTTGCAATTAAGATACAGGGAAAGAACATCTTGAAAATTATCAGCAGCTTAGAGAGAACCAGCATGGATTTGTAAAGAGATTTTGCATCTGATGAAATGGAGTGATGTTTTTGAAAAGGCATCTAAAGTAGTGGATAGCGAATTTGTTGAAGTCTCTCATAACAGAATTTTAGCTTTGGTGTCAGTGAAGGCAGTTTATTTACCTGATTAGAAAGTCATACAGAATTAGGTGGAGAATTGGGATTATGAGAAAGTTCTATTACTCATATTGTACCAGTTATAGTGTCCCACAAGGATCACAGTATTTAAACTGAACGGGATAACAACCCTTGTATCCAAATTGGCAGATGACACAAAGATAGGCAGTATAGTACGTAGTACAGATAAAAACATTATATACCATGAGTTGCAAATCGATTAAGAAAATGGACAAACCCCAGTCAAGTGTAAAGTCATTCACATTAGTCCTAAAAATGGTCGAAAAGCTAGAAGTTCTGGAGTTAAAAATATGAGATGAAGGTCAATGTAAAGATTATGCAAATATCCTGGTCAGATACAGAAGATAATCAAAAAGCTAAGGAATGCTGGTTTTTTGGAGCATTAAAATAGAATACAAGTGGGTAAGTGACATGGCAGCTAAATAATTTCACGTTAGACCACAGATTCCAAGTTACATCCAAGGTGGCCTGGTGATAGGAGGGAGAGGGTGGCGGTGGAAGGTTGCTTTCCTGATTGGAAATCTGTGACTAGTGGTGTACCACAGGGATCTGTGCTGGGACTCGCATTTGTGAGAGAGGTTAACAACTTGGATGTGAATGTAGGAGGAATGATTAGTAAGTTTGCGGATGACACAAAAATTGGTGGCACTGTGGATGGTGAGGAAGATTGTATGAGGCTATAGCAGGATATAGATCAGATAGAAAGTTGGGCATAGCCTTGGGGTTTAAGTATATAGTTCCCCAAAGGTGGCAGGCACCTAAACACTGGGACTGCACAGCCTTGGTCCTTGTTGATGAATTCTTACTTTCAAAATAAACTCAGCAAATTAGTAGCTATGATTTCTCAAAATATTATCATAGTGACAGTCCCAATTATATTTCACCTCCTAACAAAGTACACTGATTAAAAAGTGACAAATATACACATCAGAAATAATATCAAAGTAGATAAGGCATTTTTTAAAAATGGTGGAGTAGATTTTGATTGCATGATTGTATAAAATGTTGATAAGACTCATCATTTAGTATTTCTTCTTAATTTTACTTCCAATGATATCAACAACAATCAATATCAAGAGAGAATAAAACAAATAGGTTGCCAATTTATTTTACGCCAGCACACAAAAGGAGAATCTATCAAGCATAATTGTACAACTAGATATGATATTAAAGAGGGTTATAAGTCCTCACAAAAAGGATGCACAGTATTTGCATTACCTGCCAGTGATTAGGAAGAAGAGGGTTAGGATAACAAGGAGAGTGAATCCTCCAACTGCAGCAGTTGCTATGACCAAAACTTGTCCCTGTTCTGTGGCAATATCAGATGCTGGAATAGAAAAGGGAGAAATAAAGCACTGAAACCAGTGACACAACATCCTATTAAACAAATATAGCATGAAGAAATGGTTGCATGTCATTAATTGCTAGGCAGCCAGTCACATTAAAGTCTCACAACCAACATACCACGAAGCAAAATAACATAGTTTCAGTTAATATTTTAACATCATGCAAAAAGCTAAATAAGCTTTTTCACGTTTTAGTACACAAGAAAGTTAGAACCACATAAATAACATTTTACATTTATTTTTAAAATTTAAATCATTAACTTGAATTATTTATTTCAGGAAATTACTATACATAAAATTAATTACTTTAAGCCCAGGTGGTTTGGTACACAATAACTATGGTTTAATTAGCCATTGAAAACTCACTTTGGCTTTGAACAATCTTGCAGAATGTTTGTAAACAGAAATTCATGCCAATTCAAGCAATTTCTCTACTTGAAAAGGTTGCATGCAGGTAAGGAGGAAGGCACTGACAGCTCTGATGCTGAACAATGCATGCTCAGAAATCCTAAAGTAGCTGATGATTTTACAGAGTAATGACAAAGAATACTGAAAGTTTCACCATTATTACTATTGCAAAGTCCACGCCAATAAAGTACTATGTCCTTTAAATTGAAGAGTTTAGAATGATGAAGGGCAAAGGACAGAAACATTCTGAATCTCAAAAATTGTTAGAGCAAAGATTTATGGTATATATATATTATATAAAGACTTATAGTAGTCTTTTTCTCAGATGAGATTATAGACCTGCATGTATCTTCGTAACTCATGCAATGCATATAAACGTATGGTCTGTCATGTCTACATTCCCACTTTGGGTGGCAGGGGGTACAGGCATGTTCGAGGTACCTGGTGCATGAATTTATCTACACTAATTATGATGTAATTACTTCAATTAGTTCAAATGATGAACCATGTCAGGAAATAATAGTGTACATTAATTATAATTGTAAATTGTAATATTAATTAACTGCATTTTTGAACTGCTAATTTGTTCCAGTTTCAATAATGTTAGTAGTTTGCATTTCTTTGGTTCTGAAAACCATTTATCAGTCATAGGTTAAAACAGAACATTGACTCCAATGGCAGACAATCTGATTTATATAACCAACATAATACACAGTGAATGTCTGTAATGACTGCAACTTTTGAACTTGGCATTAACAGTTCTTATTTAATTGGATCCAGATAAAGAAATATATATTAATGTTAGCTGCTGATTTAATTTTATATATAGCCATACTCAAACAACCATTGCAACTTAGAATTGTTAAACTGAAAGCAATGAAATGTGGCAGATGTTATGCCCTTATTTAGAGCAAGAAATGTAAACGTAGGTGAGCAGTTTTGCAGTGAACATTTCTTTTCTGTGTTACTGTTGCCTTCAGATTGATGATGATAATTTTCCAGGCTTTCCTGGCAGTATTTTAATACTGTTGTCAGAGCCTTTACAAATGTAAATGATGGGCTAATGAGCAGGTCTGCTCAGGATTCTTTAGTGGAAACTGCAGCTGTTAATAAAACACAAGTACATTTTTAAAATTCTCTGCCTTCTTCTGAAGAAAAATAAGAATGTTTTCTCTGATATCCTGACCAACAGCCAACAATTTGTTGTCAAAATAATGGTGCAAATGCCAATTTGGATGAGAAATGATCCGTGAAATCAAAAATCTGCTGTCAGGTTAGGTGCTGCTCTTGTAATTGGTATTATGTAAACATCATCTCTGTGGCTTTCTGTCCATTCATGAAATAAATTTCCTGCAAAAGTTATATCAAGTGATTTCCAAGCACACTTAATAAAATTATTGGTGTTAATTGCCTTATGTCCATCTTTCTACATTGAAAATTAACTATTACAAATGTGGAATCTCATTCATTCAGGTTTTAATTGCTGTTGGAGATTTTAAAAATACATTAAAAACATTAAAATCTCATTCACATTTTCTTTCTTCTTCTTTCTATTGCTCATAATCTAATCTTTCTTTTCCTTTCTTTATTTCTCTTCCTGTACTTGACATTGAATTCATTATTCTAGTTGATGCTTCTTTCTCATTCTTTGCCTTGCAGTTAGAATCCATCAGTCTGTCTAAAGAGATACAGTTACTTACTATGGAGAAGGCGACATGCCATTTCTGTCTCATACCTCCAGTGACTTTGAGAGGAAGTTACCGTCAATTCTAAATGGGAGGGACTAATCTAACTAACAGCTGGCACTAGTTATTGCCTTACCAAAACAAATCTTGTACTATTATCACATTGCAGTCTATAAGGCTGTGATGAATACATTTTGTTTGCTGCACTTCGTACTTTACAATAGTGCTTACACTTCAAAAATTTGAAATGCCTTATGTTATAAAAATATACAAGATTTTTCTCTTCCTTCTGCAGCCCTTTCAGAGCCATTGGGCCACAAATTTGCTCAGAGGTCCTGCTGCTTGGCTACTATAATTTCAACATATATCAGATGCAGTCGCAGTAAGCATGTGACAGACTTTGACAGGAGTTTGTGGCGATTTAACAAGATCCCGTAAATTATACAAAGAAATCCAATCGCCACGGACCTTCATTTGATAATCATAAAATGTGTTAATGATTGAACTGGGATTCTTTTGAGCTCATCAAATAACACAATGTCTGACCTCATGTCAAAGTACAACCTGGGGAGGTACTAACATCAGTTTGCATTTTTCTAAATGGATTTAAAAGGTTGGTTAAATTTTTAAGCCAGCACCTAAACAATAGGAACAAAACCAATTACTGGGGGATGAATTCAATTAATTTTATCTTATCAGCAATTCCTGAATTATAATTCCAGACATACTAAAATTTTGTAGTCATATTTGATTAAGCTTTAATGCTAGTCAGTCTGAAGAATTTCATTATCATGCTTAATCAGTGACAGACTACTGAGCTAGCATCACACACTCATTGGATTGGTGAACTTGTTTTAAACACTGCTTTGTGTGTAACTAAGTTATTTTGCGGTAAATTGTAGTGACTCATTGGTGTGTCTACATATTGAATGGATACAGGTGTAACATTTATATGGAAAACATCATTGTGCTCTCATACTTAATGCTGGGTAACATTCAATCTGAATGTATAACTTCCCCAGAACTGCAGGATCAAAGAGCTTTGAATCTCACTGAATATTCTGGGAGCAGTCACATTACCACCCAGGAAGATGAGCAATCACTATAGTGAAGGTCATTTAGTGGATTTTGAAGGCTGACGTGGATAAGAAAATTTACCAAAGGCATTTGTGAGAGTCCTTCATTGGAATAACTACAAACCTCTACAGAATAGAACAGACAAGATGTTTTGTTCACCTTTATATTTGATAAATTTTTCTATTTGATAAATGTACAACATTTATCTAGAGCTTTGCAAAATACTTCCAATCATCTCATATTTTGTAATGAAAATACTGTAACAGACAGCTGCATAGTATGTGTAGTGACAGATGTACCTCATCATTTAAATGAATGGTGCTTTCACTCTGGGTCCAAGAAAGATGTCACAATATATTACCTCCCTCCACTGCAAGTTGCTTCATGAATATTATTTAGTTTTGATTACCATAAGAGTTTAGGGTAAAAAAAAGGATTTAGTTTGTTTCAAATACAGCAGAAAGGGGATACTTGGGCAAAGTCAATGAAATACTTTCAATGCTTTAAGGCAAAAATTAACTAAAGTAGAGCAGAGATACATCAAAATAAAACTGCCAGGCCATCTATTTAAACAAAAATACCAGAGATTCACTAATCTGCAAGCAGTTAGGTTGTCATTTGATTTTCCTGAAACATAAATTAAATCATGAAGAAGGATGATGTGGTAGTGAGGGCATGATCATTCTTTCATCCATGAGATGAAATTCAGCAAATCAGGTGACAAGATACAGCACCATATAAAACAAGATGTTAAAGTGGTCATGCATGATATTTGGCACAAACTAGTTGTTCTTGTATTCATGGAGTCAAACAACATTGGAGCATGTTTCAAATAAACTGGGGAACAAGTATTTGACTCCACACACTTTCACTTTCCATTTTTCCACCCTTTTTTTGAAAGCTTTGACTCTTTAACATGGTTTGGTTCCACAGCCACGTTATGGTAACTCAACAAAGTGTCACTTTTCTTTAATGAGATTTAGCAGTGGTACAAGTCCATTTAACTGTAAAGCACTCTCAGTCAACAGAGAATGTTAATTAGTTTTCCTTTCCATAACCAAGGCTCATTGAGGCCAGTTGTAGTAGGTTTAGATTAGCTAAATCTCTGAAGTTTGATCGTTGATCCTGGGGCTTACCGAGTTTGACACATTCAGCTCTCACTGAATAAAGAATTTCAGCCAGCAAAGGAATGCAGGTTTTCCAATACTGCTTAAGGAATTTAGTCACAGAATCATTGCAGCACAGAGGTCATTCAACAGATCGAATCTGTGCTGGCTCCTTGTACCACAATACTGATGGTTCCATTCCCTATCTCTTTCCCAAAGCCATGCAAATTATTCCCCATCCAATTTCCTTTCAAAGGCCCTGATTAATTCAGTCTCCATCACCCTTATAGGAAGTAGATTACACATCCCAACCATTTCTGAGTAAAAGTGATTTTTTTAATACTCATGGCTTTCACAAAATGTAAGAACTCAGTCAAACGAGTGACTAATCATAATGGTATCAATTTCTCCTGGGTGGGAGGAAGGACAATTATAATTGAGTGCTGAAGGGGCATAAAGGTTCTGGCAAAATTCTGAGTCTCACCATCATTGTTATGGTGGGTAGAATGCCATCTTTAGAAGTCTGTAACCAGGCATTGTTAGGAATGGTCAACGGCAATTGGGCATGAGCAGGGCTTGAAGGCAATTGAGGGGGAACAATCATGGACAGGGGATGGGCAAAGGGCAGGTTGGCTTTTGAGGAGGGGAGGCACTGAAGAGAGAACATAATTGTAGGAAGAAATGCTCCTGCAATTAGCTGCTACCATTTCCATTTCACTGCTGTGTTTCCTGGGCACTGGGAAACCTACTTGCCAGCCATTAATAGGGTGACCTACTAGAACCTGATTTAGATATTTTAAGGTTTCCTAACTCTCTAAAATGGACACCTACATGGCCACAGTCTGCTGTGGTAAAATTGGCAGCTGTCTTGAGTTTGAGGTCACATTTTGCCTTTTTTAATTTCCAACTTCCCGACTTTCTTTCTTTCGCATTAGCCCCAACAATGGCTAACACAAGGGGACATAATTTTAAGGTGATTGGAGGAAGATATAAGGGGGATGTCAGGGTTAAGTCTTTTTACACAGAGAGTGGTGGGTGTGCGGAATGTATTGGCAGCAGAGGTTGTTGGAGAAGATACATTAGGGACATTTAAGAGACTCTTAGTCACATGAATGATAGAAAAATAGGGGGCTATGTGGGAGGGAAGGGTTACATAGATCTTAGAGCAGGATAAAATGTCAGCACCACATTGAAGGCTGAAGGGCCTGTACTGTGCTGTAATGTTCTATGTTCTATGAAACCTCAATACATGTGACATTATCTTAATTTCAAATCTACTTTCAAATGTAATGGATATAATTACTGAGTCAACATTTTCAATGTAACAATGATATTTGCAAGAATGAGTTGCAATTTATATTATTATATACTGTTAGCATTTGTTAAATGCAGAAAACAGACATTGTAACCTTTGCCCCATATATCTTGTAGCCTGAAGTTAAACACATTGTAAACTACAAATACAAATCTTAAAGTGTAATTAAGCTCTGAGAACAAGACAACACATGTTGTGTTCCTATATATAGGAACATTTTTCACTCTGTGTTCTGTTCTATTCTTTCTTTCCTCTCACTCACTTTTTCTCTCTTCCACTCTCCCCACATCCTCCCCAGTTTATGCCTTCTTATAATCTTCATCTCTCTAATTTTATCCCTTTATCTTCCTCCTCTCCTTTCTCTATTCTTGGTTGAGTTTAATTAATGTCTATGCTCTAATCAGGCTTGACCTGAATTCTATATGAGGTCTTAGCTACCCAAATGCAACCCCACAGGAGAACCGGTATAAATGAATAAAGATATAGTGTTAGAATTTCATGAAATGCTAAGATCAACTAATAATTAGTGACTGAAAGACATCTAAATATGTGGTTGATATACTTAGCAGCATACGGTCTCATGAATATATATTAATCAACTACACAACACTCAAGGCAACAATTTGGGTGATGTCTTAATATGTGCAGTATGCATTGATTCCCCTCCTATAACTATTCCTAGCCCATAGGAGGAAACTATTTCTATAACATCTGTCAATATAGGATGAGCCAGACAAACTAGCTGTCTAAAGTAACAATGGTTACTTGGTTTGGCAAAAGATGAAATAAACAAGATCATAATATATTGGTCATAATCTGCCTCCAGGTGATGAAATTTGTTGGGTCTTATAATTGCTGAGGAACTTATTAAACATTCAGCGAAATGTGTAAGCTACTCAGCTGCTTACTCTACCTCAGTTGATCAGCTGTCTATTACTAATCAAATCCTCCCGCAGAACAGAAGGATTGACAGTTAACAATAATTAGTCCAAGAAACTTCACACACAACAAAAGGACCCCAGTATATGAACATTTTTTATCATGGAAAAAATACCAGAATGCATACTAGCAATCAGAACCAGATGCATTATTACTCAGATGAGCGCTGAGGCCCTGATTTTATTATGAATACATTGACTGAATTGACTCCATAAAATATGCTCTTTTATCAAAAATTAGCAGAAACCGACTTAATATTTTCTTGAGTTTAAGAGTGCTGTTAAGGCAGGAGACCAATCTTTTGGATGCCTAGCTGGTGACGCTAATAATGCCCAATATTATTGGTGTTAACCTGAATACAATGGAGAGCCTCTCTAAACCATTCCTTCTCTCCTTGCTCATGCACTGAGAGCTCAACTTCTGACCAAGCACTTGGTTATCTGCACTCGTTAGGCTGCATTGCACTGAAAGGAAACATTGGTTGGCTGCAGTGTATGTGGCAACATGTAACAGACTTCCATGCCTGCACAGTGTAGCATGGAAACACAGACCATGCTGGAAGTCAGATGTTGACATACTGAGTCCAGGGGCGGTTCCTCATTGGACTGAGCTCAGGGGCCAGATGGGCCTCATTTCTGACCCGTCAACTTTTGGAATCACAAAAGCAACATTACAAACCCAACACATTGATGCAATCATGAAGAAGGCACGCCAGTGGCTTTACTTCATGAGGAGTTTGAGGAGATTTGGTGTGTCACCAAAGACTCTTGCAAATTTCTATAGATGAACAACGGGGAGCATTCTGAATGGTTGCATCACAGGCTGGTATGGAGGCTCTAATATACAGGATCACAAGAGGCTGGGTTGTAGACTCAGCCAGCTCCATCATGGGCACAACCCTCCCCACCATCAAGGATATCTTCAAGAGATGGTGCCTCAAGAAGGCAGCATCCATTATTAAAGACCCTCACCATCTGGGACCTGCTGTCTTCTCATTACAACCATCAGGGAGGAGATACAAAAGTCTGAAGACCCACACGCAATGATTCAGGAGAAGCTTCTCCCCCTCCGTCATCAGATTTCTGAATGGTCCATGAACCCATGAACACTACCTCATTTTTCTTTTTTTTTGCACTATTTATTTATTTTGTAATGTATAGTTTTTTTATATCTTTGCACTGTACTGCTGCCACAAAACAACAAATTTCACATCATATAAGACAGTGATAATAAACCTGATTCTGATTGCAATGTGTAACAGAGACAATGAGACTTGGTAGGCTACATTCTCATGGTGCCATTCCACAGTGTAAGAACACAGGTAACCACCATTTGGTTGCTCCCTTCTCTATCCACTCCTCTGTGATTGTCACTGGCCTCTCCTTCCTCGGGTTTTGTAACGCTTACGTTCAAATTCCTTTTCTTTGATGCAACTGACTACAAGAACAACACCAGCATATTGTGTGGGCACCTGTGGCCTGAATTCAGCTTCATCTGATACCAAAGTACAACAATGTGTTTGGCATTCTGAATTTCCACCATCTGATCTTGCAATTCATTTTCCTGTTGTGATCAATCTTGTTTGCATAGGTACATTATTCAACAACTTTCCAACCCACTCATTTGGCTCAGTATTTCAAGATGTCAGTTTTGATAATTGGGAGATAGTAATAACCAAATGATTCCATTTTCACCAAGCTGCTCTTCTTCCAAGCCCAACAACTAACAGGAATATACCATGATATTTAATTGAATGGTTCTATGAAATTCAATATCTAAAACTGATGAAAGGAAAAGTCATTGAAAGACAAACAGAATAATTAGCCTACAGATGGTACCCTTTGAATGCTTTGAAAATTACATATTTTTTTATGTTAAGAATGATTCAGAAGACAGCTCCATTCAAATCATTAACCACCTCCTCTTCTACATTCCTAATCCATGCAAATATTTGTATGTCTAGCCCAAAATGAAGTCCCTTGTACATATGGTACTTCCAAGGAATAAACAGAGGGGAGAATATATAAAAATTAATCGAACTAACAACTGGTTAAATGCAAATAACCAAGTGTGAACTTAAACATATTGATCCATCTTCAATTGAATAATGAATATATTATTCTTGTATTCTTTATTCAGCTGAACACTGATCAACATGTTTAAGTTCACACTTGGTTACTTGCATTTAACCAGTTGTTATTTCAATTCATTTTTAAATATTCTCCCCTCTGCTTATTCCTTGGAAGTACCGTATGTACAAGGGACAGTTTGAAAGTGTCAGTATGTGGGCCTGAGGAGAGGATCTGGCTAGATATTTACAAAATAATTTATCTATCTCAATCGTTTCTGTTTTCTTGCCTGCCAGGGGTTGACTCCATGGGTTACAACAGCTCTCCGATGCTTGGCACAGATCCCGTCCTTCATGTGTAACCCAGACAGTGGGTATTGGTGGGCCACCTGCCCTCAGCCCACACAGTCAGACATCTGCCCTCCTACGTTCCAAGCCTCAGTTAAATCTTTCCTGAAATCGGTGCAGCCCTTGTGGAGTATATTCTTGTTTCCTATTTTTACAGTACAAAGGGACACAGAATCTCAGGAGACAAAATTTCCTGGTGGGGTGAAAACTCCACCTGGGACTAACTGGCACTCCACAACATCCCAGACCTTACTTGTATACTGAAGTACTGAATGCCATCTGAATCTCCCAGGAATGCCAGGGACCATCGAATACAGATGCTCCTGGTGTCCAGTGCTGCTCGAGTGATAATGACAGAAAGGATTCATCAGTGAGTAATGGTGATACCCGTTAGTTGGTTGAGGTCACTGTCACCATAAGACGGTAGAGCCACAGAGAGAAGGAGCATGGAAACAGGCCCACCAGGTTCCAATTGACTATCCACTACCCATTCACACTCATTCCACATTAATCCCATTTTATTTTATTCTCCCCACATTCCCATCAACTCCCTCCAGCTTCTACTGCTCACCAACACACTACAGGCAATTTAAGTTGGCCAATTAATCTACCAACCCTCACATCTTTGGGACATGGGAGGAAACCAGATCACCTGGAGGAAACCCACACAGTCATGCAGAGGATGTGCAAACTCGACCCAGATGGCAATCGATGTCAGGATTGAAGCCACGTCCCTGGCACTGTGAGGTTGTGGCTCCATGAGCTGTGTCATAGTGCCACCTCAAGGGGTAAGAGCGCAACAATATAAATTTGTGTTTGACTTTATTCCCCCAGTATCAGCTGCTGCACGATTGGCTATAGTGGGATTTTGGGAACAGTGATCAGAACTCGGTAAGTTTCAGATCGTTA
>JARFYF010000074.1:83778638-83789414 GCA_030265395.1 Rhina ancylostomus | reverse complement strand
TTATTCTTTGGAGCATAGAAGATTGAGGGGTGATCTTAGTGGGGTATAGATGTGGTAAATGTGCAGTCTTTTTCCCAGGGTTGTGGAATCAAGAACTAGAGGGCACAGGCTTAAGGTGAGAGGGGGAGAGATTTAATAGGAACCGGATGTGCAACATTTTCACCCAGAGGGTGGTGTGTATATGGAATGAGCTGCCAGAGCCAATGGTTAAGGCAGATAAATTAACAACACTTAAAAGACAGTTGGACAGGTACATGGATAGGAAAGGTTTAGAGCTAAATAGGCCAAAGGCAGACACGTGGGACCAGCTTAGTTGGTAAGTTGTTCAGCATGGATCAGTTGGGCCAAAGTGCCTGTTTCTGTGCTGTGACTCTATGACTTCACGGCTGAGCACTCAGCAAAATGCAAAGTTAACACAACTTTGTGAAAGGGAAGTCGCCTGACAACCTACTGGAGTTCTTTGAAGTAACAAGCGCCGTGGATAAAGGGGAACTGATGAACATGTGATACCTAAATTTCCAGGAAGCATTTGCTAAAATGCCCGTCAAGGGTTATTGTGGAAAATAAAAGCTTGTGGTGTCAGACATGATATATTGGTGTGGGTTGAAGATTGGTTTGCTAATGGGAAACTGGGTAGCTATAAATGGGTCGTTTTGTGGTTATCAGCAAGTGGCACGTGGTGTGCCACAGGAATCAGTGCTGGGGCCTCAACTTATTATGATTTATAGCAGTGACTTGGATGAGGGCACTGACGGTGAGGCTACTAAGTGTTCTGATGACAAAAAGATAGGTAGGAAAATCAGTTGTGAAGAGGAGTATGGATCGGTTAAGTGAGTGGGTGAAGATCTGCCAGATGGAATATATGTTGAAATTGTGCATTTTGGAAGGAATAATTAAAAAAGAAACATGTGGTGTAAATGGAGAGAATTGTAGGGCTCTGAGTGTACAGGGATTATGTAGTAGAACCATATCTCAAATAATGATGAGTTGGAGTATAGGAAGGAGATAGAGAGCCTAGTGACATGGTGTCATGAAAATGACCTTTTCCTCAACGTCAGCAAAACAAAAGAGCGGATCATTGACTTCAGGAAAGGGGGCGGTGTACGTGCACCTGTCTACATCAATGGTGCTGAGGTCAAGAGGGTTGAGAGTTTCAAGTTCCTAGGAGTGAACATCACCAATAGCCTGTCTTGGTCTAAGCACAAAGACGCCACCGTCAAGAAAGCTCACCAGCATCTCTACTTCCTAAGAAGGCTAAAGAAATTTGGCATGTCCCCTTTGACACTCACCAACTTTTATCGATGCACCATAGAAAGCATCCTACCTGGATGCATCACAGCTTGGTAGGGCAACTGCTCTGCCCGGGACCACAAGAAACTGCAGAGAGTTGTGGACACAGTCTAGCACATCACAGAAACCAGCCTCCCCTCCATGGACTCTGTCTATACCTCTCGCTGCCTTGGTGAAACAGCCAGCATAATCAAAGACCACACCCACCCAGGTCATTCCTTCTTCTCCCCTCTCCCATCAGGCAGAAGATACAGGATCCTGAGGGCACATACCACCAGGTTCAAGGACAGCTTCTGTCCCATGGTGATAAGACTATTGAATGGTTCCCTTATATGATAAGATGGACTCTTGACCTCACAATCTGCCTTGTTATGACCTTGCACCTTATTGTCTACTTGTAATGCACTTCCCTGTAGCTGTGATACTTTAATCTGTATTCTGTTATTGTTTTTACCCTGTACTACCTCAATATACAGTGTATTGAATTGATCTGTACAAATGGTATGCAAGAAACATTTTTCACTGTACCTTGGTACAAGTGACAATAATAAACCAATACCAATATACTATGATGTTTAGAACTAGGAAAGGTACATAATCTATAGCACAATAAGCCAAATCCAAGGCCTCAGCTGCTCATACAGGAGAACAGAAAAAAAAATTAGTAGAGGGGATCCGCAGACTGAGCAGAGTAGAGCAACACACAAAGCACTTGAGGAACTCAGCAGGTCCAGCAGCATCTATGGAGGGAAATGGACAGTTAACATTTCGGGTAGAGACCCTTCATCTGGACCGATGAAGGCCTTAGTTCCCATTTCCCTCTATGATGCTGCCTGATCTGTTGAGTTTCTCTAGCGCTTTGTGTGCTGCTCCAGATTCCAGCATCTGCAGTCTCTTTTGTCTCTATTGAGCAGAGTAGACATTACTTACAAATGTGTAAAAAGGCAGCTACTAAGGAAAATCACAAAGAGTTTGCTGTGCACCCATGCTTGTGTGGCCAAAACTGAAATTCTGTACTACCAGGTGGTACGTGTTGAGTCCTGAAGTACTAGGAGATGATGTTGGTGCAGCCTTAGGATGCATTGGGCTGTCCCAGGAAAGTTGACAGAGTGATTAGTAGATGAGGTGAACAAGTTTTGTTAAGCTTCTGCTAGTTTTCCCAATTTGTTGCACTTTTTTCTGTTATGATATTGCACGCATGTGCAGTGAGGTTTTACAGTTGTAGTTTGAAATCATTTTTTGCTGCAGTGATTTTCAACTTCATAGTCTTAGTTCAGTTGACTTAAGGTGTACACAATGGATAGGACACTTATCAGAAATATAAGTATACAGATAAGAAGCAGAAAATATCTGGAGTGAAATGTTAAGAAAGGACCAGCACCGATTATGATCATTGTTAAAATACAATAATATACATCTCTAAAGTATTTAAATTTGGCTTTTCTAATTGTGTAAAAGTAGCTCTAAATAAACCACTTAGAGAAGAGCAGTGATGACTATGATGCAATTAGATTTCACTTCAGACAGACCGACTGCAACATTCAATCTCAATACAAATTTTCCAAGTCAATCAGATGAAATTTGAAGGTCTTTCAGTTGTCTGAATGCCCTGCCTTAATTTGTCTTTTTCATAGAGCTTGTTGTACCCTTGAGCACTTTAGAAGAAACTGCACTGTGTGGTGTCTTCTTAGTGAGGTCAAGTTGTACAGCATGGTGTCCTCAAGACACCAGTAAGACTATATTACAGAATGTTTTCAGACTGATCAAGGGACCTGAAGTATACATTCAGAATGCCAATGGCATTCTCCATTATTATTCTCTATTAAGGTCAGCATGTGCCCTGGGAAACCATACTGGTTATCTGTGATACCAGTAGAGGATAGTCAAACTTTCTCAGAAACCATCTAGAGACTTGTATTTCTAGGTCAAAGCTAGTAAGCTGCCCTGATTTATAAGTGATGACTCCCAGAAAGGAAGACTTTACTTGCTGGTCGTAAACAAGCTACACCGTGAGATAGTAGATCCTTTCCTGTAGGTCACTTTGAACAAGGGTCCAGGTTAGGCCATGTGGGTGCAATCTAAGACTCTGCGGATGTTCTGGAATCCAACCACTGTGCAAGTGGGCAGCCACACAGAAGATGGTGCACAGGCAGATGGATGCAAGTTATTGATAACATGTATTGGAAAGAAAGCATTTGAGATATCAGAGTTGAGTCAGATTTTTGAAAATTTTACATATAGCTTACTGGTGGGACTACTGCATTTCTGGGTTTTTTTTGGTAGAGATTACAGATTTTTTGGTACAGTACCTATTACAGATGCCAATTAGATGAAATGCTTACAGAGATAATGAGGTAGGACTACTGCATTTCTGGGTTTTTTTGGTACAGATTACAGATTTTTTGGTACAGTACCTATTACAGATGCCAATTAGATGAAATGCTTACAGAGATAATGCAGGTCAGAATTGAAAGTATGAAAAACGACAGTTCATTTCAGTTTTATTTGTATTCGCCAACTCAAAAAAAAACATGGATGAGCACCGTAGGCCAGTAGAAATGACAAGTCAAAGCATCTGGAAGTTGTGGTCTGGAGGTGACTGCTCTGATGCCATTTGGGATCAATAGGCAATGTTTGTGCAGAACTTTGTGTCAACAGATCAGATATGGACAATTCAGTCTGATTTCTCTTGGTGTATGGGAAGAGAGGCTCAACAGATCAAATGGCCTTCTATCAATGTATTTTTTTTGGTTAATTCACAGATATGAAAGGATCCACATCACACTTGGCATGTTGTGCCATATAGACCATTTGATCTCTAATCTTTCTCAAAATTCCCATCTTATAAAATTCTTTTCATTCCAGAAGTGGGGTTAATTCACAAAATGGCATACATCACATTGTTACAGATGCAAAACACTCTCAAAGAATGCCAGAATTTACCTGGAACTAAAGCAAATGTAGACAATTTCCAGTCAGCAAAGTTTTCTTATCAAACAATTAAATGCTGACATACGCTTTGTGCAATACCACATTAAGAACAGAACAGAAAGAGATCCTTCAGTGTATTGAAAGTGTTTCTCATTATTATCTGCACTTTAATATTTAAACAATAAAATATTTAATGAAATATATAGGGTAGTATTCCACTGCTGGCTGTACATATCATACTATTCATAATTATACTACTAAAGGTCGACAATCAACAATACGACCAGCATACTATAATTTTAATTTATTTCCTTCCTTTTCTCATAACATACCATATCAGTAATTTAAAATTATGTGCCTCTGTAACAGGTACTGCAGAATGTACAGCAACGTAAGCCACATTTCAGCATACTGAAAAGTTTTAGGCCATAACTTGACACAGTGATATATCTTTTAAGTATTCAAGAAAGAGTATTGTGTAAGAAAGGATATTTTAAAGTCAAAGTGAAACAAACTGTACCTCTTGCATACTTATTTAAGTAATGCAGAAAGCCATAAAGTAACGTATAGTATTTAGGTTATGTGAGGATTTCTCTTGCATATCTGGTTTGTTATTAACATGCTGCCTGGGAAGTAGTAACACTTCAGCATCCTCCAAAGTCAACTTGTTGCTGGTCAAGAATAATATTAATGTAGAAATACTTCTGAATTTTCCATAAAATTTTGGTTCATAAAGAAAATGCACAAATAAAATATTATTATTTTAATTAATATGCCCACTTACATATGTTAAATAATTTTCTTGTATTTATTTTGAAAATATATGAACATTGAGGTGTTCAAAATTCTCTCAGGGCTCTACAGAATCAACGCAGGGATGATGTTTCCCTTCACTTGCATGTCTAAGTCTCAAAATATGGAGTCAGCTGCTTAGTGCTGAGATTGGAAAACATTTCTTTCCAAGAGGGTAGTGAATTTTTGGAAACATTATGTGAGAGGGATGTTGAGGCTCAGTTGCAGAGTATATTCAAGAAAGAGATCATTGGATTTTTAGATATTAAGGGAATCAACTGACATGTTATTGCAAGAAAGTGGTGCTGAAAGTGGTGTTAGTGCAACAAGTAAAAGATCATTCATGATCTTTTTTAATGGTGAAGTAGGCACATGGACCCAATCATCTACTCAATCCTTCTCATTCTCATATTCGTATTACCTCGTCCCTTTCTTTAGGGAAATGACCAATGTATTTTCCTCTAACTAAAAATGCATGTTAAAGTGGTACTGCACAGCTAATCCTTAGTTTAGCATTGGTACTCTAATATCCACAAGCACACTTACATTGTGCAGAGATGTTCCATATTAGTTCCTAAGTTGTGTTGCAGAATCTCCTGCTATGGTGGGAGCTTTTAAAGCAGTGGCTTCTGGTCAAGCTTGCCTATGAGTGGTAAATGAGTGAGGGGGATGAACAGGAATTGTCATCATCAAGGACTCCACAAAGAAGGAAAGACTAATGCTAAAAGATGGACAGTACTGCGGCAATCCTTGAAGATTCCAGGAGTCACTTCACTCCCAGACTTCTTGACAGTGGCTCAGATCAGGAGAGCATTTTGAAAGGCTGGATTAGACTTTTAACATCTGTTCCTGCTTTCAAAGCGCACACCGTTTGTGAAGCACACAGCTACATCACAACTGCAAACATTAATCCTGCTCTACAGGTTGATTGACACCTTTGCTGCATGCCCAATAGCTCCTGGGTTACAATTTTCCAAAGCATGCTACCTATATATGGAGTTATCAATTGTTTTAATAATCAATTTTTAGGCAAAAAAGAGAACTATCATGTAGCACATAAAATATTCAGCATTTTGTTTAATTTTCATGTCTCAATGCACTAACCTACAGCAGAAAATACAATGATAGGAAAGTTTTTCTTATCAGCTGATTCATTTTATCTCATCTTCTGGAGAAGCAATGGTAGGTAAGTGATAAGTAACAAAGGTTTTCTGAAGGCCAAGTGCCATTGCCAACATCTCTCCCAAAATACAATTTTATGAGTACAGTACAATAACTGAACAAAGAAACCTTCCTCTCAGGTACTATCCAGTCAATTAAGAAAAAAAACAAAGCCAGTCAGAATAAGAAACATAAATAGAAAATGCTGGAGTAATGCTACAAGTTGATGTTCTTTCATCAAAATTCAGTTCTGATATTGCTTGACCAAGTATTCCCGCGTTCTCTAATTTTATTTCAGATTTCAGATTTGCAATTTTTTGTTTCTTGACAATTAGTCAAATCAAGGACAGATGAAGTGCTAAATGATTATATGCGCAATCTAGTCATTTGAAGCTTGTATTCTGATATATTTGGGTGTGCCAATTTTAATTGATCTGAATTCAGTTAAAAGTTGTATAGCAAAAGATCAGTTGAATTTACTATGAAACATTAGCTAGAAATCAGGGCACAAAAATATGACATTTTAGCTCCTCTTGTTTGGATACAGAACTGATGACTATAATCTGCTGATAATTTATAGGTTTTGAAATGATCAGGAAAATAATATTTCATTTCAATCTGCTAATAGGTAACATGAGTAACAAATGACATATTCATTGCACATTTTGGGGAAAAGCTGCTTAGTAAGAATTAATAGGCTCAAGAAGAAATGATAAAGATTTTTAATCTTTTACTTTGTGCCTCTGCAGATAGTAAAAAAGCAATTGTATTTGCACTGTTAAATAGATCAAAGCGAATAAGCCACATTGCGACAAAATATTAAATGAAATATGTATGTTCAACAATCCAGATAAACCTACATTCATCTCCGGTTTCAAACTCAAACTTCTGACTGTAACTGCCATATCCAGCTGCAGTCCGGGCACGGATCTGAAATACATATTTCGTAGCCTGCTTCAGTCCATTAATGATTACACTGGGAGATTTGGACCTTGTGGAGGAGTAGCTGAGCTGTTCGTGTTCCTGCATAAGAGTAAGGATAAATTACAAGAAGGTCAAAACAATGCCTACTGCTGATTACAAAGGTCCAAAAGTCACCCATGTCGAAAGAGTCACCCATCTTGTAGAAATATGAATACTTCTGCATTGCTTGAGTAACTTTGATTTGGCCGCACTTCTTGTTCACCAAGACTAAGGATACCATCACTAGGGAAAAGACCAAACTATTTTCCATTATCAATAACCACCACTTCCACTTATAACATAGAGTGGATGTAAAGACCTTGTGGTCTTGACTCAGAACTTAGGGAAAAGTGCATGCCAAAGTGTGGCAAACTTGCAAAAACAAACATTTACAATAATCACATTTCTTTGTTTTCTATATTTAGCTTACTGAAGCAAATTTTACCAATGAATTTTAGATGAACATCATCTTTGAACCCACTTAGTGGGAATATTTGAAAATTTAGAAACCATATGTCTAATGGGGAAGAAGACAGAAATGTGAGCTAGATTCAAATCTAAGTCAGAAATGAAAGAATCCTGATCAAAACTAATCTGCAATCCACTTGTCTACATCAATTGATGTCATTGGAAGCTGCAATGATGTTAATTGCTTCTGAAAAGAAAGTATTATTGATTTTGAGAATATGAATATCTATACTTGTGTGCAAGCATTGCGCTTGCCGAAAGAACATTTTTTTGTTTGTTAATTTGATGAAACAAGATAGACAAGAGTTTTTTTCATGATAGCGCATCAGAAAATTAGTGTTCAATTGTTTTTACGTCAGACGGACTTTGTAGTGATGAAAGTTGTTTTCACTTTCCAGTAGTTCCAAAGCAATTCCATTCTTTCCCCATTATAAGGTAAACAGTGAAAGCAAGTGAGCCAACTATATGTCTTGGACATGATTTGAGAGCTGGGACCACACTACAACTTTGACTTTGTGCTGCTATAACTACTGTCATTCATTCAGTGGGAATAATGTTGCGGCCTGAGTGGAACTGCTAGAGTCAGAATTTCCTGTCATGTACTGAGATTTTTGAAAAATTACATGTCTACAAAATGGGATTGTTGGACAGTTTTTATCTGTCTGTACTTACCATAGTGTGCAGATGCTACATTTCCCTTCTTTGTATTTGGTGCTGGGATGTAAGGAAATGGAACAGAGTGACAGGTAGCTGATTTTCCAGTTTTGTTTAATGCTGGTCTTGTTTTATTTCAGTAGGGTTTGATGCTTAAATCACTGATGTAGCTATTTCCACAGCATCCAGAGAAGGGCTGTGTCATAAAACGATCTGCTTTTGTGGGTTCCACATGTTTGAGCTGCCAACTATTGCTGATCGAGAGGACTCTATGTGCATGTCATTTGTTTTACATCTAATCTTGAGAAGCAATCCCCATTTTAATTCTCCACAATTTGGATTCGAATCATTAGATTTTCATTTCTAGTTTGACATTAGTCATGGAACGAAAGAGCTGTGAATAGCAACACGAATGAAACAGAACAACAAACCTGATAATGAATTCTGTTTCTATTGCAACATTCTGTGATATAATAGTGAAAAGTGGCATTCTTTGTCTGTTAGATTGATTCATTACTGGTGGTGTTATTTGCACTAAGTTAGAAGGTATGAAATTTCATTGGATGCCACTGCTCATTTCAGTGCTAAGTAATTGAAAATGGACTTTTCCCAGAATGAAATAGAATAACCATCATTTCTGTTATTTCACCTTCTCCAGAAATTTGACTGGGCACTTCCCAACACGAATTGTGCTTTTCAAGTGACATCAGTCAGCATGGAATATTTCCTCTGGAGCTTTGCCAGGTGATTTAGGTCATGTCCATGTCCTAGGATTTAGTCCGGATTTGGGGGGGGTGTGTGGCAGGAACTGACTGCCAGTGAGGTTTAATCACACTACTGTTGGCCCTGTTACTTACCTATTCTCCTTCATTCCAGCTCCCTCCACCCACAAATCTCAACCTTGACTCCCCACTGAATTAGGCCTCAAACTATGGATGCAGCCCATCCATCATAAGCAATCCAATTCCCCTGATCAATCCCAGCTCCAGTCCCCCAATCAGCTCCAGTGCTCACTTCCTGATGACTCCCTTCCTCAATTCCCAGCTCCCACTCGCTGATCCACTCCAGATCTGATTCCCGATCAGCTCCAGCTCGGCTCCCTGATCATCCCCAGCCATGACCCCCTGATCACTCCTGCTCCTATATCCTCCCTCTTAATATAAGATTTTTAAATGTGATTACCTAACTCAATTAGAAAGTATTTTGTTTTCACATTGTGAGCTTTTCTTGTTGCTTTTTATATTTTTTCTAAGCATGATGTATGAACCTGTACCGTGTCTGCTGGATACATCTGAAACCTTTTATATGCATGTACATTGACATCCTAATTGTTAACCTTGTAAAGTGGATGCCTTCGCACCACTGTAACATGCAGCTCACTAAATGAGCTGCCAGCAACTCAAATCAAATTTGATTGTAAGATAAAAACACCACCTACAAGGGAATGGGTAACAGTGCTGTAATTTCAATGCTCATTGAGGAATGTAAACTATTGAATGTGTGACTACGGCTGCAATATTTGTGCACCTCATCAGATTCCTACAATTGTGTAACTGCATTGCTGTGATTTCCGGGAACCCTCTGGTGTGTTGATCTTTAAGCCTAGTCCACATTTGAGCTGTGATTTAAAGCTGAGTTTATTATTAGTAATGATCAATGTTTGGAAAATTAATCACATCGACTGAAAATCAACAGAACTTTCTTTTTTGTTTCAGAGAAATCAACACTTAGAATGTTAACCGTGAAGGTGATATTTTAATTCATTTATAAACAGTGCCTGAAATTATTTACACTGTTCTTCAAATGTTATAAATGTGAAATTGTCATTCTTAAGCTGTGAAACATCTCAGGAGCAATGAATTCTTTACAGTGATATTTTCAATTCTTTTCCTTACTTTTTCATAGTACTTTATCTCGTAGTCCAGAATGATTCCATTTGGATGCTCAGGTTCCTGCCATGACAGACCAATACTGTTCTGGGATGCCCAGTCTTTCCTCAGAAACCCAATCAGAGAGGGAGCTGAAAGGACAAAAGGTTCTGTAAAAATATTCATAGGGAAAACCAACTCAAGTGAAACTCTGGCTTTTGGATCAGTTGAGCAGCAGTCCTCACTGCGCTATAATGCAACATGCTATTGTGGTTATTTCAATTTCACAGGTGGATGCCCTCAGTGTCTTGTTACCACTGTTGTTGAACTCCATCACCTGCAATGCTTTATCAATAACTCTGACACTGCATCTTCCTTAATGGATGGATCTAAGTGGTGATTTGACAACTGGGTCACGAACAGTACCAAGAATCCAGTGGGGCTCTATTTTATATTTTAGTGCTTTATAGAAAGCATAGGAAAGATTGCTTCCTTTTGTTAATTTGTGACAGCCAAAAAGATATTACCAGGTATATTTTCATGGTACAACAACACTCCCTAATAAAACCTAAAGTGAACATTTCTGTTATCTATTCTGTGTGTGTGTGTGTGTGTGTGTGTGTGTGTGTGTGTGTGTGTGTGTGTGTGT
>JARFYF010000074.1:83601010-83611243 GCA_030265395.1 Rhina ancylostomus | reverse complement strand
CTATGATGATGACGATGACTATGCTAAAGATTCCTCAGGCCTCTCCGCTCTGGCACAGTAATACTATTCACCACAGGAACCAAACCCAGTATTGGGCAATAATAAATTATACTCTGCTTATATTATTTGAATATTTTACATTTATATTTCATTCCTAGAAGTCATGTTGCTTTATTTATGAAAAAAAAGAATGAGGAGGTATAGGGAAACTATTTTCACAGGAACAATGAAATTACATTCTGTCTCCAAGGGTAATAGTAGTGAATTGTTTTTTTATTGTCTGATTGTTGGATCTCATGATCCATCCATTCCACCTAATCGCACAGCCATCTTTCCAAATATTTATCTCTTCGTCATCTATCCATCAATTCATCTATAAAGATTAACCATGTAATCTACCGATTATTTACTCCATAATTTACATGAAGATTATTAAATAGATTTTCTTCCATGGCTATTTCTAATGCCACATTTCTTTGCATTAAAAATAAGTGAAATGGAAAGAATTTTCTGGTACACAAAACAAGTATATCTGAATGTTGTACAGATTAAATACTAAGCAAAGGTAAAAGCACCTTTAATGAGCACTAGAAAAATGCCCAAAAGTAGTGAACTGATTAACTATTAATCATTTTTAAAGGCTGAATTAGGAAATGGTTGTTACTTTTTTAATCAGCACACCACTCCTTGTTAGGTAGAAATTAGTTCTCCAGCATTTAGTTGAAAGTAATTTCAAGAAATTAATCCCCAGCCTATCATAATACCATATATAGCAAGGTACTTACTTTGTTATCATAAGACCATAGTTAATCAAAATAGTTGAAAAAGTACACTTAGAAAAGAGACAAATGTGTGCATTTCTCACTTGAAAATATACCTACTTTATTGCTGATTTTATTAATTCCTTCATTTTTGTGTTTTTATTGTGGTCCTTTGTCTAACACAAGGACCACATTTGTGCAATTATTACAGCACAAGAAGAAAATCTGCTATGATTTAGACTCTAACTACCTGCATGCTAAAATTAAATTATTTTAAAGCATACTTCCATATATTGATATAAGTAATATATTTATGTTGTTCTACAATTATTATATTTTGCTACTTCCAGTACTGGGACTGGTATGTACCTGTATATTCAATCTGAACTATGAGTTTTTCTCTGGGTGACTGGTGGCAATGCAAAATGTGTTTGGATTGTAGAATAGGTGCTTGGAGGTTCCCTTTGGAATAAGTTTTAATATTACTAAACCTAATAGAAAATGCAATTACATGTCTGTTTCAGAATACTCCTCCAGTTAAATAGGTAATTTTCAATCACAGCTTCCTGCTTGTTCAGGAGCCGTTATTGTCCTAGTTCTTTCTTTTAATTTACGAGTGGATGAAAATATACATTGTGGATTGCCTCCCAAGTGTCTATCAAAATATACTGTGAAGGCCAAAACCATGCACAATTACTTATTGTGCTAAAAGCTGAAGAGAACAAGAACACTGTTTGTTAATTCAATAGTTGGTGATAAAATGCAAGTTGTTGAAGATTCCTGGCTACATGTCCTCTGTGTTAATGTTCTCTCTCATATATGTTTGTCTGAATTTCAATTTTTAATTCCCATCCTTGCCAGGGCCACACATTAACAAGTAAACGGATTCTAGTTACAGTCTGTCTGAAGTATTTAAGGGCTGTGTAAATCGAAGTGGACCGGCTGACCTTTGCCTTCATCAGCATTCCCAGGGTGTACAGCGGGTGCTTGATGGAACAGCAGGGAGCAGGTGGCAGCAGAACAGATTTAAAATGAACTGTGGAATCTGCTACAGTGGGGACTGAAGCAATTAATTTTACATCACAGAGCACCATTTGGGGTTCTAATCAGACACTCATTGAGCTCTGTGCAGTCATCTCACAACATAAACGCATGAGCCAAAAATAAATATTGAACTGCTGTGAAGTTGCTATAGTGCTGCGGAGAAACTGCCCATTAAAATAACCTTGATTGATTCAGCTGCAATTCAAAAGTTATCTTGGTTTCTTCTGGGTTTGGCTCAAGTTCAGCTATTATTACTTGATTTTCCACACTTTTTTTGCCCCATATTTGAACTGAAACTGGCTGTCAAGAAACAAATAATGGGAAGAAACTTGCTGGGCCAGAGCTTCTAACAACATCAGCCTTTGGTTGGCCTTGTGCAGGTATGACTAAGGTTTTTTTTAAGATTCTATCGCAAGGTGAAAATGTCACAGCAAAGAAACTGGGAGTTCAGAAGCATGACAAAAAACTGGACATCTCTTTAATCAGCTGTGTTGAAGAGGCTTCTCAGATACCTCAGTTCATCCAAAGTAGGTTTTTGTCTATTTCCATTTTATTTTCTCCACCATATTTTCACCAGCCAAGTCCCTAGGCTCATAAATCTTCACCCCAACACCTCTTCATTTTGCAGGATGCTCCTTGAGAGCTAACTTGTTAACTAAAAAACTTGATAATTCTTCACTGAAGCAAATCGGATGATTTTAAATACTTTTAAATGCTAGTTGCCATTGCAGTGAATTAACAGCATGAGCGTTGGGAAGGAAGTATAAATTAAATTGAGTAAGTGCAATGTTAAAGCAGGTAGAGGAAGAAATAATGAGAAGGAACATTTGAATTAATAGAGAGACCATGAGAAAAGAAAATGTTTTTTTCAGTTTAGCAATTTGTTACAATTTGTCATTGTCGTCAAATAAACTATCACTGTGATTTTATTACACCAAACTTTGACTCACTTTGGGGTTGAAGGTGTGTTACATTTTCACAAACTTTACAATTAAATAATTGTTTTATTAGTAACAAACAATTGGCATTTTCAAGATCATCAAAGTCGATGAAGTGAATAACAGAAAATATTGTAAAGTTATTAATTTTTTTTGGAATTAAATGAAGTAATACTTGCACGACTACAGAACTTACCTTATGGTGCACGTGCATATGTTGAGCCAAGTCAAAAGACTATACTGGTACAAGTTATCATGTTGACACTTCAGTGAGCTTGTTTTTAAATCAAAAATATAAGAAAATAGGAGCAAGAGTAGCAACCGGATTCCTCTAGCCTGCTCCACCATTCAACTTGATTATGAATTATTTTCTCCAAGCCTCAACTCCATTCCTGCGCCAGTTACTCATAGCCCTCAATTCCACAATCTTTCAAAAATTTATCTACCTCCTCTTTAAATACTCCAATAATCTGAATTTCACAAACTTCTCCTTAGGGTACAGAATTCCTGAGATTCACCACCCTCTGCTGTCTTTCAGCTGAGACTTTAAACCTACTCAAATAGAAGATTTCCCATGGTACAATGTGAAAAAGAATAGTTTTCCCATTGTCTTGTTAACATCTCAACCCAGTCTGCCACAGCAGATTATATGTTAATTTAATTTTCACTTTGTAGATGTGGCTGTGCATAATTTGACTTCTAGATTTGCCTCCATAAAGACAAATATCAACACATTGATAGGAAGCATTGGGAACAACAAAATGATGTTAAAACATGATAAAATGTAAGCTCTTATTATCTTCTTGAGCAGCAGAAATATTAAAACAACACCAAACCCAACAAACAGCATCCAATATTTATGTTATTATTCTTTTTATTATGTCCTCATAGTTCAAATTCAGGACAGAGTCTCAAGTGTAATCTTGGAATGGCAAAGTAATGACATCATCACTCAAAAAAACAATACAATCACAGAGATCTCACACATTCAGGGAGACATCAAGAGGAGGACTGATGGTGTTGTTAAACAATGACATTTTGTTATGAACAAGATTTTGTTATAGTAATAATGATTTGTTTGGTGATATGTAAAAAAGTGAAATATAATTTATAGTTTTTCTGCAAGGTTCATTTTAAAAATATTTTATTACATTTAATGTTCTGAGAAACATCACTTTCATCTTTAAGATTTTTCATTAATAGCTATCTTTATAAAAATCCTAATTTGAACCAGCATTTGTCATATTTCAGTTTACATTGCATCATTTTATTTGTTGGACCTATTGAGAACTGGTCTGCTTCCAGAGAATAAAATAGTTTCAAGCCTTCTTAAACAGCAGCTTTCATCAAAACGTGGATTAGCATTTATAAATAGCTGATGCATTTTCTTTGGGATTCGAATATGAAACAAAGATTCCTTTTGGAAAATTTCTCAAAATATGTGACTAGACTAAAATATAAAAAAGGAGTACACATCTATAAATAGACTAAAAATCCCAACAGTGAAAAACAATCTACAGATTCTGCTTGAATATTAATGGGTCTGCATGTTGACTTGCAGCTTCAATTGACTGGAAACATCACTCTGACGTGAACATGCCAACAAACAATATTGCAAGTCATACATATTTGATTATCTTCATAAAATTCCAGTCTGTTCTGGAGAAAACTCAGATTCTAACGCAAAGTTAACCATTATGTATGCACTGGTTTACACAATACATTTCTTGGATTGTTCTGATCTGTAATTTATTTTAAATTGTTGTTCCAATATTTTCAGTTGTTAATCAGAATCCAAGTAACTTGCTTGCAATCAAACAGGAGCAACTTTTGACTACTATATCTTTTACTCAAAATTGTACTTCTCCAGTTATGAAACTGTCCTTCTCAAGGTAATCTTTATCTACAGTTCATGATATATTTTTTTAAAGTTTACATGCTTTAACTTTAACAAGCAGTTTCTATCATACTTTGGATATACATCATAAACTGTCAAATTAATACATTTTAGTTATACTTAAAAATATAAATGAATAACATTGATGTATGGAAAAGGAAACAGGAAGGGATAATAAAATGGGAGAAGCAATAAACATCTCAAGGCTTGTAGTTAACTTTAGCAAACTATTGAACTGATATCCAACTGGAATAAGAGCCTTTGAATTAACCCAGCTTATTTATCAGTTGTAGCTTACATCTATAAAAAGACAGACACCTACACCAAAGGCAGTAAAGTGGAACTTTATACTTTAAACAGAATGGTATTTCTGTCTTGTGAAACAGAACATTCTAAAACTTACTTTGAATAGTGTAGAGATTTGCTAGTATAATATTAAAATCTTTATGCCTAATGAGCAGATGTTACAGACAGACAGAAGAAAAATAATTTCAAGATGCTGTTTATCTCTTAATCACAACTTGAGATTGATAAACATATCACAACCTCTATAATTTCATAAAGGAGCATAATTAAACAGGGAAAGTCTCAAAAATTAGACCACGTGGTCTTGTTGAACTTAAAGTTCCATCATAAGCATCAGGATGCTTGACACTTATGTCCAAGGATGAGTGGATGCAGAAATCCCAAAGCTCCTCACAGCGACCACTGACAATTTCTGACTGTGGTCCAACAGTGGATTCCTCATGGAGTCCACTGGCAGAGCACCAGTTTCCTGCAGTTTCCCAGCAGCTGTGCTGGGAATTCTTCTCACTCAGTCAGGGACAACATCAGAGCTGCATTCATTTCAAATGGAGCGGAACAGCAACAAGGAATAGAAGCTTCAGATAACTCACAATTTTTACATCAACTTATTTAATTGTTTTAAAATGTTTTTTGTATTTTCTAAGTGGTTCAATTTTTAAAGCATTTTTCATTTTAAAAACATCATTATCATTTATTAAGCAGTTTTTGGATGTCATGGAAACTTTGTATATGTCAACCTTCAAAGTCCTTAGACAGGTTGTTAAACTTAGGGATGTGGATAATCCAGTTGAGAAAACCATGTAATGCCAGTCCCAGTGGCAGCCTCTGTACTGTGTAGGGTCTTGTCAACTAGGTCACAATTGCTTTGTGATCAAAGTTGTTGCTTAAAGTTCCAAGGCAATTGTGAACCTGACAGTGGATCAACAAGTATCGGTAGCTTTCTGAACCCAGGAAATTCTAGACCAATACACATTGACGGTTGCAAACACAGAATACATTAACTGTCTTTCAGTGAAAAGGGTTACTCAAGGCACAATTTGCATTAACACTTAAGCCTTGAAAGTAAAACTTCTTCCTTGAACATCTGATTTCCTTGATCAGTGTCTATGTTTAGTTCTGTATTAAACAGCATCTTACTCTGTCAAATGAGCAAAATATAACTGAACTTTAAATTGATAGTTAGGCATACAAAACCTCAGTTAGGCCACATAAGGTTAGGGTTACAATAATAATTATTATTATAATAATTATAAGTCTGTATTACAATAATAATATAGCGATATCAAAAAAGTACTAAAATATTTAGAAGGATGATAATTAGATTGAAGAGGTAAAACTATCAAGAAAATCTGAACAAACTGATTTTTTTTAGAAAAGGGAAAAGTGAAAGATGAACTGATAAAGATTAGTAAAATCTGACAGCGTAGGTTTAGACATGGTGATTACACTTTTGTGATGGTAAAGTGGGAGCAGTTGACCAAAATTAGGGGTCAAAGGTTATCACTAATAAATTTAGTCATGAATTTGAGAGAGAATGCCAAGAATGTGCAATGCTAACTCAAAAGTGTCATTCATGTGAATGACGAGTGCCTTTAAGAGGAAGCTGAATGAGAAAGGACTATCTGAGTAGGATTAGAAGGGGACTCTTCTTATACACTCAAGAGATGTTGGCTTTATTAGCTGAGCCAGCATTTAATTGCCCATCCCTCATTGCCCTTTGAGAAGGTAGTGATGAGCTGCCTCTTGAAAAGCTGCAGTCCTTAAGGTGTGGGTATACCCATAATGCTGTTAGGAAGAGAACTCCTGAATGTTGACCTGATGACAGAGAAGGAATGGTGATACAGTCAGGATGGTATATGGCTTGGAGGTCAACTTCCAGGTGGTGTTCCCTATGCTTTTGCTGCTCTTGTCCTTCTAGCTGGTAGAAATTGTGGGTCTGGAAGGTGCTGTCCAAGGATCCTTGGTGAGTTGCTGCAGTACATCCTGTAGATAGTATAAACTATGCATTTGTTGTGGAGTGAGTGAATGGTTGCTAGGCTGCTATGTTTTGTATGGTGTTTAGTTTCTTGAGTGTTTTTGAAGCTGTACTTATCCAGGCAAGTGAAACATATTTAATCATACTCCTGACTTGAGCCTTGCAGATGATGGACAGATGGGAGTTCTGAGGTGTGTTACTCACCACAGGATTCCTAGCCTCTAACCTGCTTTTGTAGCCACATTCTACGTATGGCTACTCCAGTTCAGTTTCTGGTCAAAGGTAACCCCCAGGATATTGGTATTGGGGGAATTCACCGATGCTAATGCCAATGAATGTCAAGGGGTGATAACTGGATTTTCTCTTGTTAGATATCAGCATTGCCTGGCACTTGTGTGGCATGAATGTTACTTGCCACCTATCAGTCCAGGTCTTGCTGCATTTGGATGTAAACTACTTCATTACTAGAGGAGTAACAAATTGTGCTGAACATTGTACAATCATCAGCAAACATCCCTACCCCTGACCTTTGTATCACTGTATTTCTGTAAAGAGCCCTGGGTTGTTTAATTTATTCAACAGAATCGTGTGCACTTTTAAGAGTGACATAAACCTGATTAATGCAAAAATATACTAGACATGCCAGGTGTGTTGATACAAAATGTAATAAATTTAGGAACTCATTTTACAAATTTGAAAGTGGGATATGTATGAAGACACAGGCACAGTCTGTTCTGTACCGGGAAATCTGACACCTCAGTAGCTGTAGAAAGCAGATTTCTGTGCAATATTCCATGAAGCTGGTTTACGAACTCAAGGGCTTTAATAGTTGATATTAAATTAAATCTGGTACATTACACCTGTTTCTTTTTAACAATAAGTGCTGATTCAGGGGCAAAATGTACTCTTCGTAAATCCCCAGATAAATAACTGCTAATTATAAAAAGATACAGACAGAATGTGAGGCAACAGCAAAACAGTGGCTGGGGACACATTACCCAGGGTTGAGCACTAACCTTGTTGTTTATTATGGTACATGGCAACACTAGCCTATTTTGCACATAGCTTATTCAGAGTAAAAACATACTTCAAGCACTCTTGAGATACAAGAGCTAAAGGAGACATTATCTGAATTGCTGAACAGAGAAGAATGTCACACACTGTATTCCATGTACACCTTCAGTGAAAGGAAGATTTTATCTATGCTGCATACTTATGCCTTTCACAGACCTACTTAGTTTCTCATTGTGCTTAAGTACTGAAATTACCTCAGTTTTCAAAATAAGTGCATCTTTTCCCCCCCCACACACACACATTAATCGTGCCTTACCTATCAGATATTCATTGAATTCAAATGGTGCAGAAATTATTGTAAAATCTTCAGAATTTTCAATTAAAGTACACTTTAAATAACAAGACTTGTACTTTGTGGGAATAGAATTCATGTTCTTGAGCAATGACCAATACATACATTTCTAAACATTAGGCCAAATTCTAAGATAAATTACAATTCTTATCATGCAAGCTAAAAATGAGGCTTTGGCACTGTTTATGTTAATGCACCATTTTCTGACATCCCAATAAAGATCCATACTCTGAAATGTACAATTTTGTGTAGTGGTTACACTGCCAGTACATTTCCCTGTACGGACAGGGAAAATTTACTAAAATACAAAATGAAAGTAGAATGATAAAGCTAGCACCTGACTAATGTAGACAGGATCTGGGAAAGTTGATTAGAATGTGGGGAGAATAAAGTGGGATCAGTGTAGGTAGGATCAGTGTAAATGGATGTTTGATGGCCTTTGTGGATTCAGTGGACCAGAGGGCCTGTTTCTGTACTGAGTGACTCGATGACATGATCTTACATTGGTGCGGAGGTCTGGGTTTCCACCGTTAGCAGTGAGATAAGGCAAAGGACGGAGGTCTTATATCAACGGCTAGGGGCAAATAAGCACAGAGATTGGTTGGAGTTGCAATGCTGGAGGTAACAGCACAAGAGAAAGATGAGACACATGGGAGTGAAACATGAGGAACAAGAATACTAATCTGGAGGCTTTGGAAGGAAAATGAGTCCAAGGTAAAAAGGTGAGTGAGACCTGGTGTATAATTGGATACAGGCCATAGAAGGATGAATAGATACTTACTGGGGGAAGAGGGAAGGACAGCCAGGTTAATATTGAAGTAGTGGAGTCTGAAATTATTTGGAACATGGATAAAGGTTTCATCATCAGATAACTGGAACTGGAAAGGACTCAACATTATGGATGTGAAAGTTGTTGCTCCTTGCAAAGTCCAAAAGAACAGCTTTGGGAAAGAAGCCACCGAGGTCCCAAAATGTCAGGTTCAGTCTCAGTCAATGACCAAGGGAGTATAGTTTTTTGTTAATAAAAGTACTCCCATTACCAATCCTAGTATATTCTTTGATTCAGCAGAAGAAACACAAAGAAAGAACCACAAATATTTCTTTAAGAATATATAGGTAGTACAAAATGATATAGTGATTAATTTAATGCTAGATTTTTCCTTTTGTTGTATGCATTTAAACGTTCACACTCACTCGCTGTATGGTACTGCTGCTGCAAATGATTCTGATCCTATTTTTTCACTTCCATTTTAATGGATTTTTTGCACTCCTGACATCATGACTTCAAACCATTGTTCCACTGGGATTGTAATGAATGTTCCACATTATGTTAGGCTGGAAAATTGGATCATGATGATTAAAATGCATCATGCTACACTAACGTCCCAGATTTTGCAATTGTAATGATGGCAAAACTGTCAGGAGTCACTATCCTGAAACCAAAAACTTCTGAATTAAATGCAAAATTGCTAAATATTTTTTTCATTGTTGTTTTTAATGATTCCCTGCTCTTCCACAAGAGGTGCTGTTTTACAATCTTTGCTGGTATCTTGAGAATTCAGTGCACTGATGAGAATGTCAGGTATCGAAGAACTGTTCTCACCACAAAATACTTTGATGATATTACAAGATTTGTTACAAGAGGGTTTAGAATGTTTTCAACAACATAAAAAGTCATAATTAATGCATACCTTCTCTTTAGTCCCAAAATATGCACAGACTATAATTTAAATCATCTTAAAATTTATGAAATTTTCCATTCTACCTTAATAATGTGTATGTTCCAATCTATTTCTGGAAAATGTTTAAAATACTTTTTTTTTAAAAAATGAGTTGTGGTTTTTCATTTCTGGTTTGCTATCTGAGAATTCTTCGGGATATTGATCGCCCAACCAGCTTAATGACATCACATTTGGTGTATACCAGGAATCACCATGAATGGTTAC
>JARFYF010000074.1:83496334-83533844 GCA_030265395.1 Rhina ancylostomus | reverse complement strand
CTTAGACTGCTGCAGTCATTCTGGTGAAGGTGCTCCCACAGTTCTGTTGGGGATGTTTTCCAGGATTTGTACCTGGCAATGATGCAGAGACTGGCACTATCTTTCCAAGTCGGGAGGGTAAACTGCAGATAGTGATGTTCCTGTGCACCTGCTGCTCTTATCCTTTTTGGTGGTGGTAGTTGCAAGTTTAGGAGGTGCTGCCAAAATAGTGGAGATGAATGACTGCTGTGCATTTTGTAAATGAGGCAATTTGCAGTCACTGTGCAGTGTATCTTTAGACTGGTTGGTCCTGGATGGGGTTGGGTCTCTTGGAGAGTTGCTGTGCTGCATCCATCTCAATAGGTTCCATCGTGTTCCTGACTTGTGCCTTGCAGATGGTGGAAAGGTTTTGGCATGTCAGGAGGTGAGTCACTCATCACAGGATACTCAGCCTCTGACTTACTCTTACAAGCCACAGTATTGATATAGTTGGGCTCGTTGAGTTTATTGACAATGGTGACCCTCCCTGAATGTTGATTGTCAGGAACTTGGCAATGGTCATGTTACTGAATGTGAAGGGGAGGTGGTTAGATCCTCTTTTGATCATTGGTCATTGCAACACAACTGTTATGCGCTACCTATCACCCCATACTGAATATTGTCTTGGTCATCCAGATGTGGAGTACTGCTGAGGAGCTGTGAATAGAATTGAACATAGTGCAGTAGTCACCAAATATCGATTCTTCTGACATTAAGATGGAAGGAGAAAAGCAGCTGAAGATATTTGAGCCTGGGACACTGCCCCAAGGAACTCCTACAGTGATGTCCTGGGGTAGGGATGGTTGATGTCAAACATCCACAACCATCTTCTGTTGTGCAAGATGACTCTCAACTCACTTCTGGAGTTCAGATCCTTGGACCAAGTTTTCCAATGAGGTCTGGAGCCCAGTAGTCCTGGCAAAACACAAACTGGGCATTAGTGAGAAAATTGTTGGTGTGTAAGTGCCACATGAGAACAGTGTTAATGACACCTTCCATCACTGATGGGGAGGTGATTAAGCTGATTGGAATTTTCCTTTGGTGATCAGAACTTATCTGGATGATTACTGACACTGTTGGTAGATGACAGTGCTGTGGTGCTGGATTCGCTTGACCATTGGCATGGTTGGTTCTGGAGTGCAGGTCTTCAGTGTTACAGCTGGGATGTTGTCTCGTCCCAAATTCTTTGCTGTATCCAGTGCTCTCTGTCATTTCTTGGTGCTCCATGGACTGGATGGAATCAGATGAAGAATGACTTCTGTGATGATGGGGAGCTTGGGAGGAAGCCAAGAAAGAGCAATTGAAAGCAATCCTAGCTGAAACGTGGTTGTGAGTGCTGGATCTTTAGCACACGCATGCTGGGCTGCATCATCCTTTGAGCCTCAGCCTCCCATTATCTGCTTAGTAATCCATGATTATACAAGCTAGGACTGTGTGGCTCTGTTGATTGTACACTTTGTTTTGCTGTTTGTCATCCAAGTAGTCCTGCATTGCAGCGACACTAGGCTGGCACCACTTAATTTTTTTTTTAAGGTATACCTGGTTTAGTAACAGTTAGTGAATAACCAGAGAATTACTTCTGAACTTCATCTTTCTGATTCCTCAAAATGACCTTATCTTTCATCTGCCAGTTTCTGGGAGGGGAGAACAAGGTCAACTGGGGATGGAAGCTCATTCCAGAATGTTCAGCTTCTTCTGCTGCTTATCAGTAACTAAATGCTATGAACAACTTATCTATGTTGAGAATAATGACAGACCAATTGACTGAAGGACCTCTATTCTGTTATCTCACCTGCCTCAACCAAGCTGTCTCACAGGAACTCACTATCTTTATCCCATGAGATGTTTCAATCTCACTTATTTCTAATCACGCAGAATTGGGCTTAGAGGAACCATTGCCATGGATCCATTCTTGGTTGGTACCTGCAATGCAGTAGTCAGACTGCAGTAGAATCCCTTTCAATGGAATCTTTACCAGAAGGACTGGAGTGATTCAAGAAGATGTCTCACTGCCATCTTGTCAAGGGCAATTAGGGATGGGCAATAAATACTGGCTATTCGTTAGCACACTTCATACCACTAATTTCGGATGAACTTCCAGTCACATCAATTTTTAAACATTTGCACTAAATTACTGAATCTAATTGTGTGTTCATATGGAATTCATTGCTTCAGAAAGGAGGTGGTAGGTCCCATTGGAATGTCCAGTGCTTATGCTTTTCCATTGGCAGAAAAAAATGCATGATTATTGTTCACATTACTATCTTTGCCATTTTGTTTTGTCTAAACCTGTGTTCATGTCACAAGCACACTCACTAAATACCAAACCAATTAACTTAATGTGTGTGAAGTCTAACCATTTGAAAGAAATCTCAAAACCTATATGATTTTTAGAATTTTAGGCTTGTTCTCAGGTTCTGGAAAAGGCATTCTTGTTTTGCATATCAGCTCATGCACGTTTTGTGTGAGGACCTTTGCTATTTTGTCCAATGGTAAAGTTTGACTTGATTGGTGCCAACATAGGCCTTTCATCTGATTTTCTTTGCCTGCTCGAGAAAGAAGTGGGTCAAGAGTCTGGGATGGAGTGAAATGGGTGTATGAGGGCAGGATGGGAGGTGGGATGGAAGTTCTGCCAGTTGGGCTTCAGGAGGCGGGCTGTGGGTTGTGGCAGTGGGGGTGAAATAATGAACAGGTGAATGGGAGGAGCATGAGGTCCAAGGGAGATCAAAAACAAGAGATAGATATTTTTAGCTTAAAGAGCAGCTACCTGTAACTGGTCTCAATGCTGGACTTGACAGAGTCCTGCTCAGGTAGGTTCCTTTTGAGTTTGCGAAGGGAGACCTGTGGATTGTGAAAGGCTGCCTTCAGTGAACAATAATGTTGTTGGATGTTCCTGTGTGCCTTTCAGTGCCTCCTAGTTTTTGCTCCTCATATAATCATATTCAGGATTATAAGGACTGGTCACAAAAACACAAAACCGAAAGATCAGTAAAATAATCTTGGAGCCACAAGAAACTGCAGCTGCTGAAATCTGGAGCAATCAAACAAACTGCTGGAGGAACTCAGAGGAGGGAAATGGACAGTTAATGCTGTGGGTTGAGAACCTTAATCTGGACCCAGGTGAAGGGTCTTGACACAAACATTTACTGTCCATTTCTCTCTCCAGGTGCTGTCTGACACACTGAGTTCTTCCAGCAGGTTTTTATTTTAATAACCTTGTCCTGATTCCGTTCAGAGATCAGTTTTCTAATGAAATGCTCCAGCATTATGCAATTAAATTGTGCAATACAATTTTATTCTTCGGCATTCATTTCTTGGCTTATTCAAGATTGCAGAGACATAGTGTTGGGGCCCGTTTTGGGGTGTGGTGGGGGAGATTAGGGGAGACATCTGTTGTCGAGAGGGTAGGGAAGGGATCACAGGCAGTGGGTGAACATTAGGATTTGGTGGGGAGGGGACCATGAAGGTGATGGGGAGAGAATGGTGGTAAGGTGTGATGCCAAGAACGATAGGGCTACAAGAATGGGAAATAATTGAAGGAAAGAGGGAGAAGCATATGAGAGTGGGGGGAGAAAATTCCAGGAGATGGTTGGAAGAGGGAGAGTTGGTGGGTGAAAAGGGAATGTCCAGTACAAAGGAGTGCTGCTCTGTCAAAAGGTGCCTTCTTTTAAATGAGACAATAAACAAGAACCCTGACTGCTCTCTTAGGTGGATATGAAACATCTCATTTCATTATTTAAAAAAGGGTCAATGTAATGTTGTGGGGGGTGGGTGGGAGCAGGGGGATCAGAAGAGCCAATTACACTGCCAAGGTAATGAGAGGCATCTTTGCAATGATCAGGAGGTATCTGCTGGAGAGATGATTGTAAAGATTAAAAAAATTAGTGAGTCAGCCAGAGAGCAGGAGTCATAGAATGGTTCTCACAGATACTCAGAGGGGTAGAGCTGACATGGGAGTTGATTGGAGTGGGGCCTGATGTGGCAGTGAGGGCAAGTTCAAACATGATGAGCAACCATGAAAAGAGATAGAAAGCACCTACCAGGAAGATAATGGGCACCCCAGGCTCTCCAGCAAAGGCCTAGAAAAGATCAGGTCCTTCAGCTAACAACAAAGCATGCTCCAATCAGCTCTTTAAGACCTGCGGCAGTGAGCAGTGCCTGCACAGCTCTCAGGTTATTTATGAACAGTACAATTACCTGCTGCCATTTCACCTCAGTGTGCTTGGCCAGCAGCTTTAGTGCAGATACACCCACTACCCATGGAAGGTCAGCATCTCATTTCTGGAAATTCTGGCATCCAATTGCAATAACTGACTTGATTCCTTTAAAAAACAATCACATTTCAGACAAAAATATAGCAATACACAATGCTATCTCTGGGACATTATCTTTTCAGGCACACTGCTATGGATTTCAGGGAAGTCTTGTTCAGTGCTACAAACTACATTTATATTTCCGATGCACACTATTTATCTGTTGCATTGTTGACATCAATATTTTTCTACTACGAGAAAATATTGGATTTAGTTTTAATTTAATATTAATTAGTTTATTTTAAGAGGATCTGAATCAATCGGCATGAATAGAATAAAGGTGCAGAACAGATTAATGAATTGGTGTGAGACTTGTGTTTATCTATTAGTATAGCATCATGGAGAATTAGACAGATTTATTGAGGAATTGTAAAATATAGCGATTTTGGAGAAATGGAGACAAGGAATTGAATTTTATAGCAGAGGCATTGTCAGAAGAGGAGGTAAAGTAATCAACAAGCACTGAGCTGTTGGGTGAACAAGACTTGGAGCAAGTTAAGGTGCAGGCCATAGAGCTTTGGATGATCTTCAGGGCCATCAGTGGGACACCAACCAGGGGACCAAAAATCAGGACTGGCAATACAAGTCTAGACTGAGGGTTTCAGCTCTATATTGAGTGGGGTTAAGCTGGACTTGGGTGAGGTGGATGAATGCTGAACAGGTAATAAGAACTGGTACATGATCAGAAGCTCCATGTCAAATATACAAAAGAGATTGCAAGGCCTGGCTCAACCTCTGGGAGCTCCCAGGGAGAGAATCATTGACAAGGGAGCAGCTAGTGAAAGGACCAACAACAATGGCTTTAGGTTTCCCAGTATTTTGGAGGGATTTCTTGCCCATCCAAGATATCAGATATGCTAGTGACAAAAATCAGATACATTGGACACCATGAGAGAGATGCTGGTGAGATGGAGCTGAATACTGTGGAATTCAGAGAGAAGTATATTTTAAATACTAATATTCTTTTAAAATTGCTCCCTAATGAAATCTCTAACTTGTTCTTCACTGATCATAACCATTGTCTACATTCCTCGATCGTCCAGCTGCTATGGGCTCAGATGGCAGCACTCTCACCTTTCATAATTGTGAGCGTTCAAGCCCAGAAGTCTAAATTTCAGTTCAGTATTGCTTCACCGGTAGAGGTTTAAATGAGACTTTCAACTTCTCAGATGCCTTGAAGCGATTCCAGAAGGCAGATCTTTTGCAAATCAATTTCATTTCATCTCTTCTAGTTCTTGACCATTCTACCAATGCTCACAGTTTTACTCTATTTCCTTCATCATTTTAAATACCTCCACTAATACACTCTTAACTCCCAAGGAGAACAACCCCTGTTTCTCCAGTCTACCCACTAACTTAACTTCTTCATTCATGGAAGTTTTAAGCAATTCTCTTCTTCTCTGGAATCTTTGTATCTTTCCTAAAGTTTGCCACCTAGAACCAGACACAATACTCTGCCCAAAACATATTTGCTGATTAGTATCATATGAAGGGGTTCAACTTGCCATATCATTATCATTTGTCAGAAAATGAACTGGTTTATTTTGTGCATTGTACACCAGTAATTCTATAATAATAGGCTGTAAACTGGTGTTGAATGTCTTGAGATCTGGAAGGTGCAATGTGAATGTAAGTCTTTCCTTGAAATTATGTTCAATTTATATCTTTCTCTTCAATGTTGTCAGCTCCATGAAGCACTCAAGAGTCTGATTTTCTTCAAATCTCTCTGGAACCCAACACATTATGGCAGCTACTGAGGGCAATTAGTAAGTCGGGGCAATACAGTGTGAAGGTTACTGGACCGATACTCCAGAGTTCTAGATCAAAGAGCCATGGGGTGAACAATTGAATTCTACCACAAAATTGTAAACTTTAAATTTAGATTCAAACATACTTCACAGTCAAAAAAAAAGTCTTACAGAATCAGACAATTAGCTATCAGATTATCACAAAAAGTTAAAAGGTTAAGGATTAAACTTTGGGAAAGTTGTCTCAGTCAGCTAGTGACTCCAGTCTCACAGTAAATTACACATTTTGAATCAGATTAGCAAACTGTTCAACCTGTGGTTGAGATGAACTGGTGCCTCCTTCTCAGAGCAGTCAGTAGTGTTAAATAAATGCTGATCTTGCCAGCAAGTCATCCCCATGTAAAGCATTAAAAATTTAAAAGTAACACCAGAGAGATAAGAAATGAAAAAAAAGAAACTGTTAGAATTATGTTCAAAAGAAAACACCCAAGAAAAGAACTATTAAAAGGAGGATGTAGAGAATCAGATTACAAGGGAAGTCATCTGAGAGGTCTATAATTAAGTTGAAAGTTAAAGATATGCATTTGTAAGTCCAACATGAGTGAAGAAATGTGAGAAATGACAGCTAAACAAATGCCCAAAATAAAGAGTTATGGCAAAACAACTTAGAGAAGACAATATTAAGGTTTTTAAAATTTTGACCACAAAAGAATTATAGCATATTGTGAAATAATTTGCCCTATCGACCTGTACAGCTCTATATAATAGCAATCCAGTTTGTCTCATGACCCTGCTTTCCCCATATCCCTACAATTCTTTCCTTTCAGCTTTCCGTCCAGCTCCATGTTAAAAGCTACAATTGAATCTGACCCCACTATTACCTTCAGTGTTGCACTACAAACACTAATCACTCATTGCATACAAAACAAAATTCTCATGTCACTGCTGGTTCCTTTCCAATCAATTCCATTCTCTGTCAAGTTTATTGTCATGTGCACAAGTACAGTGAGGTACAGGTTGCAATGAAAAACTTCCTTGCAGCAGCATTGCAGGCACATAGATTCAGACAACGCACAGAACACAAGTCTTACATAAAGTATAAATAAATTGGACAAGACAGTCAAAGAAAAAAAAATCCCCTAATATTGACCCCTCTACGAATGGAAATGGTTTCCCTCTATCTTGTCTATACCTAAACCCCTCATGATTTCATAAATATCTCAGATCTGCTTGCATTAGCATTGGAAGAGGAGGTTGCCATTCAAAACTTTAAACTTGTCCCAGTATTCACTGGGCACACAGCTGACCAGTGACCTAGCTCCATGTACATTTCTTTGTCCTGTATTCCTGAATATAAAAATAGTTAATAAAAATAAGACAATTCAGAAACTCAGTGAAATCAGGTAAGACGCACAGTATACATAACCACATAACAGCTTCAGTAGATGTAGACACTTGTCACCAAAAATAACCACAATATCATTAAAAGAAAAAACTTTCCATATCTTATGCCCAACCTTTGCACAGAATTGTCTGCGCAAATGTATAAAGCCAGTAAAAAACAGTTTTCAAAGTGTTTTTGGGTGCCTGAGAAACCGTGTGATTTAGAATTATGTTGTACCAATTATTCCAGGCAGATCATCGATGTCAGATGAGATTTTAGATCAAGTCGAAATGCAAAAAGCATTCAAACACCACAGATTCTCGACATGAATGAAGACAGTGTTAATGAGGTTAGCGTCACACCACATAAGCAAGATTAAGGCATCTGTTTAAAAGTGTCATTAAATGCTTGCTCATCTACTTAAGTGTCGCTCAACTACAAATGTTACATACTTGTTTACAAAAAGAAAATATTAAAAATAGCAATTGAGATTGGTTGTATCAGAATCAGGTTTATTATCACTGACTCGGATGTTGTAATACATGTTGATTATGCGTGGTCCTTTGTTATGACGAAAATCTGGAACAACACCACCCCCACCCCAAAAGTCACACCAAATGATAAAGGATTTTCCCTCCTTTTGTACTATCTACTGATTCATTGAAATATTTGTGTCATCTTTTCTTCTTTGAATTCATCTAAGTTATTGCTAAGAATGTAATGGCTGTCCCAATACCAACACATGTGAGTCAGTTGTGGTTCAGTAGATTAGACTCTTCTGAGTCAGAGGTTGAGTGAAGTCTGCTTCAAGTTCCTTTCTGGAGACTCGAGATCAATGGAAGCACTCAAAAAATGAGATCTACGTTCCTGTACATGTGCCTATTGGAGCTCACAAGCAGGTATGCACATTCACTTTACACTGCTTGAGATTTGTAGGACAGGAACTTGGTACTGCAGGAACAAGAGTTTGTTGTCAACGTTGGAAATATACTTCAATTTCATGTATTATTTGTACTTTATAATTTGTACTTTATAATGTACCCTTTAAAAAGGAGTGCAGTGACTTATCAAACATTTGTGAAAACCACTATTTAAAGTAAAAACATAATTTTGTAACATTCTGAAAAAGAAATTCTTTTTGAATTGTAGCCACTGCTGTAAAGTAGAAAGTCTAACACCCAGTGCATCTTTCCAGAAATAACAATGTCATGTAGAATAAAAGATTTATTTCATAATGCTTGTTAAAGATAAATTTTAGTTAGGACATTAAAGCTAACTTCCCTGTTCTTCTTCAAAGCAGTGCCATAGGACCTTTTACCTCTCCCTAGGAGGATGGGCAGCGCTTCCGTTTAACATTCCAACCATATGAATGGACTTTCAACATTTCATTACTGCGTTGAATTTCCAGCCTCTATATAAACTACTTTAATCTCTGGAGCAGATCTTGTATGTACAATCTGTTCATCTCAGAGTCAATGGTGCTAACAAACAAGTTATGATTAATTCACATAATTTAAATTATTTATCAGATAATTGATTGCGTAAATGACATTGGTACAACATTCCAAAGGCCAATTAAGCAAATAAAAAACAGAATGGTGGAGGAACCCAGTGGGTCAAAAAGCATTTGTGGAGGTAAAAGGTAGAAGTCAACCTTTTGGGTTAAGAACCTACATCAGGACTGAGAGAGAGTAGGAAAGATTGCCAGTGTACTGCGGTATGGAGGGGAGGGGGTGTAGGATAGGCAATAGGTGGAACCAGATGCAGAGGGGGTGGTGGGCAGATGAAACCAGGTGGAGGCAGAGGATGGTAAAGGTGAACAAGGGGAGGTGGAAGAGAGGGAGAGACTAAGAGAGTAAGTAAAACACTGAGGCTGTGGGTTACCTGAACTGGGAAAATTCAATATTCTTACAATTTAGTTGTAAGCTGCCCAAATGGAATTTCTGGGTTAAGACCCTGCATCAAGTCTGGACTAATTGGATTTTTTTTCAAAGAGCAGAATGGGTTGAATAACATCCTGTGTGCATTGGATGCTCTGACTTTATGTTAATGTTTTCAGACACAGTGGAGATGCTCAGCAAAGCAGATGCTTTGTGGACGGCCATAAGTGTATGGACAAAGACTAAACACCCATATATTGATAAACTATAACTAGTGTGATGGAGATAATGGGGTAATTCTTCTGCCAATGAAGATTAGATACCACGCTGTTAAAATTGACTGAGATTGATGTTATACACACCTTTGCGCAGCTGTCCTCTGCTCACTGTACTACTCTGGAGGCATTTTCCTGCCTCTATTGGAAGAAGTTGCAATAGCTTCTGAGAGGCTGCTGTGTGTCACATACCAGCCTCACTTCCAATTTGTTGGCAGACACAACTGCTTTCAAGAAATATTCTGCAGAGTCAATGAATGCAGTGTGGAAATCTTAAGTACACATAGATTATTATCTCAAGTGAAAACAATTTGTTTTAAATAATGAAATATATACTGTGCTCATCCATTTGTATGTTAGGGTGTGAGAATAATTTCATAAGAACAAAGGCATTAAGTTCACTAAAATAATTAAATCAAACTAATTCGGGGGTAAGAAGTGTCAATACTTAATAATGCCTATTTGATTTGACTTCATCGGGGCATTTTGATCAAAACCAAATCATTATTCCAAATTCTGCGGTTAGAAAACTTAAATGAGTAATTTTACATTGAAGTGCCTGGTACAAGTTGCTCCATTTCAATTCACAAGTAATTGCTGCATTGTTATTGAGCAAAGTTCATTGCAAGATCGGGACATGATTTGGAAGGAAGAATATAAAAAGTCTTTAGAAATCCTTCACAACATTAGCAAAAGACTGTTCAGTTTAGTCATGGACAATTCCCTATCAAGCATCCACTTTACAAATAGATTATCTGGCATTCTTGTTATGGAAGCTTCCTTCAGACTGGTACTTTTAACTAAGCAGCATCATTGGAGGACATGACGTAACAGAGATTGAGATCCAGAATGAGAAATAACCAGGAAAAGCAGGAGTATAATTGGAGAAAGCAAAACAAAAGAATGAGTAAACGCAAGAATTATCTGTCTCCAAGCCAGAAGTCACTAGATTCTTTGAAGTTAAAAATAGGACACAGAGAGAAACATCTGTTAACCATGAAATGTTATCAAAAACCTTAATACTCAAACTGATGACGATAAATTGTAATTTTATTTTGGAGATCAGTCTCCAAGGCTTGGATATTAGCACAGAGAAATGTCCTTTGCAGTGAGTGCTGCTGTAAGGTCAGGAAGCATGTTCCGCTGCTGTAAGGTCAGGAAGCATGTTCTTCCAGCACAGACTTTTTTGAAGTGGGGTTCTCTCCCCAGTCAGGCAGGCTGGAGGACTCTTTGAGCAGGAGAACTGCTTTAGAATGCTGAAGCCTTCAGGACTAATTAAATAAGAGTGAGAGGGAATATTAAGGTGAAGGAGGTATGTAAACCAGAGAATTTTGACCACAGAGAGGAGGTTGACATTACTGATAAAGCTCATTGAGCTTGGAGGAAATCATTCTGTCCCCTCTTTTGTCCACCTATCACTGCTCTGCTTTTCCCTTCTATATACTGGGCTTCCCCTTTTCCTATCTTCAGTCCTGAAGAAGAGTCCTGACCCAAAACACTGACCGTCTGTTTTTCTCCATGGATGCTGCCTGGCCTGCTGAGTTCCTCCAGCATCTTGTTGTTTCTTTTCATCTAGATTCCAGCATCTGCAGTCCTTTGTTTCTCTGGCAGTTCAGCGTGTTACTGGTATATGGATTTTTAAAATATAAATGACCTATTTTTTTCATTCAATGGTACTAGCATTCATCAGACATATTGGATGCAGGGGGAAGCAAAGTGCATGTGGGATAGGACACACATGATCATCAGTAATGAGGAATCCTTTCCATTAGCCGGCTACTTCCTCTGTTACTGATTTAAGAAGTGGTGTAATCTCCCACAAAGATCGGCAAGACGTCTAAGCAGGTTCCAGCTTAATTTGCAGCCTTCCTATTGCCACCTCTCTTGAATTATGGTAGGGGCTAGTGAAAGAGTCATGAACTTTCAGCTCCAATGTTTAGATTACAATTGATCAATCAACAGTCTCCAGTAGCGTCATATCTGACTTATCATACTGATTCAGCAAACAACCCTCATTAAATATGCTCTGATCCATCAGAAATCCCTAAACTGATACATAAATAATCACAGAGCACTCTATGCAAGTCGCAACAATCATAGTAATGTAGTCACATATCTGAATAAGAGCTGCGTATGTCGGTAAACATGTGAGTGCAGTAAAACAGAAAATGCTGGAAGTGCTCAGCAGGCTTCAATGAAAAAAATGGAATTAATGTTTTGGAATTAGGACAATGCTGGACCAAAAGGCACATATTTTCAGTATCTTGGAGTGAAATTTCTGAGAATCATAAAAGCAGGATTGTCTCAATTATAGAACTGGTTTAGTAATTAAAGATGCTACTGATCCAGTGAATGATTTACCCCATATTCTGATGTTTGAGTACAGTCACGTACAAATGCTCATTGCATCAGTGCTAGGATGAGTTTAATGACCTAGATTTAAAACCAGAATGTATATTAGAGAGCAGTTGGGTTGACAGAAGGTGTGTCCTAAACCCATTTCCTTGATGCTTCAGAGACACAGACACCAAGTTACAAACAATGGACAATGAAAATCACTGCCGTCTCATGGATTTATCCATTAATGTCTTTTATAAACTGTGTCAATTTTCATAAGTTGTGGCAAAACCACACATGGAGTCAAGCTACTGAAGTATAAATTGCATAACTTTGAAGGTGAAACCATGGACTAGAAGCAAAAACTGTAGCCCTGGAAAGACATCTGGGGGTTTCAAACAGAAAGCACACATGCTTAGAAATTGAAAGGCAGCAGGCCACCAAGTGATTTCATTGACAGCCTGCAGCTGGGAAATTAATAGCACACAAGGCCCAATGCATTGTGCACTATTGAATAGGCCCTCTGCAATCAAAGCTCTTTCCCTTGCACATGTAGGAAACTAGTAATGTCCAGGGCCAAGCCACAGGCAGGGGAGGAATATATGCTATCAGTAAAAAAAAGTTGGGTGGGTGGGTGGTTGCACAGGGCCAGAACCAATCAGTGGTTAGAAGAGATGTTAGAGAGGAATTGGTGGAAATAAGGTTTGGGAATTAGTTGAGGGGGGTGTGTGTGTGTTCTAGGTGGGTGGGAAGAAGATTGGATGAGCTTGGAGTTGGTAGGGGGCCTCGACACGGGAAGGAGAATGGGAGAAAGAAGATGGCTGGTGGAGGAAGAGGGCAAAGAAGAAGGAGAGATAGCTGAATAGGTGGATTTCTTAAAAGGAATTTATCTGAGGTGAGTGGACTGGATCTGCTGGTGTGTCTATTTTAAGTAATGTTGATTTAAGCAGCACAAATGTTGTCTTGCTATTGGATGTTACTGCACTTGTTCGGCCTTTGTCATTTGTTAGAACAAAAGACGCAAGGAGGACCTAGAAGGTAACTGGCAGTGAGTCCCCAATTTTTTATTACATTTCATTTTTCATTGAAATTGAATCAGGCAATACACACAAAATGGGTGTAGTGCAATTCATTCTCCAGCCAATAAACATTTAACCACCAGCTTCTTCCTCTAGGGGAACTGCACGATTACTTGATTTTTTCTGTTACTCCTGCAGTATGTGAGAAAAATCACAAGGAACAGTGAAAATCAAGTGACTGCAGTTTTTTTTTACTTAGTGGATAACTGTATTACCTTTGGATTAATGGCCAGCAGGTATCTTTGCTAAATATGGCAAGAGACAAGTGAAACCCCTGTGTGAAACAATATTATAAAAAGCGAGCATCAAGTTCACAGATGATCCTGAATGCAATTACTTGAAGCAACTTGTGCCATTAATTAGTTGTACAAAAGTGATAACACATTCCATGGCCAGGTATGAACATGATTTTAACCACATGAGAACAACTATCACCACTAATAAGCTCTGTGTGGTTAATCAACAGCAGAAAACTTCACGGACTTCATTCTGAAGACAGAACCTGGAGCCAAATGTGAAATGTTGACTTTGATCCAAAAGTATTTATTGACACAATGGGGGTAATTTTGACTTTGAGTGATAGTGTGAAACAGACACTATCGATCCAGCTGCATCTCTGCTGATTTTCATTTCCATTAAAGTCAGCAGAAGTTAGAACAGTCATGATGGGCAGCTGAATCAATATGGTACAAAGGGAAAACATGGAGGTTATAAATTTTTGCATTTAGAATTTATAGAATTATTAGGGTCTATTAATGACTTTCATTTTTTTTAAAAACTGAAAAAAATGAGTACAGATCATCATTGATTTGCCAAAATTTGCAAGTTGATGGATTTATGCTGTGAATGATTCCACAAAGCAATGACCCACAGATGGGATAACTGGCCAGAAGATCTTTTTTTGCAGAAGTTGATGAAGGGATAATTGACCAGGACACTGACAGACATACTCTGCTCTTCTTTCACTGGTGCAGTGGCCTATTTTACATCCATCTCAGGGGCTGGACAGGGGCTGGATTCAACATCTGAGCTATATTCTGAAAACAAAGTACAGGAAGAATTGAGACATGTGTCTTCTAGGTGGGAGAAGAAAGATTAATTTAATCTCACATCATGATTTACTGACGGCACCCAGATGCAAGTTGTTGCCTCTCCTCTGCCTAATCCTCTCGTCTTCCTGTCTAGATTCCCTGATGTGACCTCCATCTTCAGCCTTCTTTGAAGATTTGGGAAATTGCATCCATTTCTGCAGAACATTACTGTGCAAGAATTAGCGATGTTGATTCTGTTCTGCAGTATTTCACTGCAAGGATCCATTAGATTTAATCAGGCACTTGAATCAAGATTTGAGAAGGCCATTGTATGCTCTTTCACACCTCCTGTAGTCTGTTGGGGCCTGATTATACTAGTTCCATCTGTGGCTGCCATGCTGAAATCATGAACCATGAACTCATGACCCAAGGATACAAGGGAGATCCTTGATCTCCAATTCATTCACATGAATGGTTTAAGCTCAAGGACCAAACCGATGCACAGCCACTTGCTGTAAAGAATATGACTGTTTACAGATTGGCAGGTATTACCATACCTACCACACACTAGCTTTTCATTACATAAACTGAACCATACAGTATGTGCTTCATGAAGTTGAAAGGATTTCATATATAAGGCACATCCAGTTCCCTTTAAACCCAACTGACTGAATTTTAAATGTGGTCACTTTGTTGTAGGGAGAGCAAGGCGCCACAAAAAACAATATTATGAATAATTAAGATAATGTATTTTGGTGGTGATTAATTGAAGCATTTCAGCTTAAGTGCAGAATAATACCACAGCTGGTCTTTAAATATTGCCATATATGTGCAGCCTGGTGGGGGGCATAGGAAGCAGTCACATCTCCCACCTTACCCCATTAATCTGTCAGGGGCTCTAAATTTAACATTGGTGGGCCCCTCACAACTATTTGAACACATCTCTAAAGAGGAACGAGCTGTGCCATAAGTGCTTATCTCCACCTAAAAAAAATGAGATCTTAATTTAGGATCTCATTGAAAACAGGGCACATCTGATGATGTTGCATGCTTTCAATACTACATGGATTTACTAGCTTAGTTTTCTGCTCAGCCTGCATTTTCCCTGTATCCATGATCTCTTGACTCAGAGCCAAAAGTACTGCCATCAAACCAAAGCTGACCGTTTGTTGTGAACTGCTGTCAAGCAGATGTGATATCATTACTCAAAGTAACCTGGAAAAACCAAAGATTAAAAAGTGGTTAAGGTAATGGTCACTTAAAATCATTAGAACTATTGTTGTACCATCATTGTGATTTGGGAATTGGCTACAAATTTTTGTGTTTACTGTACTGAGACAGTAAAAGTGACTAGCACCATGACCTAGGGCTGGAAGACAGTACCATGGGAGGACTGAATCTTGGGTGAATATACCATCGTGGCTTCGGAAGTTAAATATGTAATGCCTGAAATGAAAGGAGCGGAAGCATCATTTCTACACTACCAACAGGCTGATTTAAATATATTTTTGCACAAGCTTACTTTAGGGGTTAATTCCTTTGATTGCCGGTAGGAAGCAAGAACTACGCAGAAAGATCTACATTCCATATCCTCTCTTTTTTAAAATTTAGATTTATGAAAACTAAATTAAATATAAAACATATTTAACTCAGTATTTGTAGTTAGTTTCACAAGAAGTGAAAGTATTTATCACATTGCCCTTGTAAATAAGGTGCTGCTGAAGTTGACATTTTATTGCTGAGCATCAAGTTTGCATATTTTCATATGAATTCATAACTGGGCTTTCAAGATGTTTGTATCAATTTTTTATGTTTATCTTGTTTTGTACTATTAAGAACTTCAAAAGGTGATTTAAAAGCAGACAAAAATGACTTGGTCCATAGTCCAGTGAGTTTAGCTATTGAGTGGTATATGAAAGTGAGGAGAACCTGCTGTCTTACTAAAGGCTCTCAGTAACAAACACACTTAGGTGTGATAAAAGGGGAGAAGGGATAGAGGAGTGCCGAGGGACTGGTATCTCAGCAATGTGTCAATGACTTTAAAGGAAAAGGGACAGAACAAAATAAAAATGCATCAAAGTCTAGCTAACAGACTTTTGATGATCCACATTCTTATCATAATCACACATTTTCAGTGTTCTCTTCTAGTTTGTTATTTGAAACTCGAATTCATGGAAGATTGACCTTATTTCCACCAGGTCAATCTGAAAGATATGCAGTTATTCATAAGGTAATTCAGTTTAGTCTAGGTTTCTATGAATATTCCCTTTGATATTGTTTCCATAGTTTTTATTGTTCCACTTCATTTGATGCATCAAAATTGTATAGTCTATTCATAAAGATTCTTATAGTCCTTAGAAATGTAATTCTATTTTTTATTGCCCAAATATTTTTAAAATAATATTTAATTTTATAAAAATGACTTGTTTCTAAGGATATTCTGCTCTGTAGATAACGGTGAGGGACCTTCCAGGGGGCTTGGTCATGCAAACTAGAGTATAAAACTATAAATCTGGACTTAACTTAGCACTATAAACAAGCATCTCCACAATTGGAAATGATCCAAACAGGTAATACCAAACGAAAAAAAATAAAAAACAGATCCACATTTGTTAGAAAAATTAAGAGCCATATCTTAGTGGGTAAACTAATTGCATGAGAGACACTTTATGTGGAATTGGTCACCAATGCAATTAAATACAGACTTGGTGTAGAAAGGTGGTGTGACTTTGGGCATAAGGGCAGAATATGCAGGAAATACTTAACAGAACAGCTAGCAGCTGTGGAAACAGAGAGAGTTTTCGTTTCAGGTTATTGACCTTTCATCAGAGCCAGGCAAAGTGAGAAATTCCTCCATAGATGCTGCCTGACCTGCTGAGTTCCTCCAACACTTTTTGTGTATTGCTCAAGATTCCAGCATCCGCAGAATTTCTTGTGTCGGAAATCAAGCATGTTTTAAGTTGCAGAGAAGGGGAGGTGTGGAGAAAAACAAAGGTGAGATGTCTGTGAAACGGTGGAGACCAAGAGTGAATGACATAAGTGATGGTGGCAGAGAGAGGGTAATGGAGGAGACGTAAACAGAAGGAGATGAATGAGAATGGGGGTGGGGTTTCAAACGCAGCACTGCAACTGTGAGCTAACTAATTCTGACACAGCCCTTCCAGGTGTATCAGAGTTGGTTAGTTCTGAAGAAAGAAAATTGAAGAGGGGCTGCTGCACCCACTGACCTGCCCTGCCATTCAATATGATCATAGCTGATCTACCCCAGGCCTCAACTCTTCTTCTGTGCCAGTTCCCCATAGCCTCCTACTCCCCATCAACAATCTCTAATGTTAATGGTTTCTCCCTCCATAAATGCTGCTTGACCTGTTGAATCTTGCCAATATCTGTTTCCAGCAACTGCAGGGCTTTGTATCTCTCAGTTCCAGCATTTCCTTCTCTCTCCTCTATCCCCACTCATCTCCTCTTACTTATATCTTGTCTGAACAGATCAGCTATGATTAATAGGCCTTCATTCCCCTCTCTCAGCCAGCTCCAGCATTCCTTGTGTCATTCAGTATCTCTTGGTCTCCACTCTATTCCTGATATTCCCTGTTTTCACCCTGCCTCTCCCTTCCTGTGCAACTTAAAACATGCTTGATTTCTAACTTTTCCTTGTAATTGTGTAAGGCCATCAACCTGAAATGTTAACTCCATTTCTTCCCACCCCCCAGATGCTGCCTGACTTGCTGAATTTTGCTTTCAGATTTTCAGCACCTGTAGTTTTTATTATTTTCTGTGACTTTTAGGGAGTTCTCAACTTTTAGGGGGTTTCAAATATAATAATTTGAATCAGAACAGGACGAAGCTGCCAATCTTGAATGAATCACACCTTTGTTTTCTCCGCAGATAACATCTGATTTTTGAGCATTCTCAACACTTTCTGTTTCTATTACTGAAAAGGTTGGGTTGTAGAATGTGCAGAGAAGATTGTTTTAGAAACACATTTTAAATGACATTTTGTGGTTCTTAATGATGTCAGATTTTAATAAGTTTAGCACAAGCCTATCTCGGGCTAATAATGAAATTCTTTGAAAAAAATTTTAGTGCAACTGAGATTTTAAATGCCCTTGAAAGTTTTAAAAAAGATATTGCCATCAATTTGGATGGTTTGTCATTAGGTGAAGTTGTTAAAATGGATATCAATGTTTTAGTTAAAATGTATTTGTCTTGGGTTATATGCAGCAGAATTCCATCTAATTTAAGAACATCCATCTAATTTAAGAATCTCCATTTAAGAACATCCATACGACCCACATTCCTGATCACCCAAATAAACTTAAAAACATTGATAAATGGAGGCCCATTATAATTGGGTCAATATTATTAAGGGTCTTCACTAAAGTCTTGGCAAAATGATTGGATGATATGATCATCCTGAACACCAAACATAAGGCATTTGTAGCAGCTACTCTCAGCTGTAATCAAAAGATTGCAGCACTGAATAACGTTATGATAGGGGCTAACAGGAACCAGAGGGACTTTGTGATAGTTTTTTATAGATCTAGCCAAGGTCTTTGATTCTGTGAGCCAAAAGCTTATTATTAAAGCTTTGGGCTGGCTGGGAGATTTTGCCCATTTTTATCAACCTCATTTCTGACCTAGATCTGACTACTTTTATTGCGAATGATAAGTCTAAAACCAATCCAATCCATGAGTGACCTGCTTTCCTCCATTTTATTCAACATCGCAATGGGCATTTTATTATACTCACTAAATTGGGATGGGTATGGCTTTTATCTGGGGATGGATGAAATATCATTCACCCGGTAAGTTCTAATGTACTTTGGCTAAATAAAATCGTACAGATTGTTAAAAGGAAGATACCATTAATAAATAACTGATTATTACATAGGAGGTGCAAAGAAACTCCAATGGAACCTTATTTGTTGTATCATACCCTGAAATATTCCACAATTATATAGTTTCACAGGAATGTCAGCTAAGCAATGGATTTTAAATAATTTTTTGGAGCTGTATCTTGAAGTCTAATGGCAAAGTAATGTATGGCATTGCCTGGAGAACAGCTGCTAGGCCAGATTTGAGAGCACTTTTGATTATGTAATTGGATTTAAACAAAACCTTCTGGAGTCAAAGTTGCCAAGTATATTTATTAAATGATACCATGGGCAAGTTTACCAGAGTTATTACCAACAATCATTAAAGGCATGCACTGAAAAATAAATTTTCAAAGGGATTTTTTTCAGACACCAATGGACTGGTTGTCCACATCCCAATCTCCTGAGGTGTCAAAAATAATGAATATAATTACTAGCCAATTGAAAAATAAGCAGGGGCCTCTTCAAAGAAACTGCTTTGGCACTTCAAAGATGAGATGGGTGTATATGGACAGTAATCCACAATGTTCAGTTCACTTATTTTAACCTTTCATCTTCCACATCAAGGCAGTGAGAGACGACACTATGGATACAGACAGGCTGCACTTAATCATTAAAAGTCACTGCTTAAAGGACTCAAATTTTGGTTGCAGTGGGAGTTTAAAGTTTGTTGCTGTTTTCTGCTTGGCTGTGTATTAATATTCCTTTGTACATTTATTTCTCACCTTAGATCTCTTTCATGATTTTACCCTGAATCCAATGGCCTGACAGCATGTGTTTTTCTGTATTCCCCCATGATAAAAGTATGGTGGTCATCCACTCAACTTCCATTGTATAACCCAGTAATATTGCTGAACTCAACATTTTTCTTGCCTGCCATTGCAAAGCTGTCAATGACTCTAACTAATTGATAACATGCTCATGTTATTCCCTTCCCCACCTGACACCACCTGCCCATCATCCCTCCAATATCTGGTTCCACTTTCCACTTATCACCTACCAGCCTCTCTCTACCTTCTACCTTCCTCCTCCCCTTCCCCCATCTGGTTCCATCTGCCCATCCTCCCCACATTACCAGGTTCCATCTATCATCTACCAGCCTCTGTCCTCAATCATCCCTCTCACCTCTTTATACTGCCTATCTTCCCTCTCTAGTCTCGGTCCTGATGGAGGGTCTTGACCCAAGATGTCGACCATTCCTTTGTCATCACAGATGCTGCCTGATTCACTGAGTTCGTCCAGCAGTTTGTTTTTTGCTCCATATTCTAGCATCTGCAGTCTCCTGTGTCCCACACATGAGTTTCACTCCCACTATATTGGGCAGAGCCTTGAGATTGAGAATGGGTTATTTCCACTCCAGTTCTGTAGGTTCTAAAGTTATTGATCAGTTCAATATGGGACTTGTAGACCCCGCCGCTGGTGAGGGCAAGAGCTGCTTGATGGGGCAGGTAGGTGGGTAGTTTGGGAGATGATGTTCTCTGCTTGCCATTTGTGTTGGGCTTCTGTGTGCTCCCAGTGAATGGACTTGAAGCCCCCAATTCCAGCCTGTGGGTTCCTTCTCCATTTTGGACTCAGGATTCTCATGAGTCAATGGGTCTGTTGAACACATTCAAAGAGGTTTGGTACAACATCTGCAAATTGTTTCCTCTGTCCATCTGATAATCCCCTGCAGTGATGGTATTTGGAATGGAATGTTTTGGGAGTCTGTTGTTGGATATGCATGCAATGTGGCTCCTGCAAAAGAAATGACTGAATGTAATTAGAGCCTCAACACTGAGATGTTGGCTGGTGAGAGGACATGGATATTGGTTCACTTATCCTTCCAGTGGATTTGGAGTATTTTGAGGAGACAGCATTGTTGGTATCTTTATGGTGTTTTCAGGTCAATGCTATAAGTAGTCCACAAGGCCATGACTCAGAAGCACACAGGAGGGCAGGGTTTATAGTGCCCCGTAGGCCGCAAGTCTTGCGCTGGGTTTGAGGTCTTGATCTCCAATTTCTGTTTTCCTCATTTGGTGAAAGACTCCACTGTCACACTAAGGGTGATGGTGAATTTCATCATTAATGTCTGCCTTCATTGGGAGATGGCTCTGCATCCATGGAAGTGGTCCTTGTTTTTCAATGTTCGTTGTGGACCTTTATTGTTAGAATTAGGTGCGGTGGGGGGGGGGGGCGCGGGGGGGCACGGGGTGTTGTACAGTGAGGTCAGGTTGGTATAGGAGCTTTGGTTTGGGAAAAGGTAAGGCCTATTCCCTGGAGCATTTCAGCGAAAGAGTTGTCAATGACTTGGAGCTTGGCTTCTGAATATGTACAGAGGCAAGCACAATGAATGAAGCTGGGGTGACCTTGTTTCTGCAGTGGAGGTGATTTAAGCTGAACCTTTTGCTCATTGATCCTATAGATTAGCCCCATTCAAACTTGTGGAGGTAAACAATACTGAAAAGAGTCTTAACACAGACTTGCACTGAGACTGGGTCTGTTATTCACTCACTGGGTAAGATCACAGCTTAAATGTCATCATGAAGCAGGTATAAAATGGAGACAAATTTCTGTGGGCAGCCAAATTTAAGAATGACTTTCCACAATGTCTCCCAACTAATAGAGTCAAAGACTTTTATGAGGTCAAAAAAATATAGTTATCAATGGTGTTCCCTTGGAGTTTTTCTTGGAGTTGTCATGCTGTGAAGATCATATTGATTGTGTCTATCTCTAGATGAACAAAATCTACACAGTGATTCAGAGAGCAGATGTCTGGCCACTTGAAGGAGGTGGTAAGTGGAGGACCCTGCCTGTGACTCTCCCTGTGGCAGACAGCCCAGGGCTCCTCTAAAGTTACTGCAATAGATTTGTCTGCTTGCTTGAGGATAGTCACAACTCTGTTGCCTTTGTGAGCTCTTGACTGAAGTTCCTCTCTGCCAAGCTTTAGAACTTCAGCAGGCATATAATCTGCTCCTGAGGTCTTAGAGTATTTCAGCCAGAGATCTCGTGAATTTAAAGGCCGCACAGATATCAGAGACCCCATGGTTTAAAAAAATAGGGAGACAGGTCCCATGAATTTAGAGTCAGAAACTCCATTGGTTTAAAGGCAGCCATGGTGGTATCTCAGTTATCTGATTTTACCTCTCAAGGTTTCCTTAAGAGAAGTCTGGGGCTTGGGCTAGGCTGCAGGTTGAGCAGCTGGCAGGTAAAGGTGGGAGGGAGACTGAGGTGGAAGATGGAATTGGAGAGTGAGGGAAGGGTCGAAAAGAGAAAGGGTGAGTGGAAGGATAGAAAGTAGAAAGGGAAGGAGTCACCCACTACCAGCTGGCCCTGCCCCTATGGATTTGTCCATCCTTGTGTCTGCAGATGAACCTCTGAAGTCCACTGCAGCATCCACCCACTGACCCCCAAGTTACTGGCCACAGTGACCTTGCGCCCCAAATGGGCCCATTGTTGAAGGAAGCCCATGTAAGACCATGTAAGGTTTTTCTCAGTTCTGCAGAATAAAGGAAGTGGGATGGTAGGGAATGAGGTAAAGGCAGAGGGCCAGAGGAAAGAGGGATACTGGTGGGGGGGGGTGCTTGGCACAATAGTTTAACCCTGGTGCCAATGTGCCTAAGATTGGCTGTCGGAGAAACAGAATTCTGTTAGCCTTCTGAACACAAATATCAACAATAGCTGGAGTAACTCAGCAGGTCAGGCAGTATCTGTGGAGAGAAATAAACAGTCGACATTTCGGGTCGAGATTCTTCATCAGTTCCTCCAGCATTTTGTGTGTGTTGCTCCAGATTCTAGCATCTGCAGAATCTCTTGTATCAACAATAGCTGGATGATTTAATTACCCATTTAAAACATTGCCACAGGTATTTCAAATGTCTATAGCTGAATGCATAAGTACAAATACTAGTGTCTTGAAGGGTGTGTGGGAGTATGTAATATTTCAGTTATGGATGCAAATTAAGACAAGAAAATTGCTGGAATTGTACAGTATAGTATAAAATAATATGGTATGCGGTACCTATATTTGAAAAGGTTGCAAATGTGACAGTCAATGAAAGATTCACAAGTCTTACTCGCATTTCTAAGTAAATTAATGATGTAATTACTGGGAGTAAATGAGCATCTTCTGTACCTGACAATGTAATGAATAGCAGGCATCAGTCTTCAGAAAGGGTGTGGTGGGCCAAATGGCTCCCTCCTGTGTTATAAATTTATAGGATTCAATGAAAGGGAAAATTTTGTCTGATGAATCACACCTTTGAAGAAATAACAGTCCAAATGGGCTGTCATACACTCTACCACATGGTGCATTATGAATTTCAAAGAAAAACTTGAGTACCATATGAAAAGTTGATGCTTAGCTAACTGCTGTGAATATTTATTTTGGGAATGTCTAGGAGCTGGTCAAAGTGTAGTTGTGTAGAATTTCTCAGATGCTCTGGTTCTGACACCACTTCACCAGATGTGTGGGAGGAAAAAGAGAATTTTCAGATGATAAATGCTTTCACTGCATTCCCAGGAAAGTTCTGGTATCTGAGGGAACAACTCTGAGAAAAGCCCCCAGTCAATGACATCTCATTCATTCGACACCTCAGGGCTGAGGATGAGAAATTCCACGCTTTCTAATTAGCATAAACCTGGATTCAGAAATTGATCAAATCTGTAGGTGATAACTAATTATAATAATTATTATTGGAAGAGGTAATTCTGCAATATAGAATAGGTTGGACTAGATTAGCAATTCAACAGAACAATGGTAGATTAAATTTATTGTAGAAAAATGTAGGAGGAGAAAAATAAACACATGGTTTTTGTGAAAATGTTATAAGACCTAACAAAGAAGCCAAAAGAGTTTTGGTAAACTTGCACCAAGCATATCTCCAAATGCAATCCACAGAATTTCTACGATGTAGGCAACATAACCAACAATACTGGAATGTCAGTTAGAAGATCAAATGATCAAACTTGGATGATTATGTAGACCAGACCTGAAAGTAGCATCTGCTTCTGAGAACCAATCAAGCAGCAGCCAGCAAGCTCTGAATGTGGTGAGACTGATTCCCAGGGTCAGGAGATGTGAGCTTTGTACTTTATACTTTGCCCACTTTATATAGGAGGAACTTTTCAACTTTTCATTACCTGAGCTGTAATGTAAGAAAATTATATTTTGCAAGATATCATTTTTTTAACTATGAATAAAATGCAGAAGCATCCTAGGGGACACAAACACGAGGTCAGGCCATGGAAAAGTACTTTTGGGATTGATAAAAAAAATTCTTCTTCATCAGTAATCGTTAACTAATTGTCCAGGGGAGGTGAGAACCACACGTTCATTTTAGAAACAGTAAAACTATGCAAATGCATTGGGATGGTTGGGGGAGAAGAATTTGGTGGTGATGTTTGGAACCATCCCAGAAGATAAATCAAGATGAACCAAAGCTATAATTACAAGATAACATGCATGTGATAATGTGAAATGCAATGGATGGTGTGAGTTTGAAAGAACAAGGCAATGTGCACACAAGCAGGTGCAATAGGTTAATGCAATGTCCATTTGCTCTGGATCTTATGCCTGACCTGATCTTCAGTTGATGAATTAACTTTATCAAATTTCTTTTCAGTGAATATAGCCCAGAATAGAAAACTTTCCATAGGTTGATAGTGTATTCCAAGTTACAAGGATCTTTATTTGGAACCTGACCTAAATAGCCGTTTCTGCCTGTCAAGAGTAGAAATTTGATGCACTTGGGGAAATTAGATTCAGTGACGCAGTACTTTCCAACATCAATGTGTAACGTGGATTAATGTTGTGCTCCCAACAGTATTGATTTATAGATTTCAACCACATTTTAATGATCAGATACAAAGCTGAAGTCTTAATTTTGTCCTCAGCTATGTCTCAAGTCTCCAGAATTCTATTCAGATTGCCCCTCCATCTATCAAAATCAGAGTCTACACCTCACTTCTCTCCTTGATGATTTCTGTCCTTGATGTCATATTAGTCCTTATTAACATATGTCCATGCCACGAGTAAAACCATGCATTGCAACCTCTATTCCTACCTATCTCAGCAAAACTCTGATCCATGTTTTTGTTCCTTATGCCCCTAACCATTCCTGGTCTCCTTTGCTCTAAAACTCAACAACCCACAGACCAACTGTACCAAATCCCGTTCACTCACTACCCTCTACTTGCTGACCTACATGATCTTCAAATCAAACAATACCCACATTCTAAAATGTTCACTCTTGTTTAAAAATCTCTCTGTGACATGCCCCCCCCAATCACTTTAACTGCCTTCAACTTAAAAATCTCCAACATATCTGCTGTCATCCAGATGGATTCTTATTGCTCTCCATATTTAATCATTTATATCACTTACCCTGTCATTGGCCACACTTTCAGCTGCTGGAAACTTAACCGCTGGAATTCCATCCCAATACCTTTCCATTGCTTATTCAAGATGCTCTGAGCAATGGGATGCCACCCAGACGAATGTTGGACTGGCTAAATCTAAAGGTCAAAAATATGGATGAAGATTTCAGTAGATAGGCTGAAACCAGGGAAAAGGCTCAGTGGTTAGCTGGTCCATACCAACACTAGAACCAGAACCAGGAGCAGGTCACCCAGCCCCTTTAGTCTGCTCCACCATTTAATAACATCAAGGTTGATCTGACTGTAACCTCAACTCTGCATTTCCATCTACATGCAATAATTCTTTGATATCCTTGCTTATCAAATATAAACTCTGCATTAAAAATATTCAAAGGGTTCACTTTGAGAAAAAGAGTTCTAAAGACTCTTGACTCTCTGAGAAAGAACATTTCTCCTCACCTGTCTTAAAAAACTTGCTTACCCTTAGTTATAGATTCTCCCAAAAGAGGAAACATCATTTTCGCATCCACCCCGTCATGACCACTTGGGACCTTATTTAGTCCGATCATGTCACCTCTCACTCTTCAAAACTCCAGTGGGGGCAAATGGCAGATGTGAGTCAGATGATGTTCCAGAGTTTTAAACAGATTGTTTTATTGGTGGCATGGTAATGTGGTCTTAAAGTCATCCTGAGGTCAAGTATTAAAGGATATGGAAAACGCTGGAATACGGTACTGAGAGGAATGGAAAGCCATGATTGTATTGAATAGCAGGGCAGGCTTGAAGGGCCAAATGGCCCACCCCACTCCTATAGAATAAAAGAGCATGGAAACAGGCCCTTCAGCCCAACTGGTCCATGCCGACCAAGATTCCCATGTAAGTTAGTCCCATTTGCCCGTGTTTCGCCCATATCCCTCTAACCTTTCCTATCCAAGTGCCCGTCCAATTGTCTTATATATTGTTAATGTACCTGCCTCAACCAGTTCCTCTGGCAGCTCATTCCATATATGGACCATCCTTTTGGTGAAAAAATTGCCCCTCAGGTTCTTATTACACCTCTCCCCTCTCACCTTAAATCTATGCCCTTTAGTGGTATCAGTTTGGTTCAGTTTCAAGTACGTGGAAGAGAAAGGGATGGATTTAATGTCAGAGAAAGGACACTGGAGCTGTTCTCAGTACTCATCTTAATGGTCTTTCCAGTTTTTAATTGGAGGACATCTCTGCTCATCCAGCATTGGATATTGGATAAGTAGTCTGACAGTTTAGAGAGAACAGAGGGCCCCAAGAGGAGTGGTTGGTGTTGTCAACTTCCAGTGGAATGTGGCACCATATTTTGGAATCAATTATCAACAGATGAAGAATGGAGGGGTGAGGGGAAACTCCTTAGCAATGCTGTGGGTGTGAGAGTCATTACAGGTGATTCACTGACCAAATGGGATAGTTAAGAATTGTGGCAATGATTTTCAGGCCAGATGGAGAACAGTGAAAGGATATTGAAGGATAAGGGTGTGGTCAAACATATCCAAGGCTGTGGACAGGTTGAGCTGGATGGGGATAGATTTTAGTTGTCACAGTCACATATGATGCCACTACTGACTTTACCCAAGAGATGTTTTGGTCCAGCAGTAGGGCACAAATCCATTTGGAGGGATTTAAACTTGGAGTTTTGGGAAAGGTGTCAGGGATTTTGGAGACCCAAGGGGTTGGTGGAACTGGAAATGGTGCAAGGAGCCAATTGTGGTTTTTTTGTGGAAAGAGTGATGATGTTTGAATTGCAGTTTGTCGCCCAAAGCCTGATCACTGTTGAGGCTTTGATACTCCTCATTGGACGTGTCACAGTCCAAGGGGTCAGTCCATTCAGTTCTCACTGTCCATTTGAGTACAGCTGGGTTTTCAGCCCATTAAGCAAAATGCAAACAATATCAAAGAACGTGGAGACATGGAACTTGTTTAAACCATTTGTAACCAGCAAGCACAAGATATTCTGTTTGCTTGCTGACAATTATTTTGTCGAAAGATTTCAGTTAACAATCTGGGCATTGAAAACTCCTTCTGTTACAGATCTAACACTTGGAAGTCAGGAATAGCTCATTTTTCTTGCCATTCTTCCTCCCTTCCCCACGTTTCCAGCTGAGCATTGGCACTTGGTGCCTGCAGGCTATTCAATTGTGTGGGGAGGGAATGGTATGACAGCTTAGCTCAGCTTGATCCTGCCCTCAACTAATGTTCACACATGCATAGTGCCAACAGGGGTGGCTGGATAATGATCCCAAGTGATACTCTGGCTGTTAGTCTTCCTCCCTTGATGTAGAGGCATTAAACTAATTACATTGTCACGACCAGCACCCTGATAAGGATTAGCTGATTTAGTATAAAGGCAAGATTTCAATTTATAAACTTTACCCTCATGCAATGTGACTATAGAATCACAGGAATATTTGTTTTTATTTAATGTATTTACCAAGGCTACGCTAATATATAAAATCCTTGAAATGATTGCAAATATAATATTGACTTAAAAATGTTACAGCAAAGCAGACTGAAATAGCTCACAGGTGTTGCACGGACAGAGGTTCAGTTTCTGGCAGCCATTGACTTCATCCAAGGTGTGTCCAATATCACCTTGAACTTGCTCACATTCATTGTCTGGACTAACAACTGCAGGATGGTCACGACAGTGTCCAGACTCGCAGACACGGGATGGTCACGACAGTGTCCAGACTCGCAGACACAGGATGGTCACGACAGTGTCCAGACTCGCAGGCACGGGATGGTCACGACAGTGTCCAGACTCGCAGACACAGGATGGTCACGTCTACGTCCATACTTGCAGGCACAGGATGGTCATGTCAGTGTCTAGACTCACAGACGCAGGATGTCCACACTGGCGTCTCCACCCCTGACATTCTCTCTTCTCTCCCTCCCATTGGGCAGAAAATACAAGCCTGAAAGCACGTACTATCAGACTCAAGGACAGCTTCTATCCTGCTGTTATAAGACTATTGAATGGTTCCCTAGTATGATAAGATGGACTCTTGACCTTACAATCTACCTCGATATGGCCTTGCACCTTATCATCTACCTGCATTGCACTTTCTCTGTAACTGTAGCACTTTATTCTGAATTCTGTTATTGTTTTCCTTTGTACTACCTCAATGTACTGTTGTAGTGAAATGATCTGTATGGATGGCATGCAAAACAAAGTTTCTCACTGTACTAGGTACATGTGACAATGACAATAAACCGATTCAATCAATTAGACTCTCAGACGCAGGATAACCACACCAGTGTCAAGACTCACAGACACAGGATGGCCACACTGGTGTCTAGACTTTCAGACACAGCAGTTATGCTAGTGTCTAGACTCATAGACGCAAAATTGCCAAGCTGGCATCTAGACTTCCAGACATATAACAGCTGTGCTGGCACCTAGACTCTCAGATACAAGACGGTAATTTCACTGTCTAGATTTGCAGACACAGGAGAGCCACACCTGTGTCTAGCCCATAGACATAGGACAGTCATGCTGGTATCTAGACTCTCAGATATCTTTATTAGTCACATGTACGTCGAAACACACAGTGAAATGAATCTTCTGCATAGTGTTCTGGGGGCAGCCCGCAAGTGTCGCCATGCTTCCAGCACCAACATAACATGCCCACAATGTCCTAACCTGTACGCCTTTGGATTGTGGGAGGAAACCGGCGCACCTGGAGGAAACCCACACAGACATGGGGAGAACGTACAAACTCCTTACAGACTGTGGCTGGAATTGAACCCGGGTCACTGGTGCTGTAATAGCGTTACGCTAACTGCTGGATGGCCACGCCAGTGTCTGGACCCTCAGACACAGGACGGCCAAGCTGGTGTCTAGATTTGTGAACACAGGACAGCCACGTCAGTGGGTCACAGCAGATTCTGATATTTTTGGAGTCAAGCGCCAGCACGAAACATCGGGTCACGACAGAAAGATGATTTGAAGAAAAACACCAACAATCATTAAGAAAAAAAACCCAACATTTTGCAGACCTGCTGTCTACTTGCATCTGCATTCAGGATAGACTATTTAGGACTGCAGGTGAGCATTATTCAGTGTGCAAGGGCCTATATCTGAAACAATGACCTAGATTTTCACTGTCAAAGTTTATTGCTGACGTCAAAGAAAGCTGCTGACAGAGATTATATGTATCTCTACAATGTGGATTTCTCTTTTCCTCAAATCAGTTGCCATGAATCTTTGATGCCCAACAATAGTGATCTCACGAAGGAAGATGTTGAGGCAATCACTTTGAAGAATTCTCACAAGTCTGNNNNCTGGATGGAAATAGCTCTAGTATTTTTACAGAGTGAAATTAAAATAATGGAACTAATGCAGAGATTAGAGGCTGAAATAATTTTTAAAAATATTTTAAAAACAATGGAATTTTGAAATAACTATTGAGCAAATTATACATCACAGGAAAAATACGTATTTCAGTGCAAAAGATGATCTTCAGCAACAACTATGCTTCAGTACTCCATTGAAACTCAGTTGTAGCTAATCAACCAGCTATAACTTATTCAAAGACTTTTATAGTTCATGAAGTTGTCGATTGTTGAAGTTGTTGTCAATTCATTATTTAGAGTTGATTTCATCTACAAAGGCTGTGACAGCGCACACACTATGGAGGAGCAGAGAATCACCGGTTCTACTTGTGGGTCTATGTACTTATCCATACATGTGCAGACTGTGGAACTGACACCAACTTCTGCAAACATAACCATACTCAAAGTTGCCTGTTTTGCAATTACAGCACAAAACCTGAGCCATTAAAGTCTGTGTTCTCCCCACAAGCTGACCAATCTGCTGTGTTTTCAACATTTTTCACTTTTATTCAAGATTTTCATTTTCTCCACTTTCTTTATGGTTTACAACAAGAATAAATATTGTAATTTGGCCTGTTTTGCGGCTTATTCCCTTTTCATCATTCCAAAGTATTCTTTTACTTTCAGTTTATGTTGCCTTTCACACATTTTCTTTGGATGTCAACTCCAAGAAGTAGAAATCTCAATTAACTTTCTCCCCCAACTCTTCAGTATTTTGGCTGACCTTTACCCCATACCAGGTAAAACAAACTGCAAAGGGAAATGAAAAACTCTGAATGTTAAATCTGAGAGGTTGTAATAAGTGTAAGGCTGATCACATACTGCTGGTTCAGAATTACCCCAACTTTTTTTTACAATTTGTATTCTTAATCCATCTGCATTTTCTTCTTTAAATTTTATTTCTGGTTTACAATGATTTCCCAGGTTAAAGTATTGAACCTTTTGGTTCCTGTGGGTCCAACTGAGTATTGCAGGAGATTTTAATCTTGACTCAAAATGTGAGGGGTAGATGCAGACTGGCACCAAAAAGACAGCTGATGTCAGCTTAAATCCAAATACAGGAAACACAACCTCAGAGCCTGAAGCCACTGGAAATTTTAATGTTGAAGGGTAGGGGTGGTAGGTAGAGTGAGGAGTAGCAAGTGGGTACATGCAGTGCAGTTGGTGCCAGAAGTGGAGGGATGAAGTCACTGGCATGGAAGCAGCATTGGATGTTGCATACATAGCTTGTATCAAGTCTAAGGACAGAGGGCTTGAAATTAGGCCTAATCTCGGATACAATAATGTTGATGAAACATTGGCAGGGAAGGGGATATGTCAATAAAGGTGCAGCAAACAATCTACTGGAGGAACTCAGTGGGTCAGGCAGCATCTGCTGGGGAAAGGAATTGTCAATGTTTCAGGTCAAAGCTTTAGTCCTGATGCAGGGTTTTGATCTGAAATGTCAACAGTTCCTCTCCCCCCAACAGATGCTGCTCGACTTGCTGAGTTCCTCCAGTAGGTTGTTTGTTGTTCCAGATTCCAGCATCTGCAGACTCTTGTGTCTCCTTGTGAATAAAGGTTGTTGGTTTGGGGGAAATTATCAAGCTAACATCAAAGTTAAAATTTAGCATCCAGTATATTTGTTAGAAAATATTGAGTAATGATACCTTTGTGTTATCAGGACTAGGATTTACTTGCTGGGAAATAGACTGCACTGAATTGTTGGCAATTCTCCCATTAAGTTTTGAAGTGTCGATGTCCTGAACTTTGGCACTGAACTCCTCATGGTTTCCAGTGGTGGAACACAAATTTGTTGCAATTCCACAGCAGCTCCTCAGGGGAATCTGTCCTCTGATGCTACACAGAAACAGCCAGTCCATTTATTTCAATGGTCAAGAATTTGCCTCAATGAGAAAGAAAGTGACTCATTTGATTGACATATTATGCACCACCCTAAACATTCATTACCTCCCTTGTTATATCTTGGCTGCAGTTTGTGGCATATCTAAGATGTACTGCAATTATTGACCCAGGTTGGTTCATCAAAACACTTCCCAAACCCATGACCTCCACTATCAAGGAGGACAGGGGAAAACATGCATGGAAGTGCAACCAATCACAGGATCCCTTCCAATCATGCATATTCCTGACTTGGAAGTATATTGCTCGCCCTTCATCTTGGCTGGTTCGAAACCCTGAACCTCCCTCCCAACTACATTATGATAATCCCCTCACCCTGAAGGACTCAGCAGTTCACTACCACCTAGGCCAATTAGGTATGGGTAATAAATGTTGACCTACATTCTGAAAAAAGACCTATTAAAGATAAAACTGTTGTCAAGAACAAAAATAATTATAAGGTAACTTATATTTTAATTAATTTTGGTCTTGTAAATGTTTCAATTGTTTAGATATGTTGAAGTGATCTTTTTATGCAAAAACATTTAACATATTTTAGTTGTTTCATTGATTATGAACATTTCAAAATTTCACGAACATTTGAAAACATTCAAAGTTCTTGACAGTAATGATTTGGCTATGGTTTGGCCAACCTTTTGCTGTTTTATGGATATGAGGTTTTTTTATGCCTGCCTACTTGACAAAATTATGTCCCACAAGGTTCTACCACCATGCAGGGACTTGCCATTTTGGCTAAGGAGGGCTTTGGGCAGCGCTGACACAAGAAAGGCATGTCTGCACTTACCACATTCGTCAGTGCTGAATGTTGATGGCTTGCTGCTGACGGGCAGTTCTTGTCCATTACTTTTACACAGACCACCGCAGACATGTTGAACAAATGGAACCAGTTATTCAGCTGAAACAAAATATGGTTTTCCTCACAGAAATTTCAAGGTTACGCATTTTTTCCCGACAGCTGTTATAGTTTTATTTCTCCAAACCTACTAACTATCCTATTGATGGCTGAGTTGTATTTCCACTTGTGTGTGCACCTTGAGTAACACATCAGAACTGAAAATTGAAATTTCTTTGGTGTAGTAGGGTGGGAGTTAAGTGCACTGCTGCTCTGTGGCAATCTCCACAACTCTGCTCCATTTCCTTTTCCTGGCCTCACTAGAGGCAGAACAGATGGAATCAGGAAGGATTGCTTAATGATTTCAAACCTTTGATATGCAAATCTGCTTTGCAGGCGGGTTATAAATAAACTGACCACTACACGCTGAAAGCAGAGTGTCATCTCCATCTCGGGAGAAAGAAAGGAGAAAACAGTTCATGAACTTTGAAGTGATTTTTTAAAAAATGGTTTTACACTCAGTATACTGCAAACTTTAAAATAGAAACTGATAGCCAGTCATTTTCAACCACAGTTCTGTAAGGTAGAATGGCAAAACATTACTTTCAGAAATTGCTATTCATTGTTGAAAATAGAGTCATAATTCACACTGTATTATTAACTAGGCAATGTTTACTTCCACCATTAAGTACCATTTATCAATGTTTTACTAAACTAGATATTGAACCTGGGTTATATTTAAAACAATTTATTGCTACTCAGTGCACAGGCAAATGGAGGAAGTCAAGACAGGAATATTGATAAGGCAGACACTCTGGGAATTAAGAGTAAAGTTGATGACAGAGGAATATAAATGTCACAGATGAAGAAGGATATGGGATGCTGATGACGGGGAAGGTGGACCCTGAGGATTAAAGCCCTGCTACTGATCTAGTAGCTAATGCAAATGAAAGCAAAAGATTTGAAAATGTGGTATATTGAGTTGTACTATTTATTGTGTTTGTCTACATTGTGTTGCCATAGGTTTGGCTTACCAGCAGGATGAGTCAGGAAAAGTTGAAAAGATCGCTGCACCCAGATGAACAACACATGGTTCAATCTCCCTCTTTATATTATTATAATAAAGGTTATTTCAGTGAGGAGTCGACATCCTCAAGCCAGGTTTCTGTTAGGTACTAATTCACCCAAGGTGAGGTCATAATTAGTCAGAATTGTATTTATAGGGGAGACAAAGTTCTGAACGGCAGTTACTCAGGAACATTAAATAGAAAATTATTATTTTATTCTTCATTTCATTAAATTATGGTAAAGTTGTTCAAAATTGGACATAAAATACAAAACTGTTATTTCTCTATAACAAAGTAATAATGTAAGTGTTAATTTTATTTTCCTAGGCTTCTATTTCACAATAAATCACAAATAATACATTTTCCATTGAACAAGCATTTTAACAAAGAAAGTTAAAAATTAAGAATTACCAAACATTTTTGATGTGATCAGATATTTTAACACATGAACTTTAAAACAAAATCTAATCTAGTGAGGAAGTCCCTTCACTATTTCCTTGCAATAGTAAAAGGGAACTGTTTTGCTGAAACAGGCTATTGTGGGCCATAACTAAATTTAAAGCACAATCACACCAACAAGCTAATTTCAAAATCCTATATTCTGGATTCTCTTTTGTGCACACTTAATTTGGATGAACAGTTAAATCCAAGATGAACTTATCTTCTGAAATGCTAGCCTAGAATCTTAAATGTATGTAATCAAATAATTATTTACAATAGACTGAATTTGATTACAAACTTTTGCCATCACACATATCTTTTTCTACGCTACTATAAACTGCTCCTAAAATGCTGAGCATTTAACATTATTGTCTACAGGAGATTTTTTCTGAAACAGCTCTTTCACTGTATCATATGGGAATTTCATTCAGCTTTGATCGACATGTCTTTGAAGTAAGAATTCCTCAAAGAATACACACTTCCAGAGCAGTCTGCGACTGTCTTAGATGCATTGCCACTTGGTACAATTTTCATTCGACTTATCATAATCCATTACAATGATTGGGAAAGCTGTCAAATATATATTGCTGAACAATGAACATCCCAATGTAATAATTTCAAAGTCTGGTGTGGGAGAAAGAATCTGATTAAAATCAGTAAATTAAGTAGTGAACTGATAAAATAGCACCCTGAAGCTCATCTAAAAAGTTGCGCAGTATCATAATTTTATTTAAAAAAACACTTAATATTCAATGTGGAAGAGATACAGACAAACATATTAAAATGATGGGTGCTTTTAAATACCTTTTCTCTTATTTGAATAGCAATGCACTTCTGTGCAAATTATAGATTTATTAAAGTATAGAGTGTACTGCTCGGGTTTGACATTAATTCATTACTATCGTCCCTTTCTAAACAGTATTTCTTCAAAAAGAGAAAAATATTAAATTTGGAGAGATTTGCAAATTACAGTTCTGTAGCTGTAATACCTGCTTCATCACTACAGGAATTCAGGAGAACAGGATAAGCTTATTATCTGTTATGCAAGTGTATAGGTTGATAGAGTAATGTGATTAATGATGCTATATTTCATAAAAGTAAAAGAGTTTATATTAACATACCACCTTTATTATACTTCCACACAGTGATTATCCATGGCTTTGTAAAAAAAGAAGTTTAAAATCAATTAGGATTATTTATCTAATTCACTCAGAATAGAATTACATTGGCAATGAACACCAACTTGATTATTTACTGATTGGAGCCCACCTTCTGTGGTTGGTTTAGGTCAGAAATACTCATATGACAGAAACATTCAAGCCCAGAATGAGTAAATATCCTATCAAGCTGCTGCATAGCTGTCAGTGGTTGCAGAATCACTGATGGGAGAGAAATCCAATCCTGGATTAACATTAACTGCCATACACGTTGCATTTGAAGACAGAGGCATAAAAGTGAGTTACTTACTTGCCAGGAGAATAGGAGCAAGATCTCACAATCTGTTAACATTAAATTCATTTAGACCAGAAATAAAAGGGCAGAGAAAAGATGTAAGCAACTTCCTTTGTGTCAAACATTGAGCTATGAAGCGACTATAAAAAAACACAATCCTTTAGACTTCAGTTGAGTTGATTAAAGGGTCATCTCATTGGAGTGTATACTTCCTCAAAGTTCAAACCAAGGCAAATCTGAAGCACTACTCTGAGGTAAAACACAAGAGCCAGCTAGGAACCATAAGTTCCAGCTAGTGAAGGATAAATGTAGGACAATTCCTCCAGGAGAATTTCTTCACACATCAGCACTTGAAAATAAAAATAAGGGAAATAAAAACCATTCAAGAAACAGTCAAACACTGTAATAATACGACATTACAGCCTGGAAATTCATCTGCACGACACTGAAAAAATTGCATGGATAAAAATTGTATTACTGTGGATTTGAACAATTCTGCACATTTCTCAGAGATTCACTGCTAGTTATTAATATCCTGTGTTCTATGGTGCGAGACTTTGATGTAACCTGGTGCTGTATTCTTGGTATATGCAGCTTATCCAAATAACATGCTATGCCCAAAATTTATTATCAGTGGGATATCTGACCACATTAGTCCGAGTAACAACTGATGCTTTTTACTCATGGAAGTCTAAAGCTGAAGAGTACAGGACAGCATTATTCAAAGGCAGAGTGTTGGACAATGTCCGTAAAACAAGTCATACATAAGTCGACCCAACTAGGAGACAGTTACGGTATGTTTAAAATTCAGCAGCCAAAAATTCCTGAATAAGTCTTGCAAATTGAAAAGAAATTCCAAATTTAACAGGGATGAAACAAGGTCACCTTCTGCACCCAATCTTCACTGAGAGGTACACCTTTACTACATTCTTGCAAATATAATATCTAAGCAGGCTACTCTTCCATAAGGCAGTCCTCACTCATATTTCTGACTTCAGAAATCTTCAAGTCCAAGTTCATATAGGTACCTGCACTGCTTTCAAGAACAAGGCCACCCAGAAACCCAGCGTCAGGACCCTGCCAGGCTGTTTCTATTGATATGTATAACATGCCACAATATACACTTGATGCCATTACGTCTTGTGGCATTATATCAAATATGGGCTTGCAAACCTCCTTCTGATTACCACCCACCATCCTTCCTCATCCTTCATGTTGAACAGTAATTGAAAGAAGCACTGAAAGTATTCAGGACGCACCAATGTCCATCACCACGAGTAGTTTGGTAGAGCTACCACAGACTAAGTATGAGATGAAAGGCAGTGAGTGAACCAACATGAGGGATAAGCTGGTTTGACTTCTCCACCCCAATCTGCCTGTGGCAGATGCACCTGTCCATGATAACACTGGTAAGAGGGATCACTATAAATTCTTTATGGAGAGTTCACATGGAAAACACCCTTCATCACATTCTGTGGCACACTACAACCATGTTAAAAGGGGGAGATTTGGCAGATGTGGCAGTTCAGAATTGGACATCCAAGAGGCACTGTGCATCAGTAGCAGTAATGTAGATCATCAACATCTGAACGTTATGGACTGGCATATCCCTCGCCCTACTGTGACTTTCAAACCAGGGGATCAACCACACTTCAAGGAGAAATACAGGCAGGCATGCTGAGACAATACCAAACATATCTAAAAACTTTGAGCTCCAGTCTAGTGAAGCTGTAATACTACATGAGAGCTAAACAGCAAGAAGCAATACAAGTGATCTCACAAAAACAGAGAAGATTAAAACCCTGCTGTCCTGTAACATCAACTAATGAATGGCAATGGACAATTAAACAGCTAATGGGAAGAGGAGATTCCAAGAAAATCATAATCCCCGTCCTTAGTGTGTGAATGATAAAGTAAAAGCAGAAACATTTGCAACCATGTTCAGCCAGAAGTGCAGAGTAGATGATGCATCTTGGCTTCGTCCTGAGGTACCCTCCCTCATAGAAGCCAGACTCCAGCCAATTCGATTCACTCCATGAACCTAATCCTACCTCAGCAATGGAGCACTAATGCCACCTCTTGCACTACCATGGACTTGTCTCTGATAGTGTTTCATTTTGCATTGATACCTTGTTTTGCATATTTTTTATACTGT
>JARFYF010000074.1:83449703-83462461 GCA_030265395.1 Rhina ancylostomus | reverse complement strand
TCCTAACCCATGTGTCTTTGGAATGTGGGAGGAAACCGGAGCACCCGGAGGAAACCCACGCAGCACAGGGAGAACATACAAACTCCTTACAGGCAGCAGCTGGAATCGAACCTGGGTCGCTGGCGCTGTAATAGCGTGACACTAACTGCTACACTACCTTGCCTGCCTCATTGGCAATGATCATTGCCTGGCATTTCTGTGGTATAAGTGTCACTTGCCACTTATCAGGCCATGCCTGAATGTTGTCCAAGTTTTGCTTCATGTGCTGAGGAGCTGCTAATGAAATTGAGCTTTGTGCAATCATCAACAAATTTCCCCAGTTTTGACATTCTAATGCAAGGAAGATCATTGATGTAGTCTTAAAATATATGCCTATAATAATTAAAATTACATTAACAATCATGTTGTTGACAACTAAGATACAGTTGGGGATACTTGTATTGTACCAAGGAATGTGAAAGGTCGATATTACTCATCTCCTGGAATGACTATGGAAAGAAGATCTTGCTGGTTACGTCCAGAGCTCTGCATCAATACACATTTCGATAAACAGTGGGGAAGTTTTGCTTGCTTCTGAATGGATGACAAAGGCGTCATGGCAAGGACATGAGGTGGGCTGGGACACCTTCCAGCTGCCAACATTGTAAACCTAGGGGTTCTTGACACTTCCAGTAACAAGATTTTATTATGAAAAAAGTTTATTTTGCTATGTTAAATCTTATTTATAGAGAGAACCACAATCAATCAAAGAAAATCTTCCCACAGTAAAATATTTTACAGTTCATCAACACATTTAATAATAACAATCCATCACTCACAGACAATTAGAAGCCTCAATTATGCGGCCCAAGGAACATTAATGTGTAGGCCCAGAGTTTCTTTTCAATGGGAAAAGGATGACATTCACCAATGACCTTGATGAAATCTGAACACAAGGATTTAGTGGCATCAGTAGTGTGGATTTGCTTTTGACCCTATTTGCAAGTTAATGCTTTCAGTGGGAGATCCATAGTGATCAGAAATAGTGACGTGAATAAACTGACTGAGCAAACAGTCTGACTGTGGCAACTTGACATTAAACCAGGAAAGAAAATATTCTTGTTATAATATCTTACAGGGAGCAAAATAACTTTAATTCACAAGGCTATCCTCTTCATTTTTTTCAGCACAAATAGAGCATTTATTATACTATATACCAAAGCAGTGATCATATGTCCTCTGCAATGACAAATACAGCATTAATAAGCATTATAAAATTATGAATAGCATAGATAGGTTAAACAATCAAGATTTCCCCCCCCCCCAGAGTAGAAATGTCAAGTACTAGAGGACATGCATGTATGGTGAGAGGGGGGGAAATGTTTAAAGGAGATGTGTGGGTAATTTTCTTTTACATAGAGAGTGGGTGATGCCTGAAACAGGCTGCTGGGATTGTGGAGAACGCAGATACATTAGTGGTGCTTTTAATTGGCTTTTAGATAGATACATGAATATGCAGGGTTGGAGAGATATGGATCATGTGCAGGCAGAAGAGATTTAGTTTAATTTGACATGGTGTTCAGCACAGACATCTTGGACTGAAGGGCCTGTTCCTGTGCTGTACTGTTCTATGTTCTATGTCCTAATGCAATGAGAAGGACGAGAAGTAGGTCATTACTAACAATATCTTCTGGATTTCTGCATTTAACAGTGCATGCACAAATACCTTATTGTTATCACTTTCATAGACTGTTTCAACATCATCATAACAGCCTTGTTTTAAAACAATGGTAGAAATTACAATATGTGTTTTCCAATAATGACATTTAATGACTGCAATAAAATTGAGGAAAATAAAAAAGCATACAACAATGCATTGATTCATTTAATTATTTAGTGTATTTTCATGTATGTTAAATGTTAACATTCAATTACAAACAGATTTATTCTGTGCATTTTCAATACTATGAAACAAATTTTGCTTTAGAGTTTTATGGTTAATCTAGTATGAAAAAGGAAACAAATAGGAATAAACAAAAAGGGATAATGCAATGCTGTTTTGTTGCTGATTAATTCTGAAGTGCCATCAGCAGAGATTTTGTTTGCTGATCACTGTGGTGTCACTCCCTATTCTGAATGAAATTGGTAGTTTATTATGAGCTCTATTGGAGAAATTAAATGAATATTCATATTTTTGCATGGATTATTGATGATAATACATGGGGAATACTGAAGATTGCAATCTGTTAAAATATCAATAACCTAGCTCTTCCACTGACGAGTGAGTCTCATCGGTCACCTGCCCTCAAAATCTGCTCTAAACTGGAGCAGGACTCCAGGGGCCATCATCTTCTAAGTAGCAGGGCCCCTTTCTGAATTTATGTGGCAAGTCCTATCTCTAGATTTGCTTTGACAATGGGTTAAGCCCTGCTCCTAGGCTTTGTGTGAAAGTTTTTTTACATTCATTAACATTCAGAAGTTATTAGTGATACTATTAAAAAAATTAAATGTTTAAAACAGTAGAAAACAATTGACACTTAAAACATTTAAATCAATACCATTAAATCAAAAAAGGTAATTACTCTGTATTTGCTCTTCTCTCCACAGCCTTTCCATCGTGTTCAAACGAATGGGTTCGCTGAACTTGTGCCAAGTTTACTCGGCATGGGTCCAGCAGGCAGATTTTCCAGTTTAAGTGCAGGGAAATTTGCAGAAGTTTGCACAACTAGACTCCATGATGGAGCTCCAGTGACAGAAGGCAACAATCAAGAAAGTGGGATTAGCTGAGCAAAAATTCAGACCTTCTCTTGTAAGTCCCAAATGTCTGCACACCTACAGAGGTAATAGCTAGCATTTCCAACCAGAACTACTGGCTTTTAAGTGAAAGATCTGGGCCATTAAATGCTTCTATCCAGGAAAATGTATTTGGAGTTGCCTAACATGTAAGTGGATAATTTTTCAATATTACATCTATTCTTAACAAGCTGTGTGACAATGGCCTTTGACGTAAGGTAGTTGAAGCACATTTAGTTTTAGGTGTAACAGGAGTGGTTCACTCCATTGCAGGCTAGTGAGACAAAAATTCTTAGATTTTCTTTGAAGGTCTCACATATACAAAATAAATTTTGTTGGTCTTAGATCCCTTCTCAATTACCATCCATAAATTTCCATGATTATGTGTTTTTTGTGTTACTGCTTGCAATGCTTCAAAGTAATATTAAAAGAGATAATTGAGATACTAGATGTGTTAAAAATTGATAGCATGGAAGTATTAGAAAAGTTGGCTGAATATAAAGTAGGCTCATGACCAGAACTGGATGGGATTCATCCTCGGATTGTGAGAGAAATATGGGAGGAAATTGTGGGGCCCTGACCATAATGCTCTTTTGATACAGGGGTGCGATCAGAAGATGGGAGACTAGCATATGTTACACCCTTGTTTAAAAAATGGGAGTAAGAATGAACCCGACATCAAGAGGCCAATATTGCAACTTTGGTGATGGGAAAGGTTTAGAATTGATCTGGGACAGGATTAATGACCACCTGGGGAAAAAGTTTAATTAAGGCAAGCCAGTATGGATTTAGTAAGAGGAAATCATTTTTAACCAACTTAACAGACAGAATTGATGAGGCCAACACAATTGATATGATGCACAGTACATGGATTCCAGAAGGCTTTTGTTAAGGTGATGCACAACAGGCTTATCAGCAAAGTTGCAGCATATGGCATAAAAGGTTGGTTACAAAGCAGACAACATGGGGACATTGTGAATGGTCGTTTTTGGCCTGATAGAAGGTGAAAAGTGATGTTTTTCAAAGATTTATTTCAAGGCTATTGATCATTTTAATCTATATGAATGACCTCAGCTTGAGGATGGAGGCCACAATTTCTAAATTTGCAGGATGACACCAAACTCAGCAGCATTATGACTGCAAAGAGGAAAGTGATAAATTGCAGCAGGATATGAACAGTTGGTAGATTGGGTGGGCATATGGCAGATGAAATTTAATGTGGAGAAATGTGATGCATTTTGGCTGCAAGAAGGTGGAGTGGCAATACAGAATAAAGGATGCCATCCTAAAAGCGGGGTATGAACAGCGGGACCTGGGGTATGGACGCACACGTCATTGAACATGGCAGGGTATGTTGAGAAGGCAGTAATAAGGCACATACAATTCTGAGAATTGTCAAAAGAGGCACAGAATATAAAAGCAAGGAAACTATGCTGAACCTCAAAGTACAGGCCCTGCCTCATAAATTTTGTGTTGAATTCTGGTTACCAGTTATAGAAAGGATGTGAAGATATTTGAAATAGTCCTTTTCCAGATGGTTCCTGTGATCAGGAGAGGCAATTACTGTTTGCTTTAGTATATAAAATAATGGTCTGGACACAGTGGATATTGGGAGACTGTTCCTGGTGGTGAAGGGAAGGAAGATTAGAGATCACAAGTATAAAATTGAGAAATTTAGAGTGACATGAAGAAATACAATTTTTACACAGCATGTTGCTGGAATCTTGAATGCACTGCCCACAGTTTTGATGAATGGAGGTTTCACTGTGTCCTTCAAGAGGGAATTGGATAAATATATGATGAAGAAAAAAATTGTGAGAGCCAGGGTGTGGAACTAAGGAGCTGCTCTTGTAGAGGGCCAGAGCGTTCACAGTGAGCCAAGTGGCTTCCTTCTGTGCTGTAACCATTCTATGAAAGTAATTTCATTGAGGAGGTAGCTTCATGAGGATGTTATTGTGATTAACTTTTCATTTAATTTCTTACACTTACATTTGCCAACTTGCATGGTGCAGTTTGAAGACCTTTTTGGACCAATGGCCCAGAACACTGGAAGGTGAGCTCATTAATTCAACCATTACACTACCACATTTGCAGTGCTTGGTCAAGGCTACAAATAGGTTTGGTACATGAAACAAAGCTTTGGGTAAGGCACACAATTATTGCACAGCAGAGTATTGCTACTAAATAGCTGGGTGTAGATTATCTTGATTTGGGTTTGATCAGTGCAAACAATGTTGTCTGAAACAATGCCAATGTTGTTTGGCTTGAAAATGAACAAAGTAGCACATCAGTTATTAAACCACTCGGTATAAACTAACTACAGTAATCCAACTTGCATACTCACTGCATGTAATTGATGGTTATCAGATTATTCACATCCAGGTACAATTAACAACCAAAAGCCTAAAGGTTGACCAGAATTTCTTGGCAATGGCAGACCACCTGGACTCGCCTTTCAAATGTGCAGTCATCCACCCCATGCCTTCAATTATCTTAAATAGATCTCCTAAAGAGAACTTCCTTCTAATTCTATCCCAATTCTCATTGGCAAGGCTGCAAAGTGGGTTTCTCTACACATTAATTGAATTTTGCAGTGGGACCAGAACAAGCCCCAGATGCACAAATACTGGAAGAAAGCCTCCTGTCTATCACAGCTGTAAAAGCTATCGAAACTACTGAATACCTCTGAATGTTTCTGCCATACAGGAAATGTAAAAGATTAAAAACAATTGTTAAAATAATCAAAATATTGACACTTTTAAAAATACTTAAACATTAAAAAAATATGCACTTAGAAACATGGAAATTCAATTAATTTAAAAATGCAGATTATCTAATCTTAATCTAGGTTCTGAGCAAACATTCCATTCACTAAAATCAATGGATTTGGTGTGCAGTGAAAATGGTGTGGCATCATATTCAACTAATAAATTAGTTCTTTTGTCAGTTTTGCCTGTAGTGCCTCTCCATCACAATCAGAATCAGATTCATCAGAATCATAATGTCTCTGTCAACTTCTATATCATTTCGGTAGCATATACCTTCTCAGATTAGTCAGTATTATTAATTGCACCAAGCACAAGGTTTTTATTCCACTAAATTCTTTTACTTCTTTCTCAGTTACTAATCTGTTGACGCTGATTTAGAGAAGGAAAAGGCATTGAAGAGAATGGGATTATTAAAAAGACAATAACTTGCAGAATATTCATGCTCTGCCACTCATGAAAACTTGAGGCAAAACAGTTTACAAAATCCCATTAAACAACTGTCAACAAGTTCAGGAATTTTCCATTTATATCAGAACTCCACAGAACTTACGTGGGAAATGCTAGCATTTTTCAGTAAAGTTCAGGCCAATGTTGATAAAGGTAACCATTAGAGTTTGGAATGCCTTGCAGTGACTACCATAGAAACTCAGAACTTTAAATTGGAGAAGGCATTCCTGTCAGACTTATCTCAACACCAAGAATTTACATTCCTTGATTCTCTAACTCTATTTATCAATCTAACATCAGAACTATGTCAGTATTTGAATACCCTGATATGAGCATGGAATATCCCCATTTATGTCATTTCTCTGTGAACCCTCTCACCAATGTCTGTCCCCATTCTCCATTTTGTTGATCTGTTCCATTTATATCTAATGTGTCTCCTGCATGTCTACACGTCTAAACTTATGTTGACCTATTACTGTGCAGTCATCACTTATGTTCTTATCAAGCCGCACTTGTTTCCTGTGCCTTAGAGCTGATTATAGAATCTTTGTTCTTGCTTTCAAACAGTTCCAAGATCTTGCCTAACATTTATGAGTGACCCTGTGTTACAGCAGAGAGTTTTCACTCCATCTCTATATTACATTTTATTTTGTAATAATTCATGGTCATTATTAAGGCCAGATATACAGTCCTTCCCTCTGAAATTCCCCTCCAAAACCATGAAATAATTTCCTAATGTCTCTGTGTTCATAATTTGTCCATTGCCAACACACAATCAATCACACAAGTCCCTATACTTTCATGCACTTTCTATCTGATATCCTTCTCTTTCATTAAAGAGTACTGTGTAAAATTTAAGTTATTGTCTTTCTAATAATCCCATTCTCCTCAATGCCTGCTCCTTCACTAACTCAGCAAGTCAGCAGATCTGTAACTGAGAGCAGAAGGAGAAGAATTTAATGAAAAGAAACCCTCCAGCTTGGTGCAATTAATAATACTGACTGATTTTAGAAGGTAAATGCTTCAGAAGTGGCACGGAGAGCCACTACAGACAAAACTGTTGAGAGCTAAGTTATCAGTTTAGCTTGGTGCCACACTATTTTGAATAATCATAAGTTATACCTGAGAGACCTTACATTCATTCAACTTTTTCTAATTTTTATGACTTCATAAACCATTCAATACACAAATTTTATTATACAAACCATCTGTGCCTAAAGAATACTATAATATGAAAAATAATTCCAAGAATTGAAAGGACAGATGCCATATCTCACATCATTACATGGCTTGGATTTTGTGGGGAATTACTGGCAGTTCTACATGGAGCTGTTGAGTTAGCATCAACAAGTTTGCAGCGCCCATAAATACTTATGCAAACATAGAAGTTCTCAATTTCCTCGAAGCTGCTCACCGATACTTTCCCAACTCCAGTCCAATGCTGCACTTTGCATAGGGTCCCACGAAGAGCAATACCTCATAGAGGAGGGTTATTCATTCAAACAACTTAGGGCAGATTAGTGCTGGTCCAGGAAATTTATCAGCAATCATTTGAGGAACTAAGTGTTATTTTCAAATTACTTTAGCTTATTTAAATGCATTTGTGTTTTAGTTGTAGTTTCTTTTTTTCTCTTTGTTTAATTTTTTTATAAATTTCATAACTTTCAATAGACTGAATTTTTAAAAATGGCTTCTAAACATGAGAAATTTTCCTGGTGTTTTGACTGTTTACACAGCCAGCCAAGGCAGGGTGATTGTTCAGTATTCTGAAAGATGCGCTTTGTTTGCGCCATGCCCCATACCACCCCTCACCCTCTCCACACACACACACACACAGATTCACAGAGGGACAGCTCTGCCACAGTGCAAGGCCTCAAAACTGAGCTCTGACCTGGCCTCAAGCCAACAAGCTAGCTTTGGGAGATATCCACAAGATAAGATCCTTCTATGTAAGTCAGCAGTAAGCAAGAACAGCTCATCACTGACAACAAATTCTGGGCCTATATTATAAATAATGTTGCAATAATATGTCACAAGTTAGACTATCTTTAACTTTCTATCAGGAAACACAAACTATCATAAGTTGTGACGATGCAAGAAACATTCTCACTGAAATACAGTACTTGTACCTTCCATACAAAGGAGTTGTTAGAAAGGTATTAATCTGGTGCATTTGGGTAAAAAATGTTGAAAATGAATGTTGAAGTGAGGGGGAGACAATTTTTTCAGGGAGGACAGTCTATCAGGGGAGTCTGTAGGATCAGCAGGTATTGAGTTAAACATCTTTTAAATGAGCGCACTGTTTCCACATTATGTGCTTCGTGTTGGGCAAGTTTAAGGCAATTTTTTTCTGCATGCAGAAATAAGAAAGAACAGCTGGTAGCTTTAGCGGGCACTATAACCAAGGTAATTAAACACCTGGAAGAGATGGGAAAAAAATAACTTGGGGTAACAATTTAACCACAGCATTGAAATAAGATGGAAACTTTTAAAAACATGTGCATTATAATGGGTTCATGGTTTCACATGTCAGCCAATACACAACTGTAATGAAGCCACAACAATGTTAATATTGTGATATTAACTTAATAGTATACTTCTACTTACTATAGAAGCTACAGCTATAATTACAAAATCTGTTAGCAATGATTGGAGTCCAGCCTGTAATTGACTTTCCATAAAAGTAGCTGCCACACCATGGCAAACTTCCAACTAGTTTTCTTATTCATTGACCAACAAACCTTTGTAGCATAGCACTAAACAGCACATACACACATAGCACTAAAATTAAAGCAATGTTTCAACAAAGAATAAAGCAGATATTTGGGTGAAATAACTGATTTAGACACACCCCTCTTTCAACTACAGACAAAACTGCAATGCAATGATTGAGCGGCAGTGCACCAAGAGGCTTCCAATGGGAGAGGTTTTCTCTGGACGGTTCTGATGACAAAGTGCTAGCAAAAGATAAATGGATTATTTTAGCTTTGGCTGTCCAAAAAAAAACAATGGATGCATTCTTGTCATTGCTGGACTCCATGGATCTTTTTTAGCTCCTAACTGGCAAGTGTGGAACATACATTCATGCGTAGCTACAATATAGGTACATACAGTCTTTGAGCAAGTCTGAGTGCATGCAGTTCTTTTATGTTACCAATCGGCCCTGACATATTAATGGCCAATTCAGCAAGATTAGGACATGTTTTGCTTCATGAGAAGTGGCAGGGATTAGTAAAAAAATTCACGCTAGTGAGAATTAGTTCTCATTAGTTCACTAGTGAGAATTTTCAAGTGGTTGGGACATTTTGTTGAGGTACAGTAACAATGGCCTCTATTCTCTGCAGTATTAATATACTTAACTAAACAGGTGGTGATGGAGTTTGGATAAAAATCAGAATAGCATCCTCTATTACTACTATATTTTAACTTGAAGGGCACTAAATCCACAATTTCAAATTAATATACATGTACACAATTAGCGATGTATATTTGGATGCATGCATTTCTATAAAGGCACATTTAAACTCTTCTGTAAAGATGGACCTATGAATCAATGATTAAGTAGGGAAGTGGAAGGGTGAAGGTACAATCAATGAAATGCATCATAGTGAGTCTAAATTAAAGCTTTCAAGAGATGGTGTAAAAATCCAGTGCAATGTTTCAATATAGTGACAAAATGAATGTGCATACCAGTAATTCTACACGCTAAAAGTGACTTGCCAATCTGAGATGTAACATCAAGGGAAGCAAAGCAGAGGGCAGATCATTCCCTATGGAAAAAGGAGAAAGCCTAACCTTGGCATTGACATACTTCTGGGAGTAGATCATATCACTTATCATTAACATACTATTGTCTCTTCATTTGGAGATGTATGCATGCCCTGGTGCTGGTTATATCTGCATCCCAAGATAATTAATCCATGTAGCAGGCACCTGGATAGTTATTTTGGCCCATAGACTTTAACTATTAAACCCATCTCATAGGCCCAAATTGGCCACCAATACTAATTTTTCCATTGTAGACATGAAGTGAACTGAACACAAAACAATCCTACAAAGATAATTCCAACTAAAACTCACCCCAACCAAATGAAATGACCTTGATAATTGTTTTGTATTTTGCCAAGATGAAGTTTCTCTATGACACTTTAAGTGATACGTAAAGCAAGAGTTGATAGATTATCATGTTTAGCCATAATAATACAGGCTCTGATTTTGCTCTGAAGTAGTGGTAGAGTTGGCTGAAACATCATGTTTCAGACTTTTCCCTAATTGATTTCAATTAAAAAAAAGATTGATTGTAGTTCACACAATGGAAATAGTTAATTATAGAATTTACTTTTGGTGGACATTTAATATATTGAAAGGCTGCAAATAGCTGAGAGAGATTCCTTTGCTCAACAAAATTTAATATAGTGCTCTAACACTGAAGGTGGAATCGTAATATTGTTATAATGAATTTCCCTTTACAACACATACAATTTTGTAATTTTTGTTGAACTCTAGGTAAGAGGGCCTTGCATTGCACATCAATTAAAAATCACCTTGCAATTCAAAAATACTACTAAAGCAACAATTACATTTGAATAGCAAATTAAATTAGAATCATTTGCATTGAAAATAGATTGTTTCATCGTAACACAGCATTTATATCTGTAGACCCCAAATATTTAAACTGCATGGCATGCATGTCTCCTGTAATATTGCTCTTGCCTAAGCTGCTTAGAAATCATCAGGAATTCTGAGGTCTGAAGCTTTTGCACAATAGGTTTGTCCATATATGGGCTATCAGAAGCATAATGACCCTTGCATTGACATTGGGAGAGGAATCAGAATTTACAGCAGGGTGCTATTTTTGGTACCAATTTAATGGTGGTATTTGTTGCAAGTTACAAAGATCTGACAGACATTTCTTTAGAAGGTTGGTAAGACCCGAGGAAATACCAGGTTTCATCAGTGGTTCCAGATGAACTTGGCCAAACCCATTGGAGAGCTTCAGGAAACTGGATTCATCACTTTCCACCTTTTCTGGTATTTTCAGGGTAGACCAACAATGAGTGGAGATTTTGCTCTCTTGTGAAGTCAATGGCTTCCAGGGGCAGGAATAGAGGTTGTCTCTTAGTTTTGTAATATTACTCGTACATCATTTCCTCATTAATTAATGAGTGAAAGCAAGGTTTGTTACGAGGCGTAATTATTGTTAGAAAGTAAAATAAAGTAACCACATAACATTCAGGAGAAAGGCATGATGAGACGCTGTTTGTAAATGCAGAGAAGCACACCCTAAAACTCTCTGGAACATTGCAAATTACAAACCAGGTCTCACTGACCATTCTTCACTCAGTAATGGTCACATACAAAAATATGATAAATACAGGTAGAAGTGGCTTGCCTGTCATTCAATAAGATCACCTTTGATCTTTCACCAGTGCCATTTCTGCACAAACTCCATATCCCTTAATTCCCCTTATGTCTAAAAATCCATCAATCTATGGACATCTCATTACAATCAGCAGGTGGTATGAAGAGTCTGAACCAAAGAGCATAAAGGACAGACTGAGACAGAATGAGCAATCTGAGAGAGAGAAAAAAAAAGAGGGAGAGGAAAAAGAATGTACAAGGCAAGGTGAGAGGATGGGGAGCAGGAAGGATGGTGAAGTCAGGCAAAGTTATAGAGCAACTGTGGAGTTCAGAAAGCCAGCATCTTTTCCAAGGGAACCTGCTCCATGAACCAATTTGACTGGATTATATCTGCAACTCATCCCCACGATAACTCTATCACCGACATCCCCTTTATCCTATCCGCCCCTTCTGTCACCATCCCTACAACATAAAACTATCTTTTTTTATCTTACATTCCCAGTTCTAATGAAGGGTCTTTGACCTGAAACATTATCTCTGTTTCTCTTTCCCTAAATGCTGTCTGACCTGCTGAGCATTTCCAGTATGTTCTGATTTTATTGATGATACTGCAACTTTCTGTAATAATTGTACCAAGATACCAGATGCGAAGCAGTTGATAACACCCTAAACTTGGAGGCAGAAGGCCACATGCTCAAATTATCTACCAGAGATATGAACACAAAGATCTAGCTCGAGACTCCAGTGCACCACTAAGTATTACATCCTTGGAAATTCTCTCTTTTGGATAAGCTACTAAACAAGACTCTGTGCTCTCAGCTGGATGACCATACTTAAATCACAGTAAATCTCGAAAGGAAAATATTAAGATATTCATTTGATTTTTAAAATAACTCTAAAAATCCTTTGAAAGTGTATGCCCTGAAGAACTGACCTCCAGAGATCTACTGATGATGAACTGGGGAGTTCTCTTGCCGTCATGACTAATAGTAATTACTCTTATTGATGTAAACCCTGTCCTCAGTCAACAATACTGCAGATGATCTGGTCACCTAAGGTACAGTGACAGTGCAACAGCTTAATTGCTGAACTAGTAAACCACAGATCCATACCAGAGGGGATATCCCCAACAATGTTAAAGTTGAAGTCAAATTTATTGTCATATGCACAAGTACATGTATGTAGAGGTGCAATGAAAAACTTAATTGCAGCAGCATCACAGGTACATAGCATCATATAAGCAGCATTCTCAAAGAAAAACCAAATTAAATGTAAATTAAAGACAATTTTTACAAAAAAAGTCAGAACAAAAAACAAAGTCCATTTTAGTGCAAAGTGATCAAAGTGGTCATAGTGTTGCTAAACTGTAGTGAATAGGGTGGTGCCGGCTGGTTCAAAACTGAATGGCTG
>JARFYF010000074.1:83437425-83447547 GCA_030265395.1 Rhina ancylostomus | reverse complement strand
CTTAATACTCTCGCAAAGCTGTCAGTGTGTTGGTGCACTGACTCAAATACCGTGACAAACATTGTGAACATATTACCCAAGGCATTAAGTAATAATAGTAAATAATGTGTACAGAGTTAATATACCAGAGATGCTTCAATGTGTCCATTTGAGGAAAAACAAGCCTATTTCTAACAAAATAAATAGGTACATTTTCTGTTTAGCATCAATTTGTCTTTGTTCTTTGCTAGCCAAGTACCTCTGTATTTGCACAACTGACCACTAATGTTCTTACCTTGTTCTGAGGCATTCCTTTCAGTTAATTCACAGTCACCTCTGGTTCATGTGCCTGGTCCTTGTTTCCTATTCCCCATCATTTCAAGGTTCCTTTAACAAGTGACCTTGATCAAAATTTTTGGATCTATTGACAAAGTTCAATTTGAGATCATCATGAAATAGAATCACTTTGCACCTCCCTGTTATTGCAAGTTGGGAGGATTCAGTGTTTACCCATCAGATGGAATAACAGCAAAGAAATAAAGCTGTGTTTCAGCATCAAGTGCTGTGAGCTTCAAGCTTTTGATATTTAGTTTACTGTTGTTTCAGCGGAAATACAAGTAATAAAACCAGTCTCCCAAATGCTGCAGGGCATTTCTGTTTGAACAAGGTTCTTATTCTTTCCAAAATGTTGATCCCATGGTCCCACAGCACTTGTTATGGAATATGTCAAAATGTTTTCTTTTCCTGGATAATATTTTTTAAGCAGATTGAGCTATTTCAAATCATAATCATTTTAACATATTCATCAAGGAGAGGCGATGCCTGAATAAAGATTCAAACACCCAATAGACTTTCCAAGTAATTTACAGGCAAGTCTTGTTCACTGCTATGAATAATTAATCAGGAGTCATAAAATAAAAAGTGCAACAGAAAAAATATTTCTTATTATCCTGTTGTAAATTCGGTAATTGGACATTTAGAATATACAATCTTTGAGAAGACTCAATATTCCTTTGGCCTCTTAAAACTCACTGAGAGGTATAATTAGAGGTTATTCAGTTTTATAATTTATACTAATTGTTAATTCAATATTTTTTATTGTAAAACTATTATTTGATGTGTCATATTCTGTAATAGTAGCTTTAAGAAGTGCTGTAAATTTTCTTTGCACTGATATAGTTTCTATATTCCAGCCTACAAAAGGTTTTGATAATGCCTGGACAACCCACAATAGGCATGCCACAGCACTGTAAAAATACCACTAAATGCCCTCTCTACAAAATCCTTCAAATTTACTGGAAGGACAAGTGAACCAGTGTTAGCATTCTCCCTGGGCCAATGTCCCCAGCATTGAAGCCACAGATACACTCGTGCTGTTACATTGCGCTGATCACATTGTTCACCCTCTCAACACCAGAACTCTGAAACAGACACTTTTTTCTGTGCTCTTACATGGGAGGACAACATCAGAAAGACAGAAAAAGATTCATGGGTGTGCTCAGGGCTTCCTTGAGGAAGTACACTATTCCTATTGACTCCTGGGAACCTCTGGCCCACAGCTGGTCAAAAGAGGGAAGGATATTAAGAACCTCAAAGCCATGCATTGGAAGCACACTAAAGTGGCAGAAGGAGTGGACAAATTCACAACCCACCCATTGGCCCTTTGGGTAGGAGTCTGCTGTCCCCATATTGGCCTAATCAGCAGCATTCAAACCCACAGAGTCAGTCTGGAAGCAAGGTTTCAAACCAGAACTTGTTGAGAGCAGAATACACAACTTCAGCAATGCGAATATGCTGAAAGCAAAGTCTGTTTCCAAAATGGCAGGGTTCTAGTGACAGCAGAGGGGAAACACCCTGTTGGCCGTCAAAGCCACAACCAATGCATCTGCCAGTGATTTTGGTTCTGTTTTATGTTTTGAATGTCCCTACTAAATATCACTTAAGGACAAATGGAGGTTCATATTTCAGACTAACTATCCAATATACATGAAACCTGGGGTAGCTCTGTTTTGAAGGCATTCATTCAGGTGATATGGTGAATATTTCAGTGAGAATAATAGGCCACCTGACAGTATTTACAGAAAATCAATGTATTTTCCCATTATTCCAGCAATTTGTTTTTCCCTAAATAATCACCATCACCAAAAAAAAAGACACATACTAAGTGACCAAAGCTGTTGGTTATGGACAATTGCTTCTGATTTTCCTGAGAAATGCTGGCAATTGTGTATTGAATTGTCAGCATTTCTCAAGTAACCGGCAGGGAGTTCAGAACACCTGTACAAGTTTCAGACCCATTGTGCTCCAATACAATTAACAAGTGGAGCACCAGCCTCTTGCAATTTCCCCAGCAGTAATGGAGGGAAATCCACCTGCTGAACCCATACCAGGTTATTTTGAGTATCAGTCCAATGGTACCAGGTTAGAATGAGCATTGGTCCAACAGTACCAGGTTAGACCAACTATTGGTCCAGCAGTACCAGGTTAGACCAACTATTGGGCCAATGGTACCAGTGTAGAGCAAGTGTTGATTCAACAGTTCTCATTCTTCTCATGAACAAGATCAACCGTGAAATAGGAAGGTACGGTATGTTTTAAAACCTAACAAAAAACCATTTTAAGCCACCAGAAAACACCAGTAAGCAACTAAATACATACTCCATGCTGGGGTATTGATGAAAGTTCCCTCTCTACTGCAGTCCTACATCTGAGTACAACCAGAAATGGTCCAAGAGTGACCAGCAAGTTTGGGACTTGCACGATGCTGTGGGAATTCCGAACTTGGTGTCAATTATGCAAAGACTAAAGTTTGGCAAAACTTTCCGGCCTTTCCTCAAGAAGCTCTAGACCATTATTGGTGAAATGTTTCAGGACATTTTGAAGATGCCATACATGTCAGATGAAAGCAAGCAGTTTCTTGGCAAAATGTTGTTGTTAACTTACAATTGTTTTTCAGGGAAGTGGGATTAGCTTTGTGTACTTTTAAAACATATTTCATGATAATTTGATTAATTTGTTGCATTTCTTGCTTAACAGTTTAAGAGTTTGGACTGAGTGAGAGCCTAAATACTGAGGCCCATGCCTGATCCCAGCACAGCAATCCCATCAGTCCCATTCCCCTTCCTACTTCCCTGTAACTTACATGCACATCCACTCATCTTTGATTCTTTTGCCATATACCTACATGAGGAGCAACTTACTGTGACCAACTAAACTACCAGCACATCTTTGACATGTGGGAGGAAACTGGAGCATCAGGGGAAATCCACAGAGTCATCACAGGGAGGTGGTGCAGATGTCACACATAGTGCTCGATGTCTTACATGCATAAACCAAGTAATTACTTAATATGATTTTATTTGGTTGGGTTTAACGGGACTGTCAGCTTCAAGCAAGAAATAATCTTACTGAAATAATGTTCCTTCTCTTCCTTCCTGTTACCTTTAATACCATTCCATTCTGTATTGTGATTTCTGGGTTGACAGAAATGGGATTTGAAGTGCTGTACATTTTAGATGGCCATACCTACCTCGCTCAGTGCAGCACTTTCAGTCAACTACCTAGATTCACTATTTCAATTCTGAAAAATCAATATGTCAAAAATGGCTTGACATTTTGAGATAATTAACTGGTGACAACTGAATTTTCCCAAACACTTTTGACCTACCACACTTTGGGAAAACAAGACAAAATTAGCTGGTCTGCAGCAAAACCTGTATAATCTGATGTAACTGACTCCTGTCTGGAACAGAGCCAAAGGGATTTTAAGGCATTAGTCCTGAGATAGTATTAAAGGCAAGACAACCAAATTCCGCTTGAGCACGGCTGGAAACCACAAGGAAAGAAGCAAACTTATCTTGGTGAGGTTCAAAATTAAAATTTTATCCTGTAATTCAATGTGTATTGCTTGAATAGTTGGCTGATTTAGCACCCTTGGGACTTACTTTTTAACTAATTACTGCGAGAATAGGGCAAATCTGGTTGGTGGCTTCAACTGACTGGTCAGGTAATTAATGTTGAATTCATGTCACCACAAGTGTGTGTGTGTGTGCCTGAGGATCTGGGCTCATTGTGATGATGAACTCCCTTGAATAGATGTCTAAGCAGAAAGCAGACTTTCCTTTCTGGGTAAGGACCATTTTGTAAGTGGGGACTGCTTTGGATGCAAAGCTTATTTAACTAAAACAGTGCTGTTACTCGAGTATAAAATAATTGTAGGCACAACTTAATGGTTCAAATTCCACTTTCTGTTCAAATTGATTGTGTTTCTATGATCAAATGATTATCTGATTGACAATTATGTTTGAACTTCATTTAAATCTTACCTACAATAACAGTTAATTTGATAATTATTGAATTGATGTACAAAATGATACAGGAACTCATTACTTTTGTTTATCTCTGGAAATACAAACTGCAAATTAAAGCATCATAGAAGTTGAGATATTACTGCTACCACATTTAGCAAGAGACACACTATGTCGTTAGGTGTTAAATTTCTTCAATGAATCTAATAAAACAAGAATCTAGTTACTTATTATGACACAGGAGGTGGCCATTCAGCCTACTATAGCCATGCTGGCTCTCAGCAAAGCACTTCCATCAGTCCCATCCCATCTCTTATTTCCCTGCAATTTACATGTCCATCAAATCACTTTTGTTTCTTCTGCCACCTAGCTACTCATATGGAGTAATATATAGCAGCCAATTAGCCTATCTGCATATCTTGGGATGTGGGATGTAGCTGGAGCACTTGGGGGAAACTCATGCAGACACAGAGAGAATTCCATTTGAAGAGGAAGATGGAGCAGTGGCATAGCAGAACTGACTGTACCAGAGTTTACATTATGAAATCAGAGTTACAAAAACATGATTTTGAAATACACAAGCATGAGTTATGCTCGCAATGTATTTGCTATTTTCCAAGTGTGGCATCCTGATTTTCCATTCCGCATCCAAGACTAAGCCAAATATCACACTGAAACCACAAACTGAAAAAATAGTATCCATCTGAAATTGCCAGAACCTCAACCTGCAGCTCTACCCTAAGAGCAATATTGCTAATGCCTTGTCTATTTTCTACATTCTCTATTTAGTGTTCAGAATATGGTAACTCTTTCTTTTATTGATGTGTTCTTGGATCTTCTTTAAGTTCTTTGATAAGGGCTCTGCATGTACAATTACTTAAAAAAGCAACAATCTAAGTTTTTTGAATATTTCCTTGCAATTCTAACAGACAAGATCTGACCTTTCTTCCAGAATAAACTACACTTCTCTCATTGTCTCAACTGCCTTGCGAAAATGAGAGAACTGCAGCATGCAAAGTCTGCACACCATCCTCCCCAACCACCTGGCACAAAGCCTGTGCCCTCCACTACTTCAGTTTTGTTTTTCAGTTTGGTATTCAGCTTGATTATTTGACTTGCTAATGTCACCCAAACTCAGAAGGAAAGCAGATTCAAGTTTTGTTTGTATTTGGACAAAAGATCAACTAGGAATATTGGGTGCAGTGGACTTTACCTGGCAAGGAGATGGGTGTCAACTGGTCATTCTATCCCAGAACCACCCATGATGCCAAGCATATTCCAACATCTAAGATGCCCAACAGTTGCAATGGCTTTGGATCTCAACAGCTCCTCAATCTGAAGTAGGTCATAGAAGAGTATATATTGATAGTGTTGGTTCCAGTAAATGCTTTCAGGAAGTAATCATTTAATATGTTGGCTACTTTACATCTCTATCATTGCAACTCTACTTGCATGCTTAAGAGCTCTTAAGAACTCTCATAAGCTCTTTGATAACTCAGTTACACCACTGGGGAAAAAAATACTGTAGTGTTTGCTGCAATTATGCTTATTTCAAGTTCCCTCTTTGACCATTTGACAGTTTTTTTTGAAGATTTTTTTTAAAGTATAATGGATATGAAAGTGATATTTCCTTTGTTTCACTTTCCTCTCTATTTAATTCCATTTGGGATAGGTTTTGTTTATCTGCATTTTCTCTGCTTGTTTTGCACATTTCTACATGCTGAGTATTTGCTCAAAGATATTCCCCTTATTCTTAAATGAACTGTCTTCTTTTGTTAACCCTCTTTTCAACTAGTCCTAAACATTGTTGTTGCCTGCAAATTAGCCTTCTAAAGCTAAATGCCTGAGCAAGGTTTTGCAGTTTATTCCAATTCATGTTAAATTTGATGTTAAGTGATTGTTAAACACGTAAATGACAAGAATATTTTTCGTAGCAGTTTTTGACAAATTATTATCTGCTTCATTCCTTTACACACAAGAACATTGATATCGAGGTAAATGAGCCTTGACTTTGAATATTTAATCAATTAAAGTAATTTATACTACATTCAACTAACAGAATTATTGGCTGGCACGACATAATTGCTGTGAGGTTAAACTTTTATATTTTCCTGTAAAAATATATTGCACGTTTTCTATAAAATTGCACGTCAAGATAATTGCTTAACAATTAGATTCCAGATAATTCATTTCCTATATGGTAGTCAGATCTCATTAACAGGCTTTTTAAATTCAGCTGCCACTAACATTTTAGATTTGTTTTCAGGAATATTTATTTTTATTAGAATAAAACATTTATTTTAGTCAAAGGATTTTGCCCATTGAATTCTGTTATTCCAAATCTATTAAAGATATTTTCAGAATGTAAAACTGCATTAGTAGCTTTAGACTTCCACTGGTAATTTCTTTACAAATATACTGACAACTTCAATTACCCGGCAACATAACTTATGAGCAATCCTTTCTTAATACTTGGAATTTGTGTTCAAATAAAAAAAACAAAAACAGGTGACAATTATGGCAACTAACAGGCAATATTTATGGAGAGAGAAGTAGAAGTAATGTTTCAGGCTGATAATTTTTCATCAACACTGGGAATAGTTGGAGGTAAAATAAGCTTCAGGTTACAGAGAAAATTGAGAACTGGTAGGGAAGGGGCAGAGAATACAAAATGGAAGGACAGTTATAGCCCGATGATCGGGAGAGATAACATGGCACAAGGGCTGATGGCCTTGGCTGAAAGAGGATAACGAAAAGGAGTATCTGCAGGCAGTATAAAGAGGAGAAACCATATTAAATCTGAAAGCACCTGAAGAGGAGACGAGGAAAAAAAAACAAAGCTGGAAATATGAGACAGAAGGTCAAAATGGTTGCAATTGTTGAATCCAGAAAATTCCATTGGGCCTCTTTTGGAACAAGGAGACAACAGCCAGTGATCAGTGTGGGATGGAGAATTAGTGACAGGTGACTTGAATGTCAGGGTCATCTTTGCAGGTTCACTCCATTTCCTCTCTTCTGGTAGCTTCTAATTTTATTCATCCTGAGAAAGCTTGTCTTATTCACCAGCCTTCATCACCCTTTTTCAGCCTGTACCCCATCAGATGCACCATTCACTCTCTCCTTGTCTCCACCCCATTCCCTTCCCCTTTATCCTCTCTGCACCTTTAATACTGACCCTTTTCTCGGCAATGTAAAACATGTTTCCTCTAACTTTTGCCACTGCTAATGAAAAGTCATTGACCTGAAAAATTAACGGTTTCTCTTTCTGCAAACACTGCCTATCTGTTTTACTTTTCCTCCTCCTAATGTTGGCTGCTTTTAGTAGCAAAACTGTAATGTGAACCTGCCACAAGGCTTTCAAAGTGAAAGCATAATTTTAAAGTAGTTCACTGCCAAGTTTGTATATAAGCTATAGTGACCTTATTAACCTCCTGTGTATTACTACAACTACAAGGTTCATGAATCCTCGAGACATTCTAACTCTCAAAGTATTAGCAGGTCAATAAACAACTAAGTCTAGAAATTAGATTGTGTAAAGCTGTTTATTTCAGAGGACTGGATTGTAAACATGCTTATCACAGAGCGACATACAATAATGACCATTTCTGGGTCTTTCTGCATCAACCTTGAAATCTGATTTAGCACTTCCTGGCAATGCAAAGGAAACCTCACTTTGTTGTCCTGAGACTAACTATTATTTGGCACCCATGAACCAATGATGTACTTGGAGAACACACTGGACTGTGACCCAACAGATACATCCCATACTCACTTCATATCGTGTGGGCCACTCCCTATGATACTAATCACACCGCACCCTCTCAGTAATCTCTTCCACATAACCAAATCTGTCCAGGCCAAGCCCTAATCCCATCCAATATGTCCACTCCTCACCCCAACAACCTCTGATCAAACAAGTCACCCCTCACTCATTCATCTCTCTACCCTTTTCAGCAGCTATTTTCCTCATTACTGATCACTACTCTCTGTTCCTTACCTGTTCACGATAGCCCACCTCCACCCACTTGGCCCCTTACTGACCTCTGACCTACCACAGGCCTCGACTGAGCTGAGAATTGTTTGCATTCTCAGCCAACCCTGACCCAGGCAACACATTTACTTTGGCAAAAATATGCAAAAGCCATTCAGTAGTGGGCAAAACTCAAGTTTGCAGTAGTGAGGCTCCATGACTGAAACAGTTGTGGGCAGGCTACTGTAACACCTTACAACAGCACCCACCAGGGCACACCATAATTTCTGTTTAACACCTACAAATAACTTCAACAGCTTGACGCTTGTCAGTAAAGGTAACAGTTAATTAAAATGTATGAAATTGAGGAGTATCACTTTCAAACTCTCAGCAGATATCCAGACTGACAGCCAAATCATTGAATCAAAAGGATTGTCTCATCATCTAAACTGAACCATTTCAAAGTTTTTGTTCTAACAGGATTATTTGTATTTGTGAATTTTTCTGCAATGCAGCCATATCAGTCACCGGTCCAAGTATCACCTGTTCGCAGGATTCAGCTGTATGTGCTTGGTTTCAAACAAAATTGTGAAATCTTCATCTAAGTAATTCAGATCAATTCACCAATTTCCAGTCACCATATCTGTACCTTTGTCACAGTAAGACAACAACTCTGTGCAGTGGAATTAGAATGGAATTGGTTTATTATTGTCACATGTAACAAAGTACAGTGAAACGCTTGTCGCGCATACTGTTTATACAGATCAATTCATGACAGTGCATTGAGGTAGTACAAGGTGAAACAATAACAGAATGCAGAATAAACTGTAACAGCTACATAAAAAGTGCAGTGCAGAAAGACAATAAGGTGCAAGGTCCTAAGATAAATTGTGAGGTCAAGAGGAATGGAAAGAACCTTCATTTGGTTGCTGGAATTTAAGGCACTGATGGTTTGGAGTTTCACTTGAGATATATATTAGTCTCTTGAAAATCTTTAAATGCTGGGTCTTTGACAGATATCTGGGATGTTCTGTAAAATTTTGATGCTAATTTTTCCCCACAGTTTCTCACAAGACTCCTTGGATGCCTCACGTGGCCTGTTCAAACACTGATCAAATAAAAATGTGTGCCCCTTAATATAAATTTAACATTTCTCCTTGGGAACATTTCTGTTGCAAGTCATAGCTCAAGCCTCCAAATCATATGGGAATTTGTGAAACATTTCCTCTGGATTTCAATGAAGTGCATTAATATTCTACTGCACAATATTATTCTGATGATGCCATTTTGATCGCATTATATGCTTTCCAAAGCACATGTGCACACACCTAATTATTGATTCATGAATTATTAAGACATCATTATCAAAAAATTGGGGCTTCATATCTGTCAATGGAGAACTGCTTGTTAAGTACTAACAGGATTTTGGATATTTCAATGATAAAAAGTTCTCTATTTGTCTTCTCAAAGTAAAGTTCTTTCCAGTGAAGCACCAAGTGCAAAATCTTTACTTAAAGCATTGTTCAGAAATATATGGATCCAGCTAAAAGTATCCCTAACTGCATTTAAAAATTTGATTTTTAGGTTTTCCACCAAATCATTTAGTAGTACATTTCTTGTTCTGAAATACACCCAATTCCATTTTGCAGGTTACTATTGAATCTATATCAAAATTCTTCTCAGGCAATGCTTTCCAAATACTGAACATAGACAAAAAAAAAGTTGTCATCACGCCATCTCTAGTTCCTTTGTCAATCACCTTAATTTGGTTTGTGTTATTGGGCTTTTGGCCTCATTTACAATATCTAAATCTTTCAATTGACCCATCAATTCTCCTCTTAGTCTTTCTCCAATACAAGAAACCCC
>JARFYF010000074.1:83389550-83407160 GCA_030265395.1 Rhina ancylostomus | reverse complement strand
TCTGCCCTCTCCTACCAGAATACTACTTCTTCAGCTCTTGGCCTCTACTACCAATCACCTCTCAGCTTATTACATCTTCCCCCCCCCCACCCCCACCCACCTAGCATTCCCCTCTCACCTGAACTCACCTATCCTCTGACTGTGTGTGCTCCTCCCCCTCCCCTGCCTTCTTATTCTGGATTCTGACGTCTTCCTTTCCAGTCTTGATGAAGGGTCTTGGCCCAAAGCATCAACTATTTAGTTCCCTCCATAGATGCTGCCTGACCTGCTGAGTTCCAACACCAGTTTTTATGTATTGCTCCAAATTCCAGCATCTGTAGAATTTCTTGGGTCTCTGTTCCTGTGCTGTACTGTTCTATGTTCTAAGAGAAGATATCCCCTCCACATCCACCTTAATACCCTTTTACCCAGTAGGGATTCCAGTTTACATGCTTCTCCCAACCCAAATGGACAGCAAGTACAACAGGTGTTTAAAAAAAAAGATGCAGAGTACAGAATTAAGAACATATTTGAATCCTGCATTTGCTTGAAATAAAATTTGGCTTAATTATTAATGTAATATACAATGAGATTTCCTTTGGGATGGAGCAGAGTGATCCGTGTGGAGAAATCCTGTTGTATGATCCACATGCAAGGTTGTAGCCTATCAGATTTATCTGGCCAGGTTAAAGAGCATTAACATACATGATTCAGAAACTGGGATAGGGTTTGATGTAGTTGGACTAAGTGTTGTGACCAGAGCTTTTGTACTTTAGTGGGTCTAGCAGGTGTAAAAGCACTTGAAATTCCAACCAAAGAAATCCTGCGTGTAAATGCAGGAATATTCACATCTGCAGAGCAACATGCCAGATAGAAGTTAAAGTAAATAAGGGACAAAATTAATGACAAATGCCAATGTCTTTTTTGTAAGTGCATAAAGAATTAAAGGTCAGTTAAAATAAAGATGGGGTGACTTAAAGGAAATTACAGAATCAGAACACTACCGTACAAAGGAGGTCATTGAGCCCATCATACCTGCACCTTGAAAGAGCTATTTAATTAGTCCTCCTTCTCTACTGCCACGTAACTGGCTACACTTAAACTGCTTATTGTAATTTTCACCAAACTCACAGCCTGAACTTTGCACATTATTCTGAAAAGGACATGGCATAAAAGTTCATTGTGTGTTACTCACCACTTTTTTGGATGTGGTCCAGAAAATAAAGGAACTACTACCATAATCTGGATTTCTTTTTGTGTACTTACAAAGTATCTGGGCACCTAGATAATTCAACTTTGGGAAAGTCACTAGCAGAGCAGATCCTTATAATTGGAGCAATTGGGGAGGGGACAGTGAAGTTCTAGAACAAAAAGGAGGTATTATAGGCCTTAGCGGGCTTAAAGGTAGATACATCTCCAGGGTCTGATAAGATGTATGCAGGCTGCTAAGGTCGGCAAGGGAGGAGATTGCTGGAGCATTGATAGAGTTGCTGGAAGACTGGAGGATAGCAAATATGATACCCTTATTCAAGGGCAGAAGGGATGCCAGGTAATTACAAGCCTGTAAGTATAACTTCAGTGGTAGTAAAGTTACTGGAAAAAAATTAAGAGGAACAGGATTAAACTACTCTTGGAAAGGATTAATTAAAGATCGCCAGCATGGCTTTGCCAGGAGATCTTGTCCAGGCAATTTGACTGAATTTTTCAAAGGGGTAACAAAATGTATTGATGAGGGCAGTGTAGTTGTTGTAGTCTATGTGGACTTCAGTAAGGCCTTTGACATGGTCGCACATGGTAAACTGACAAAAACTATAAGAACACATGAGACCCAAGGTAAGTTGATAAATTGGATCCAAAATTGGCTTGGTGATAAGAGAGAGAGAGTGTGTAATGGTGGAGAGTTATTTTTGTGATTGGTGATTTGTAAATAGTGTAGTGCCAGTGGGATTGGTGCTGGGATCCTGGGAAAACAATTTGGATATCAATGTAAGAGGTATGATTAGTGAGTTTGCAGATGACCTGATAATTGGTGGTGCTGTTGATAGCAAAGAAGATCATCTTAGGCTACAGGTTAATATTGATCAGTTGGTATGATGGCCAGAGCATTGATGGATGGAATTTAATTCTAATAAATGTGATGTGATACACTTTGGGAGAATTAATAAGAAAAAGATCTACGCAATTAATGCTACAGCCCTGGAGAGTATTAAGGAACAGGAAGGCCTTCGTGTACAAATCCTTAAAGACAGCAGTCAAGGTTGTTTGGTCAATTCTTTGACTAATTTTCTGAAATCTCTTCTGTCTTTGTGGCTGATGCTTAACAATGTATTTTAAGCAAAAGGATTGTATTGGGTACAAGTGATCATATCAGAGAATTATTGGTTTAATTGAGGTAGTACCCACGATTAAGAATTCATAAGATTTGGTTTCTATGAAGCAGCAAAATAAAAATGGGGCAGCATTTTAAAAAGGAAGATAGCACCTAGAAATTATGTTGATAAAATAGGAAAATAACAAGTCCTTATGAAATGGATTCAACACACCCCAATAACAGAATGCAGATTAACTAAAATAGTTCCACAAGCCACTTTAGAGAATCAAGACAAGGTGAGGGCTGCTATGATTGCAATCAGAAATCACAAGTTAAAAAAATCAAGATCTAGGGACTTAAATTGAAAAATTATAATCATTATTTCCAAAGCTAATTTACTGCAGGGCATTAAAATTGCACAGTGAAACTTATTGGTAGCAATATTAATTCTGGTTTCATCAAAATGCAGGCTAATGGAACAGGATGTTAACAAGCTCCACTCACCAGTACAGGAATGTGTATGGATGATTCATTTTAAAGGTAGTTGTTCAACTGGAATTGGTGCCACAGAGTATATAAGCAGCGATCTCTGGGTGGCAACATATGATGCCTCTTCCACTGGGCTGGCATTCAAAACCTTTTGGCTTTGTCTGAGACCCAACAGCTCAAGTCAAGCATTGGTGCAGCAGAGAATATTGAGCGAGTAGAGATGATTTTGTTGCCAGAACAAGGAGAATGCTGGCAAAGAGGATGATGCTGAGGAGAGGCAGCATGTTTCAAATTTGCAGTAGCTATCGGAAGCATTTTCTTGCACCATGATAATTTACTTACCTACTTAGGATGGGTCAGTTTTCCCGATTGCCAAAAGCACATTACACTGGGTACAGTGTAATGATTTCTAAAAAGTGTGAAAATAGAATTGTAGAAAGGCTCCACCAAAGCCCCATCTGGGAGTTTGAAGGCATCATGTCTCATTTCAATACATGAGGTGATCTGGCAGTAGCTGCTGTTATTAATAGCCCCAGCTCCATCATCAACACTACCAAAGAAAATGGAATCAGCTATTCATTCCCTTGTGCCTGTTCCACATTCTGTTGGCTCAAAGCTGATCTGCACCACAATTCTATTTGGTATAAAGCATGCAGCAAATAAAGAACCCCACTCGGTCATGCCTGTGCTCCACCCAAGCTTCCTCACATCCTTCCTCATCTAGCTCCATTAGAAGAGCCCTCAATTCCCCTCTTCCCTCATGAATGCAGCATTATTTTAATACAACACAATACAACGTACACAATACAACATACACAACAGAGATTCATTATAAAATTTGGCTTAAAATTCCTCTCTGGTTTACGTTCTATGTTCTTAACACTGAAATTTCTTCTGAATTCTCTACCAGATTTCTTGATGACTACCTCACATTGATGGCCTCCAGTTTTGTTCTCCCCTGCATATGGAATCACTAAGATAGAAATTCATCCTTGGCTGCATGCATTAATTGTCCATATGGTAGCACATGGGTATTGTATACAGCTTCCAAAATTTGGTTCCACTTCCAGCAAAGGAAATGAATTTCAAAAGCAGATTATGGGTATATATTGCAACGTCACACATTCACCAGATATGTTGGGGGATGAATTGCAACCCAACTGTCCCAATTCAATTAATTTTAATGGTTTATTTTAAAATTTCCCCTCCACATACTGTTTTAAAGAGAGGTAACCTGTCCTGTTCGGTCTTTCCTTATAGGTTTAACCTTTTAGTCCCAGCATCAGCCATGTATTACTTTTTGTATGCTCTCCAATGATTTTGTATCATCTTTACCTTATGGTGACTAGAACAGCACTCAGTTTAAAGTTTTTCTCGTCCATACTTGGAGCAAGTTTGAAATAAACACCCCTCCTTTCAATATTCCTCTATGAATCAACCCATGTATTTGATTTGCCTTTTAAGGATGGCCTTATTAACCCTGCTGCTCCTGTTAGTGGATTCACTTAAATTTCAAGCTCCCTTTGTTCTGTGAGCAGGATGCACAACATTTGGCCTAGGTAATTTTCCAATCAGCTTGACTCAATGGCTCCCAAAGGTCCTAGTGCCAATCTGTTCATTGGCTATTGGTCAAGAGCCAGCACAAGCATGGAACAGAATAGAGCAATATTGCACATGGCCTGCCAAAGATCAAAGCTTTTTTGAGAGCCAAAGATTTTGCATTCCTTACTAATCGGAATATTTGGTTTCAGGAAACAGAACAACTTATGTCCTGCCTTGACAGGCAGATTATTTCTTTCCAAGCAAAATAAATTGCTCTGTATACCATTGCAGTAAGGTGATCTCTCCTACACCCTTTCCACAAAGTTCAGACTCATTTTACAACAAATACTGGGAAGGAAATTTGCTCAGTTTCTTCAATTCTCGTGATTCAGTAAAGTGTTCAAAACTCCGGCAGAGGGGCATGAAGTTTACTCATCTTTTTGATATTTATAAGTCTGCTTTTCCACTGCTGAATTTCAAGTAAATCCAAACAACACAGTGAGAACATCAATAATAATCCTGAAACAGTTATATGTCTGGCAACCTCCAAGATAAATCCTAATATTCCCAAAAACTGTATCCCAGAAATATTGCAAATCATCAGACTAATCCATGGAAAGCACCCACTAAATTTGTATTGTTTTAATAACAAAAGTTCAATTTATTAAGTAAATATTTTAAATTTAAAATCACTGATTAGATGCTGACTAGCTCAAAAGCCTGGACTGTTACTAGGTCTCCATAGGGTGAAAAAGGATTGAGCAAAACTATGTTATCGACCTCAAAAATAACAGTCATAATTTCTCAGTTTTATTTTAGGTGAACTATTGGGGTGATGCTGCTTCATAGCCATCAGCACATAAATTGGTTGCAAATAAATTAACTTTTAAACCTTCACATCCATAACTAAAAGTTCCAGTACCTGGTAATATGATTAAAATGAAATATTTCTCCAGGGGCTTACTTGCCAGAAGTTGGCGCTACCTCACTGCTTCAATGCATTTAGATTCTAAATTTTGAAGTAATGTGACTTCTTTGTAGTAATACATTGTTGCTTTAGCTACTTTAATGACCTCAACCTTAGTGTTGAAAATTTTAATTGATCCAGCACCTGCACAGCCTTTTGGGGAGGGAGAAAAATCTGGATTTCCTCTATACTTTGTGCTTCCAGATTTTACTTCCGAATGGCTATGCTCTCACTTTAACATAGCTCTCTTTGTTCTGGAGATCTCTACTGGAGCACATAGGTCCTCAGGATCTACTCAATTGAATAATTTTTTTTATTTTGGTTCAAATGAAATCACCACAGATCTACGGTGCTCCAGGGAGTACTAGACAAGTTGATACAGCCAGCCCTCATTGTTTAATCCTTTAAATCCTGGTATCATTCCAATTTTAAAATCGTTTGCATGATTATCCAGTCTAATCATTAGGGCTTTTTCTTATTTTGCCACAAGGTGTGGGTATACTGTATATGCGCACAGGTGTGTTATGCACATGCAAGCGGTACTTTTGGGAATTAATTTTATGAGGTGGTACGACTCTTGAAACATTGTGTTATCTGAGCATTGCAGTTTCAGTTGGGAGCTATTGCCTTCAGTGAACAATGTTCTGTTCACAGCTCTACCTCTGTCTATTTGCAGTAACACAAAGAAACTCACAATTACTATATTGACAAGAGGATGGGATGCTGTTGTGCAAGGGGGTAGATCACAGAGAGCGGGGCACCCTAAAGAGGAGTAGTAATGAAGGCAGGCAACAGAACTGGACATGGGCATTTTTGCCCTATATATGGAGCATGTGGAAACATTCCTTAATTGATATTGTTGAGTCCCAGGATAGAATATGGAACAGGGGAACATGACAAGAGGAGAAAATAGGGTCTCCCCATTTTAGAAAGGATATGGAGGCTTTGGAGAGGGTGCTGAGGAGGTTTACCAGGATGCTGCCTGGATTAGAGGGCATGTGCTATAAGGAGAGATGGGACAAACTAGGGTTGTTTTCTCCGAAGAGGGGAAGGCTGAGGGAGACCTGACAGAGGCATTGATAGACAGCTAGTATCTTTTTCCCAGGATTAAAAATGTCTAATACTAGAGGGATTTAAGGTGAGAGGGGTAAAATTCAAAGGAGATGTGTAGGGCAAGTATTTTTTTTTACACAGAAAGTGGCGGGTACCTGGAATGCACTGTCAGGGTTGGTGGTGGAGGCAGATACGATAGAGGCATACAAGATGCTCTTAGATAGGCATATGAATATGCAGAGAATGGAGGGATATGGACAATGTGCAGAGAGAAGGGATTAGGCACCATTAGCTTCATTAGTTTGGCAAAATATTGTGGCTTAAGAGCCTGTTCCTATGTAATACTATTCCAGGTTCTAAAACAGTACTGTTGCTAGCATTGGGTCATAGCCAAATGAAATGTTGGTTGGTCTATTCATGCTGATTCATGATCTACTGTTGTGTGTTAAATGGCATAGTAAAGTCCTTGAAGGGAAATTTCAATCCAACATCAGAAATTGTCAAGAGAATTTAGGTAAAGCAGTTTAATGCAGGGAACCTAAAGTGTGGGATTGCCACCAGTATGGAGATGGTGCTTAAGAATGTGGGCCAGCTTCTCTAGAGCTTACATGGATGGGAAAAGAAGATGGGGGGCAGGCCTTGCCAGAGCAGCCATGACAGTCACCAGTCTCAGGATGCCCATTGAAGGTGGCCCATTGTTAGACTTTCCTTAGGATAGGGTACATAACACAAGAGTATAAATCCTCAAATTTAGTAAGTATAATAGATATAGTAGTCCCGGTAAAGTACAGAGAGACAATGCTACAGAATGGACCTGTGGTGTACCAAACATAAGGTGGAGTCAGAGACAGTCACAAGAAGAGGTGGTATCTATTGCGCATCTGAAGTGAGTATGACAAATTATAATTCATGGCCACCCAATGTCAACTGAGACAGTTACAATGAATGTACAAAGAGACACCAGAGGACTGGATGTAAATGCGAAATTCTTCCATCATTTTCTGCTGAGGCAGACCAAGATGACATTGTGCACCTATTCAGAAGAACCTCTCTGAGTCACTGACAGGATGAACTTCTTGGTGTCTGACAGGAACAGTTTAGTCCACATTACTAATTATAGTTATGGGCTACAAACATGTATCAGCAAGTATGGAAATAGACATCAAGTCATTTGGATCGAGAGATTGTTTTGGCAAGGATCAAAGCTTTAGGAAGGGAGGAGTTCCAAAAGCCATTCATACTGGTCTTGTCCAAATAGACCATTAATCTGGTGGCCTTGGATGGCACTAAGATGTCTTCAGCTGCCAGAAATGCAGCACAAGACATACAAAGAGCTGCAGGAATGTGGTAGTTCAAGAAATCAGGGCAAAGATTGCTAAACTGCTATTAAAGACAGTGCAAAGATACAGAAATGGGTACTTTAAAGGGAGATACTCATGGAGCTTGGCTTGGTAAATTATAGGTAGATACTACTCTGTGTGAAGGGGTCAGGTCACTCTCTTGGACCCTAGACCAGGTTGGACCTAATGCAGAATCTATAAGCCTCTTCATCTCAATGGGGATTTTACAGGTGCAAGGAAGAAAGAAGTTTCTGTTACATCTTGCTTGTTTTCAAGATCCCAGTTAATTAGACTTCCAGACTAAGATCATAACAACTTGTTTATTCTTCCAGACTCATGTCATGTGCTTGGCAAATGATGCAATATGTTCTCTTTATTAAAAATGTGGTGCACTAGTGACTGAGGAAATACAAGTTGTCTACCTACACTAAACACTATCATTTTCTATTTATTCTATTAACATCCCTTTAAAAAGACTTTGGTGATCTATTATTCTTGCTACAAAAATTTCTGTTCCAAATATCACTTAAGCACAAAAATATTATGTCTTCCATCTTGCTGACTTTAGTGTCGTCATTCTTATCTGAAATGAATTGGTGTATTGTTTAACTGATGTTGTTCTAGTTGTTTCTATTGCTGTGGAGGTTACACTCACATCCTTTGGTGTTGCTGTTGATATTTTCTGGTTCTGTGTATGTCAGAGGTGGATTCTCAGTTGTTGACTATCTCATTTACAACGATGTATGATCTTGGTTCCACATTTCTATAAACTGATCTTGTGCATGCAGTGAATGACCTCTCCACAATTCAGGCAACGATTTAGCATGGCTGATGTGGTGTTGATTTCCCCTTCCTTATGCAGTCATCACCTTACAACTTTGTTTTGTGGAGAATGTATTTTGGGTATAATGGTATGGTATTTTCTGCCAACATTTCACATCAGTAAAAAGATGTACCTCTGGGTGACAAGATGACAATGTTTGGGTCTTCCTTTGTATCCCTGCATTTGATTAAGATTTTCTCAAATGTGATTCAGCAACTTATTTATTCACCTGGTCTCAAGTCATGGGCTTAGCAAATGATACAACATGTTGTCTTTGTACAGAGTACAGTGCATCAGTGACTGAGATAGCAGAACAAATACCAAAAAATGCCGGAGGGTCTCAGCTGCCTGACTTACCGAGTTCCTCCACCACTTTGTGTGTGTTGCTCCAGAATCCACCATCTGCAGTCTCTTGTGTCTCCAGAACAAGTACCAAGTTTTTTAATTAAAATGTTTACCAAATATATTCTTACTATATACAAAACATCTTAACTAGTGTTTAATGATGTTATCTGTCTTTATTTAACAGGGTCATCCAGAAGCCTTCCAGAAGACCTATGGGTGTGGCTTTTCTGTCTACAGGAGATTTTTTTTGGATGATGGGGGTTGTTCAGGCTTGCCCCACCATGCTCAGTAACATTCCACGAGGATCTAGGCCTATGCAGGGTCTTGATACTCAGGTCCAGGACACTCTTGCTCAGCAAGTTTGACCTTCTAGACTTGACTTGGGTAAGTGCAGGATAATCGAGGTGTGGGTTACAGGCTGCACTCAGCAGAACCTGGCATTGCTTTTCCATATCCCTAATTTAGAAGATAAGAGAAAGATATTGAATATAGTTAACTTATTGTATTTTGGACTGGCTAATGGGAGACAATCACAAATACTTTCACATCTTAAAACCTCATGAATAATAAGACTCCAGTTCAATTCTCTAACGGTCAAAATTGAAGAATAGGGAGAAGATTTATTCAATGTCCTTTCATTAATATTTCTTACATTCCTGTAGATTTGCCATTCATTAATCAAATTTTTTTCTAGGCCCAGCTCCAGGGAGCCCAGCCAGCGATGCTAGTATGTGAAAGCTTATTTATACAGATGATCTTTTCCTATTTATTATGACATTTGGCCCCTGACACCAGAGCAATCATGTCAGTCCCTTTCCTCCACTCTTTATTTTCCCTGTAGCCTACTTATTTTCTCTTTGTCCATAAACTCCCCTTTCTTTGATACTTTTCCGAGTTACCCATACTGAAGGGTAATTTATGGTCAGGTACTGAACCAGTGGGTCTTTGTGATGTGTGGGGAAACTGGAGCACCTGGGGAAATACACTAACATAGGGGAGAACATGCAACCTCCAAACAGACAGCATGGGAGGTCAGGATCGAACCTGTGTTTCTGCAGCTGGGAAGCAACAGCAACAACTGCTCATAAAGAACTGCAGACTTCAACCTACTAATTTCCCCTGTTGGCTGCAAGCACAATTGGATATAGTTCTATTTGGGAGCAGCCAAGGATTAAAATTACTCACGTCCACTAGAAAGACAATGAGCTCAGAGTACCCCTTTATCCCTGGTGTGTTATGTCTCTAACATGCAATATATATATATATATGATACAGTGCAGTAATTCATCATGCTCATTGGAACACTGGCAATAAATGCAGTCTTACTACCATTTCCCTTGTACTGCATTGTAAGAGGTGCACTCTCCTTCCCTGGGCACTGGGAAAAAAAAAGCTTTGCTGCTGATGTTATCCCTCAATCGGCACCAAGATTTTTCTACATTGCTTTGAATAGAATTCTGGTTCTTGAACATTATCTGCTGCATTTCCTATATTACCATCATAACTACACCTTAGAATGAGTTAAGGTGTTAAATAAGAGGATGAATTTTATCATAAAAATAGCCATAATTCTGGTTGAGTTAATGTATCAGTCTTGTTCTTCATCCATGATGCCTGGCTAATGTGTTGCACTGTATTACATTACTGTAAGTTAATGCATTGTGTTATTGGTATTAGATGCAATCCAAAAGGTGAGTTACTTTCACATCATAGAACTTTACATGTGAATAATTTATTGGCAAATCAATTTGCTAATGCCAAAGTACAGAGATAAGCAAAGATTTGTCCAATGCCCTTTAATGAATAATTCTTGCCATATATTAATCAAAAGATTTAAGGCTCAAATCCAGGTCTGATTCATGAGGCCATTGCCAGCAGCACTTACTATATTTTCATGGACAATATATTTAAAAAGCCTATTTACCTGGAAAGATTCTCAGAGAAACTCGAGACATGATATATCCTGGATTGTTTCTTTATATTGGGAACTTGGGTGACAGGAGGCCGTTAGACTGCCTTGCAGACTGCTTTTTATTTTATCAAGGAACTGACCTTGATTGGCCATAAATACCATTACTTTAAAAAAGAGATCATAATTATACCATAACAATTTAACATGGGCAGTTTCCATTGCAAGTGTCTACGTAAGCATTTTTCCATAATGTTAATGAACTCAGTATCTTGTGACGAGACTCCAATAATGGCATTATATAGAAAATCCCAAAACTTTTGAGCTCGTGTTAAGCTAGTGTGACTTGGCCCTGACCCTAGGGTTACTGGTCTTCTCATATGCTTGATGAATTTCTGGAATGTATGCTATGACCATTGCACATTGTTATCATAAACACCAGCAATTTAGGTGTAAACTGAGTTCAATGTATCATCAAATGTGTGCAAGGGGCTCTTAACTTACTTGGTTTGAAACAATATCTCTTTCCCCACCTCTAACAGTTCCTATGTACACATCTAGAATGGGGTTTTTGCCATTTAAACTTACTCAACCTTTCTTTGTAATTTGGTCACCAAATTTCTTTGAAAAATATAAAAATTATTTTATAGTTAATAGGAGTACATATATCCACTGAATTGTCAAGAATGCATTTTTAAGGCTTTAATTAAAAAGTACATTGTCAGCCCCAAAACCAAAGATGGGACTTGATACCTTACCTTAGAATTGTGATTCAAGCTAAATACACTTCATGCAGCGGATATGTCAGGGCTGGTCAAGGGCCTGGGAGTGGTTGACTAGCTTCCTCTTTACACAGAATTCATTTTCTCAGGCGGCCAATGACCAACTCCCGAGCCTGAAGGATGTGACCACTGAGGAAGGTGGGTGGTCTGGCAGCCCAGGAGAGCCATCCTTAGTCGTATGGGTACAAGAATTTGGTTGGTCTACCCCAGAGCAAGCAAAAAGCTTTAGAACCTATTCTCCATTTCACCTGAACAGTACACAACCTCAGCTTCTCAACTGACTTGCAGTGGAAGGCAAGTTAATATCTTCACAATACTACTCAGAAACTTAGCATTTCCAATACCTACAGATAGAAAGGAGGATCTCAGCTTGCTGGCACTGGCATTTTGTCATTATAGGGTACTTGAAATAAGCTTTAATCCATTTAAGTGTCTCACCATACTTTGCAGAATCGTACTTCCTTAACAATGAAAGTTCTTTATGGATTTGAGTGCTTGTGAGACTTTTTCTATGAAGGACTCAGAATCTATTATTACCAGTGACAAATAAACTCCAGAAAGTATATTATCACCATGGTCCTGCTGGATTTATCAGCACAACAGGGTCAGGTTACAAATTAGCTAGCCATATTTCTTTACAGCCAGTGAACAAATAGCTGAAGCTTAAGTGCAGTGATAATCATTAAAAAAAACTCTGCTCCCAACACTTTTCCATAGGTCTATAATATATACCAGTACAAGTTTCAGGCTTTTTAAGAATTCAAACTCTGTTATTACCTTATTGACCAAAAGCCTAAATGGTTCCTTAGCCTCTGAATTTCCTGGAAAGCATGTTGCTTGATTCATGCTACTTTCGACAAATCCATTTCCAGGTAACTTATTCTAACAACTGCTTATGGTATCCAAAAAATAGGTTTTCTTGCTTTAATTAACAATGGACTGTCTTAAATTCCTTGTGTGTAGAAATCAAGAAACCAAACATCCTTAGCACTTCATTTATACTTATACTCCTAAGTATTGCTAATTATATCTGGAACAATGATATTAAATGGAATTTGATCAGATTATATATAAAATTTCTCTTTATGTTAGCACTGATTTCATCACACTCATTATATAAAAGTTATGGCAATTTTATTGTGTGGAACAAAATATTTGCATAAATTTTACATAGTATTTCATTGATATGATTATCATGACAATCAAAAACAAAATCACAAAATATACTGCTTACTTGACCTTAAGAATGACCGAATTTTATTACTGAAACTTGGTCACTTGCAAGAAGGGGGACTATAAAGGTTACATTAGTGAACTAGTAAACCAGGGACCTGGTCTAATGATCTGGAAACAAGAGTTTCAATTTGCAGTGCAGCAGCTGGGAAATTTAAATTAAGTAAAAGTGGAATATAAAGCAAGTTTACTAATGGTGACAATGAAACTAATGAATTGTTGAAAATCATATTTGGCAAGTAATGTCCTTTAGGGAAGGAAATCTGACACTCTTACTTACTCTGGCTAAAATCCAACTCCTGATTCACATCAAAGCATCCAACGTCCAAGTGTTTCACACCCCGGGCCATGCTACAAGAGTTTCTCAGGACAGAATCCCACTACCAACCTGGCTGCTTCATCAATGATCTTCTCTCCACAAGGAGAAAGATGAGGATGTTCATCCTTTCTATGATTGGAATATTCAGTTCTACTTGCATTGCTTCAGATAATGAACCAACATGTACATATTTCCGGTAATACCTGAACAACAGTCAAAAATGGGTTGATAACTAGCAAGTACCATTTTCTTCACAACAAGTGCCTTGCAACAATGACCATCTACTATAAGGGAAAGTCCATCCACCACCCGCCAATGTTCAAAATTATTATTGTCACCAAATCCCCTAGCATCAACATCCTGAAGTTCATTCTGCTAGTAAGTTAATCGGGTCTGGTATTTGGTAGCAAATGACTTAATCCATGAACTGCTAAGCAAACCCACTATTCATGGGGCATATCAGGAGCAAGATGAAATACTGCCTACCCTTCTGGATGAGTGGACATACTTCAAGAGAGTTATCTCTGATGTTCTGGGTGAACTTCATTAAAGCTGATTCCCAGATATTGGAATTTCTGAGAGCTCGCTTTGTACAAATTGGCTCACACATTTCCAATATTCAAGATTATGTTTCAGAAGTACTTCAACTAGCATCTCAATACTAAACAGAGCGATTGATTTGCACCCCATCCTTTCATCTGTGAACTACCTCTGCATGAGCACCACNNNCAGGATGCAGGAACTGGCCATGACTTCTTTGAAAGCATCTGATGCATGTGTATACCACGACCTGCAGGACTGCTTCAAAGTCACAAACCATCTTGACATGGAAATACATCTTATCCCTTGTCATCCCTCAAAATTTGAAGTACTCTACCTCACCGTGGAACATATCCACGGATGACAGCTGTTTAAGGTAATGTCTTGTCACCACATCTTGAGTAATCAGGTTCAGATATCACCATAAACATCCATATCTGGTGTATGAATAAGCAAAACAAAAATATCCTATGTTCAGTACCAGTTTTTGCAGTAATTTAGAGCATTACATGTTCCTCATAAGATGTCCAAAGCATTTTGTAACCACTGAAGTACTTTTGAAGTTATATTATAAAAAGGTACAGCAATGAATTTGTTCCCATATTTGATTTGAATGAATTTAATTGCTGCATCACAGCATTTCTAATTCTGTGCCTCAAAGGTGATTTCAGTCCAGATCACATTGACTGCCTGTTCAGTTGCCTGCTGGGAATTCTTGTTTCTCACTCTCACGCAGAATGATCATGAACAAGTGTCAACAGCCTCAATCCACTCCCTAGGTCCACTAAACAATACTATCCACAATCTTTCAATAATGACTAGCAAAACTGATACTACACAAGATTAATTTCTGAAGATGGAGTTTAACCACATCGAATAGGATTAATGCAAAAATTCCTGCAGAGGCAAAACTATTTAATGTTTCTGGTCACAAAATGTACTGATAGGTTTCACCAACCATGTCAGCTGTGGCACAGTTGGTCACTTCCCACCTAAGTCAGAAGGCTGTAATTTTAAAATCCCTTTTACAGACACATACACAAATATTTTGGCTGGGAGAATGTCGAGTCAGAATGCTCGTTCAAATGAGATGTTGAAACCAAGACCCCTTCCAAGCCCTCAGGATAACATACTTTGAAGAGGAGCAGGGAAGTTGTCCCCAGTGAATAGGCCAAAATTTATCCCTCAATCAACATTAGTGAAACTGATCACATGGAAATTATCATATTGCTCCTTGAAAGCTGAACATACTATTTCCCACATTACAATGGCAACTACATTTCAAAAGTATTTCAGCAGCTGTGAAGAATTTTGGGACATCATAAGAGGGGTATGTCAGGCTCCACGTTAATGCATGTTTATTTCTTTGATGAAAGTTAAAATGTCAACTTTCAGACTTAAACTTCTAAAATTCTTATTTGTTTGAAAATGTAAAAAATAAACTCAGACTTAGTAAATCTGTTTTAAAATTCTGAAACTTTATCCCTCACCAACACTCTCTGTATACCCAATTTGATTTTGAATTCTACTGATTTCTGTCATTGTTCCCCTTTATTCCTCAACCCTTAAATCCCATTGGTTGAGGTGCAAGTATTGGCCGTAAGATCCAATGAGTTCCATTACAAGCTTATCCATTCAGCAAAAAGTTGCACAGAAGGCTTCAACAGATGTGTGCAGGAAGCGTATAATGGAGCTCCATCCAGGTCCAGTCCCACATCTTCCATCTGATAATCTGAAAATCCTACCATTCTCCTATTGCTGGCTGTCAGAATTATTTTATTTAAGAGAGGGGTAGGGAACAAAAAATGGTTTCAACCCACAATGGGATTTCAGCAAATCAAACGCCCCAGTGTTTATTCCCTTGAAACTAGTGATCTTCAAGAAGTTACAATTGTAAGGCTCTGTCCAAGTCTCAGGAGAGAAAGCTCATCACAGACTGAAAATAATATTGTGATGATTTTTCAGCTGATCACAAATGACACGCTGCTGTCTGAACAACAATGAACAGGTTTCTCCTTCAGTGGGATAAAGTTAAATACAAAATATTACATATGTTTAAATATTCCAGTGTAATTATTTTCTCAGAAAATCTTATACCGTTTGATGGCAACTTCCAGCATTTCTGCTTATTGCATTCATATAAATATTAATTATACACAAGGCTGAAACTTAATTCAAGAGACTTTTATACAAGGATCAATGATCCAATTTTGCTTCTTATCAGCCAGTTTCTTTTGTGTCTTGCACTTCAGATTTAAAGTCAGTGCATGAATTGGAACCCAGTGCCTGTTCTCTGGCAACTAGATATAGTACAAGACCAGATACTCCTGTTAAGTTTTCTTTGATAATTCTGTGGGTTTAAGAATGGAAAACAATTTGATTTTCTAATAGAAGGCTTTAAAAAAAAATGCACCATTGGCCTGGCTGTTGCTGGAAAAATAACCGTGGGTTCTCAGCATTCATCATAATTAACGTGTAATAAAATAAAATTGTGGCAAGAGATGCGCCAGGAGACATGAATCGTCAGAAATGTCTGCTGTATTTTTTGTTCTTCCACTCTGCCTTACAAATGCAAGAGCAGTTAACTTCTCATAAGTGTCAAGAAATTATTGGATTTATGCCATAAATACAAGTGCATCTCTTTACAGCCATTTAGGATTCATGTTTCATGTCTTGTGGTTTCTATTAATGATGTGATTTATCGTTCTTACACAAGTCTCTACTACTGTGCTCCAGAAAGGGAGCATTTGAAATTGCCACTTATATTTTTCTGTAAGTTTAATTTTTGAGAAATACATATCTGTTATTGCTCACTCCCTTCAGTAGATCTTATTTTCCTATTTTTTTCTTTATCCAAATAAAGCCCAATTTATCTTCTTTCATTAGTTCTGTTTATTTCTATATGTGTTTCATTGGTGAAGATGATAAACTCTTGGACTCTGTGTTCATGATGACCCAGATGCCCTTTTGCTCTATTATCAATTTAAATATCTAGCATTTTTCATTGCAAAAATAATACAAATTGAAGGGCAGGGAAAAAACAAATCCAATTATGGAGCTCACTCTAGAATGTACCACTCCAGTCATTTCTTAGCCATGTATAAACACCATAGATAGAACTTGCTTCATCAATAGATTGCTTTTAGCAATTGTGGCATGTACTGAAAAGGTCAAGTGCAAGCAGCAATGCTTCCCTAAATAGATTTCATAGGACACATAATGAAAAGTTAAATAGAGTATTTTTACGGTGTTAAAATAATAATGCCACAGTAATCTTGAAAAGTTAAATTGAAAATAAATAATTAAAAATTACTGAATTTGAAATGTATTGTCAACCACTAATCTTTATACTGGGATAAGTATGCGTTGTACATCTAAGTTAGTTAAACAATTAAATAAGCAGAAAGATTAGATTTAGTTGTGGATGATGTGCATACTAACTGACCAAAGTCTCGACAATATTAGCATTTACGTGGGGAAAAGGGATTACTTCTTTGCGTTTCAAAGATTGTTGATTTTAAACCATAATATATAAATAATCCTGCATGGACAAATGGAGATCATTTACTGTGTGATTTCTGCACACAATGTTTAAGCACAGGTCCTATACAATCAGTTTCATTATGTTGCAGTATTTGTGAAGCATTGGGTTTTGAGGCTTCTGTACTCTATCGCCAATAATAATGCCGCTGAATATCAACAATTCTGATCACCACTAAGTAAAAGCTGGATCAGATAAATAAATACTGTGGCCACAAGACCAGGTCAGAAGCTGGATATCTTCTGATTCAACTCCTGACTCCCCAGAGCTTTTCCATCATCTATGCAAGTGCAGCTCCAACAACTCTCAAGAGCTTGGCAGCATTTTGGGGAAAACAGGATTAGCATGCTATCCAGTACAGTGAACATCCACTCCTTCCAACACTGGCGCTCCATGACCATAATAATGTGCATCATCTACAAAATACCCAATAAGCA
>JARFYF010000074.1:83349725-83362736 GCA_030265395.1 Rhina ancylostomus | reverse complement strand
TGAGTATTAGTTGACTAAACTTCTGCAACATATTAACACCTTTCCTTAAATTAGGAGATCATTATTGTACATGGTATTCCAAATATGGTCTCACCAATGCCTGGTATAATGATAACCTGTTGACTTTGCTAATTACCTGATATATCTTCATAACAGCCTTCTACAAATCATACACTGAGACACCCAGGTCCCTCTGTACTTCAGAACTCTGCAGTAGCTAACCATTCAGATGATGTGCTTTCTTTTCCCTTTATTTTTCTGTCAAAATGGACAGTTTCACATTTTTCCCATATTACACACCATTTGCAGATCTTTGCCCACTCACTTAACCTATCTATATTCCTTTGTGGCCTCCTTATGATTTCACAACTTGCTTTCCTTACCACCTTTTTTGCCTTCAGCAAACTTATTTACCATTTATGTAAATTGTAAAAGGTTGAGTCACTAGTAATGATTTCTGTGCACACCATTTGTGCATCTAACCAATCAAAGACCTCCTATCTCTTTCCTGTTGATCAGGCATTCTTCAATCCACACTAATATGTTACCTCCTATATCTTGAGCTTTTATTTTCTGCAATAATATCTTAACAATTGCCTTCTGGAAATCTAAGTATAGTATATCCAGTTATCCAGAACAAATGTGACCTCTTCAAAGAACTCCAGTAAATTGGCCTGATGTGGTTTTCTATTCTCAAAGTTATGCTGACTTTGTCTGCTTACCTCAATTTGTTTCTAAAACCCCTGCTATAAAGTAATTAATAATAGCTTCCAATATTTTTTCCCCATGATGGAAGGTAAGCTAGATGGTCTGTAGTTTTACTGCTTTCTGCCTTCCACTCTTTATGATTAACGGAGTTGCACTTGTTATTTTGCAATCTAATGGAAACTTGCATGAATCAAGGAAGTTTTCAAAAATTGAATCAAATGCATCAACTGTCTCACTAGACGCTTCCTTTTGAGATGCTAGGATGAAGTCCATCAGGATCAGAGACTTTTTAGCCTGCAGTTCCAACAATTTGCTTAGGACCATTCCCTGATGACTAATTTTCCAAAGTTTCTCCCTCCCTTCCAATTTCTGATTTACAGGAAGCAATAGAGATGGGTAAACTTACGATGTTTAAAAGAGATTTAGGCAGGTATATAGATAAAGGTTTAGAGGGATATGGACCAAATGCAGACAGATGGGATTAGCTCTGGAGAACTCTTCTTAATTCTCTTCTTTTACTGATATTTATAACAATAGGAACTCTGGTTATCTGTTTTTATATTTATGACTGGCTTTCTTTTGTCCTCTAATTTTTCTTATTAATTTTTCAATTATGATTTGTTATTTTTACATTCTGTTTAATCCTCTGACATGTAAACCAGCTTTATGCTTTAATTTTATGTTTGATCATATTTATATCTTTTTGTTGTTCACCATGAATAGTGGCTCCACCCCTCCTGGAATCTTCTTTCTTGTTGGTTTCCATTTATCCTGTGAATTCTGAAAGATTTCCTTTGATATCTGCCACTGCATCTGACTGACTCCTAATTTGCCAGTTCACCTTAGCTAGTATGGCTTTTGTGCCTTCATAATTACCTTTATTTAAGTTTAAAATATTGGCCTTGGACCCATTCTTCTTTCCCACACAATAAATGTAAAATTCAAGCATACCAAGACTGAATTTCTATTTTACAGCTGGCTTCTTATTCATTCCACTTCTGGTCTTCTAGCTCAGCATGTTTTGTCTTCAGTCAAAAATCTACTAAGCAGTGTCTTTGCAAAAATTTTGTGGAAATCCATACATATTATATCTGCAACATTACCTTTAACAACTGTTTTTTTCCCATTGCATGAACATTGAATTCTTTGAAGAAAATTAAACTTCCCCTGAATACTGCATTGATTACTCTTTCTTATATTTGCTGGTTTGAAAAAAACGTGTCTTTGGTTGCTAAGCTGAAAGGGCACCAAGTGCCATCAATCTGTGCACACCCCTCCCAAATTCATTGACTTCATTGAGGAAATCAACCAAAGCTTTAAAATTTCCAAACTGACCTCTCCTTCATCTGCCTGTCTTTTGCTCTGATGAGATGCTCTAGATCTGGTTGTTATTGGCTGAGCTTGCTTTACTTTGTTCTCCTGAAGTGTTTATTCCTGTAGATCCAGCTGTTCATATTGACTGTTCCCGTCTTCATCCATTTTACTGATGCTATTCTGATATTAAGATTCGTTTATACCTTATGCTTTATTTTAGCAGATAAATGATAGCCAATATAGTTCGTGATCCAAAAATGACAGTTTATCTCTGTCTTAATGCTTTACTATTTTGCCAATGAATGCAAAATAAGTTTTAAGTATACACACGTGCCCTGTAAAAGATGAAAATTGAGACTGCATGCTCAACAATAGTGTCCATTACCAATGTTACTAAATGCAAACACCAGTTAGCCACAGGTGGCTAATAGTTAATATATTGAACAACACTGCAATAAGCAATGTGAGGAGCAGGCATTCGAATTAGCAATAACTGCCACTAGATATGAGAGTTGGCATTCCAACTCCAAATTGGAGATAGAACATTTTATATTTTTTTTCTTGTTAGTGCTCCTAATTAAGACTTTCTTTTATATTTTTACTTCCATCAGCACTTACTTTCACCTTTCTCCTCTAAATTACTTCAATTTTGTTTGAAGTTAATTAAACAATACTGCCAAAAATGCACTTTACAAGATGAGCAGCATCAGCAATATTTTTATTTGGTGCATAGGTACTGATGGCAGAGAACTGTAAGGTTTGTTGACTATTTTGAACAAGTAGCCTATTGCATTAAATGCTCATGGAATCGTATCTACCACTTTGGGACCTACTGACTGGATCTAATTTAAGATCAGAGTAAACCATATAACAATACAAGGAGATAGTTGTGCCATCTAGTGGACCTAAGCAAGAAGAGGAAACAGTAGTGAGTGCAGCTCTATCTGTGACTTGTAATATGACCATCTCCATGGCAATTTTTCTATCTCTCTACTTTGAGGGCATTTCAGCCTTTTATAAAAGTAGATCACATTGAACTATTCCTTGGTCTGGGTTTGTCTGCGATCATCATGGCTTAGCTAAGACCACACATAGTCTGCTACATATACTTTTGCAATGGGACACAGCAACAGACATCTGAGTAGGATTTGCTTATTGCAATTTTCCAAAGATGCAGGAATCAGTAGTTGATAGGCTCATTCAAACCCTCTCTAGATAATCCATGGCTCTGAGAAATAAAAAATAAAAAAAGAATCTAGGAATTCCATCATATTTGAGAGGTTTCTGCAAATCATCTCAAATGTAATAACTTGCTAAGTTGATGAGCAGATGGTTTAGCAGTTGAAGGAAGAATCCTGTGGATTGAGAAAAGATTGCCAAGTGAGAAGACTAACGGACACACACTTAAAGCAGGGGTAGCGGTAGTGCAAATGGATTATGTACTTGGGCTAAATTGTGCTGCTGCATTTGCAATGCAACCTGCAAAGTACTGATATCATCTGTTAGTCAAACTTCAGAAAATTTGAGTGTAATAGTTTCTTTCACTTGCATTGTTGAATTTTCTCATCAGCTTGGTGCATGTTTCCTTAAAGTTTCTATCTCCCCTGCTATATTATAAGAACTGTAGGCTGTTCTTTGGAGAGACCTGTGTTGAAAATATATGTTCGATTCTTCAAAGGATGAGGCTTTGCAAAACTACCAGAATTGAACCAAAGTTGCTTGCAGCATTACCAGCTTGGAAGACAAGTAGTTGGGAGCTTAATATTTTGTCCTGGCTCAACAGAGTGAAAGTTTTTCAAATTCCTCTGTGGGTTACTTGGTAGTAACTAACTATGAACCACATCTGACCCATGACAGCTCTGTAACCTATTAAATTTGCTGGTGTGTGCAAAGCTGTGGGCTGTGCTTGCAATATTAACATGTGTTCTCGTGCTCTTTGACTAGGGATTTCCTAAGATTAGAATGACAGCATGAGGAGAGAAGAAAAACAAACCAGCACCATATGACAAGAACATATTAAGAACAAGAAGTAAGAGAATGATCTAGGCCCTTCAGTCCCTTGAACCTGCTCTGACTTTAAATTCTCCTAACATGCAGAAGTCAGTTCCATTTTCCTGCCCTATGCCCATAACCCTTCATTTCTTTTCTGTTCAAAGATCAATTTCAGCCTTCAATATACTCATTAATTCAATATCTACAACTTGCTGAGCAGATAAATCCAAAGATTTGCATCCCTGAGGGAAGAAATTGGTCTTCATTGCTTGACTCCTTCTCCTGGGACTTTCTCATACTGTGCCCACCCACCCAAGTCAGGGGAAATAGCCTCTCAGCATTTATTCTCTCAAGCCCTCTGGTAATATTATGTATTTCAGTCAAATTGCCTCTCATTTTCCTGAAACCAGAGAATATAGGTCTATTCATTTTGGTTTGTAGTCCTCTGATCCAAGGAATCAAACAAATGAACATTCATTGCATTGCCTCTGGACAAGGATGTCCTCCTTTGGAAAAGGACACCATAAATATAAACAGTACTTCAGATCTGAACTTATCAAAACTCTGTGCAGTAGTAGTGCCTTCATTCTAACTCCTTTATAATAAGGTCTAACAACAATTGTCTTCCTAATTGCTTTGATTTAACTTAATGATATTTGTAGAAGGAACACAAACTTTGAGAATACCAATACTTATTAATCTTGCATTTTTTTCAACTGAAAATATGCTTTTCTATTCTACTGAGGAGAATAATTTCTTTAGTCACCACACTCTAGTTTATTGACCACCTTTGTATCCAACTCCTTAACTGCTTCATATCTCTTTGCAACCACTTTCTATCCTGACAGATTTCTTTCCCACCCAGCTTTATACTATCTATGAAGTTGAATATATTACTTGTGCTCTCTTGATCTAATCATTGATATAGATTGTGAACATCTGACACCCGAGCAGACTCCTTACTTTTTTTTGAACAGTGAAATTACATTTGCTACTTTCCAATACATGTACACTGATTCAGGAACTAAGGGATTCCAAAAGATCAAAATCAATGCAGCTACAATCCTGCTGCCACTTCTCTTTCATCTCTAGAGTGTAGGCTGTTGGACCCAGGGGAATTTACAGCTTTTGGAAAAAAGACTGTAACATAAGCAGCCCGTGTCTGCCTGAGCACCTTGTCAACAATTAATGAGGCGTACCAATGATCTTAATCCCAATTCCCCATTTCATCTCCAGATCTTTTTCACACAGTATAGAATAACAAAGGCAGCAAAAAATATGGATTCCTGTTTAAATTTATAAATGAAGTCATGCCAAAGTGCAAGCAAAAATAAACAAATTGTCCTTGTGCTTTCCTTGGTGCCTTTCCCATGAGCCTGGGCCTATATGTACGTACCTACTAGATTATTCCTCATTGTCTACAGTATAGATGCTGGAAAGCTTCTATGGAAAAAACTGGCAGTGGCCTTGGAGAGCAGTCACGAATAGCTCTGTGTATAGAAGTCTTTTGTTACAGAGAGTACCATTGTGATCCACAAACAGGTAAATGCAAAGATGTTGCTGGACTGGCTGAATTTGGAAGCAGGGATGATTTGGAAGCTGAGAGATGCAGCAAGTTCTTGTTCTATGTTGTGCTGCTGGGATTGGAAATTCTTGAACGCCTTTTGGAGGGAAGATTTTTGGAAAGATGCAACAGCTTGGCAGCCCCTCTGAACAGTGGGTTACAGAGCTATGGAGGCAAAAGTTAAGCTTGCAAAGCATCAATGTGTCTTTGTATGGCAGCACCCAGGGATTGAATGGGTGGTGCTTGAGCTGTTGTAGAAACTGTGATATTGAGCAACATGATTGGTGCCACAGTGCTGCAAGAGGTCCATTCCACATTGGATGTTATGGGCTCCAAGTTCCAATATACATAAACCCTTGCTGCTTCTCTCAGGATAACCTCTGTGTCAAGTTGGTACAGACCCTCTCCATGTTCCTCCAAAATATCCTTCCACCTTACTCTGGCTCCAGCACACTTGTGCCTGATGCCTCACCACATGCAAACCCCAACTATGCACTATCCTCTAAATGATGACCCAGTGTGAAATTGATTAGTGTATCTCCATCTTCTCTGCCTCCTTGCTTTCTCTCTGCTGTCTTTTCTATCTGAGCATAAGAGGGGAAAAAGGAAGTCTACATAATATTTTTGGAACCTTCTCAGTCAGAAAACATTGTAGGAGGAGGGGTAAGTGGGATAAGAGGAGGAGGATTAGGGAAGAGGACACTCCTGTTTTCACTGGCTTCAGCCATGCTGGCAGCAACAATCTTGGCACTGGGTCTTCTCATAATGGGCAAACCTGCTGCTTTCACCAGGGATTGAACATGTCATCACGCCTCTCACTGGCACCAAGCAGATCTTGCTTGTTAATGGTTGTGCTGCACCTTCTGCAAGAAAGATGCAGTGTGGGAACTCTCGCTGCATATATAAAGTGCATTAATACATATGCAGAAATTAAATTGGCATCTTGCCTGCACTTCAGTCGGTGAACATAAGTATAGATGTGTACTTGATATGTAGATATGTTGGGCCTGAGGATTGGTCATGATCACATTAATCAGTGCAGCAGGCTCAAAGAGCCAAATACCTCCTTTTGTTCCTATTTTCAACGTTTCTACATTACTTCTGATTTTGACCTGAATGAATTATTTCTTGCTACTAATTTTTTAGTACATGTCAGGAAGATGTACCGCCCATTCTGAGGATCGATTTCTTCAATGCAGAGCTACAGAAGAGCATTCAAAAAATCTTGGCACCTCTGCTATCGCACAGTTAGCTGTGCTTGATTGTTCCATTGAATATCATTGATAATTACCTCAGCACCCATACCAAGCCCAATGCATCTCCCTTTTAAAAAATGCAGAGAAGCTTCAAGTAGTGCAGCTTGGCATAATGTGGTGCTCATGATATTGGGCCTGCACCGATGCAAGCAGCAAATGGATTGCTTGGCCACTCTAGCTGCTCGCACAGATTAAATTAAATGCATGAATACACATGCAGAGTGAAGTTGGCATTTTGCCTGCATTTCAATCGGTGAACAATACAACATAAGAAAATAAGAAAATAGAAGCAGGAGTAGTCCACTTGACCCCCTCATACCTGCCACATCATCTAATATGATCATGGTTGTCTGCCCCAGGCCTCACTGGTGACCTGTGACCTTTTCTATACTCAGTTTCCCTCAATTTCCTGAATACGGATTAATCACAGATCATGATCATTGTGCCCAATTTGATTATCCAATTTTATACCTCTACCCTTTACCCAAATTGCTACTCAGTTGGATATGAGTTCAGCTGAGCTTGAGCCCTGCCAAGACTCCATCAACATCAGCACAGATACATTTGCCATGGGGAATTAGATACTGCAAACCATAGAGAAACATACTGAGCACCAAAGTGCAGCTGGAGGCAGCGATGGACATTCAGAGTGAGTATGATACAGAGTAGGAGATTAGGGTTCTGGGGGCTGAGACTGCTCTGGGACCTATAGCCTTGTATCATACAATGGCTGAGTCCAAAGCTGCACAGATCCTCCTACAGGAGTTCTTCAATCAACCCATGAGCTTTTTCAGAATTTAGTGCATAAAAAGGTAGAATAAAAGCACCAGTGCTGTTTGGTATGTGAGTGAATCTGGGAATTTGTGGAGTACCCATGGAGCAGGTGACAAATCTGGAGTTCGCTGCCGGAGCTGCTTTGAAGACTGCATGCCTGTGCACTCACCAGTACTTAACCTGCTACTGCATGAACTTTTAGGCTTAATTGGACAAGGAATCTATCATTGGATTTTACAGATACTGGGTGATTTGCTTGACAGCACCTTGATGGCAAGTTTCACACTCTTTTCAGGTGAACAGTGATCTGTTTCCACCCACCCCTGTCATCTACAAGAGAAAAGCAACAACTAGACATGGCTAAAAAGAGATGTGAATGTTATCTTTCAGAGTGGGGACCCATGTATTGCAAATAAGATAATGCCCTTTCACCTTTGTAATATTTGCTTATGATTCATTCTTTATTGCTGGGATTACACTCTTCTTTCAGTGTCATTAAATCTGCACTTCTCAGTAAATGGTAAAGTGGTGCATCATACATTGTACGGCCAATTTTCAAGATCTACTACAAGAGAGAAGCCATCCTATGTATCCAGACATCAGAAGCTATTGGCAAATTAGGTGATGGACACAGGAGGGCACTCAGATCATCTAGTTGTTATATTACAGTTGTTCATTTATGTGACAGTGTGCATTGTCACTAGATTAAAATGTGGATGTCACTAACCACCTTTCTTATTCCAGTAATTGAATGGAATCCATTGCATTCCATTCAATTTTTTCAAGATCAGAGGAAGTGGGTCCACTATGGCATTAAAAAGGTATTTGGACTGTTAGATGGATAGGAGTTTTAGAGGGATATAGACCATACACAAGGAAATGGGACTAGCTCTGTTAGGCAATTTGGTTGGCACAGGTAAGTTGGGCCAAAGGGCCTGTTTTCCATGCTGTATAGGACTGCTTTCCATGACTATATAAGACCTCTGGATGATGATATGGGTGCAGTTATGAATGCCAGGACTTCTGAAAATCCAACTACCTTGGAGTAATGCTGCAACATCTTGAGTTCTTCCATTATTAGAAAAAAAATGGTGTATTTAATTGAGGAAAAGTATTGCTGGTGTAGGTGTGAACCAGAGGAGTGTTGACGTACAGGACAAGAAGAACTGGGTGAAGGGAAAAAAAAAGCACCATGGGCAAGGAACAAGCTTCAGTCAATGAAACTGGAAATGGCAATCAATCAAAGTGCAACTCTTACAAATATAGCAATCGTGCTCAAAGTGATAATGTTCTGGTTCAAAGCATGGAGGTCTCTCAGCACCTATTTTACATATGTGCTCAGCAAATCAGAATCCTTGGCGCTGAACAAAACCAAAATATTATCATGGGATCAATTATCATGCATTACATAATTTCTGAGTCACTGATGAAGTCAGTATATTCTGGTTGTCTGGTACTGAAACATGGAAATCTGCTATCATAGAATTGAAAATTTAGTATATTGTGTGCAATATTTCTATGGGCCTTGCACGTTGTTAGGGAATGGTCACTCCCCAGTGCTGCATTGCAGGAATACTTTGCCAGCTGCCAGATAAAGAAGCTTTCTGTCTTGATGCGCAAGAATGCCTGCAGCAGAGCTAGGATTGTCCAGGGATTCTGGTACCCATGCTTGCAAGAATTTTCACTTGCTCTGTTAATCAGATCGTTGCTCAGAATTGAAAATGTAGAGGACTTCACCAGCACCAATATCACTTCTTGCATCCTGCGAACTGCTCTGAAAGCCAGAGATATATATGCACAGAAATTCCATCTGTTAGCAACCATCTTTTATGAAAATCACAGTGATACTTACCTGTGTGGATCACACGGGCAATTATGCAGTTCAGTTAAGCTTTGTTGATATTTTTCCATCATTGATGGTGCACCTATTGACATTACAAATCACAAATTGCATCTCCTCCCTTGGCATCGTAAACTGGAGGTTTTGGTAATAAATATTGATTCCTTGCATGCTCACAGTATAACTAAGAGTACATTGAACTACTTTGTTACATTTGTGTCTATCTAAGGGGATATAGTTGATATTAGGAGACCTGATAGTCTCTACAGCTTCCAAAGGTCACAACGTGTGCTTAAACTAACAGGGAACAGTGTTAGTCAGCATTTAGCTGCTGACATACGACTTCTATAAGTGCCTTGGTAGTGACACCACTGTAGCACTCCATTAGCAGCAAAGCCAGTAGCTCCATGCCAGTGTCAATTCTCATTGTAGGATGCAATTTTCCTTTAAATGAGAACACATTTTCAACTGTGTGTGTCTTCAGAATCACAAATAACAGAAAAAAATTAAATAATGCAAACAGCAGAAATAATGAAAATCAAACTGCACATGTGGGAAATCTGAAATATAAACACAAAATGCTGGAAACAGCATGTCAGGCAAAGAGGAACCGTGTCGATGTCTCTGGGCAAAGATCCTTCCCAGGTCTGATGAAGGATATTAACCTGAAACATTAGTTTCAACCTGAATAGGAACATTAATCTGAAATGTTAATTCTGTTTTTACCAATGCTGCATAACCTGCTCAGTGATTGCAACATATTTTTTGTTAAAAAAAACTAACATCTTTCTTTAAAAGTGCAATTCCTGTTTCACTACTTTGTATTTGGGTTTCATGGTTCAAATGCTACATTGTTAACACTGCATTGTTCTTGATCCAAACCATCTTAGCAATGGCCAATTTCACAATTTTGCATGAAAGGTTTGGTTGTTAATGCAGCACACACATTTCAAGCTATAAAGAAAGGTGAACCCACAGTGTTGGGGCTGGGACCTGAGCCTTGGGTTTTCCACTCTACTTAACTTTAGTACTCTAGCATCCAATTCTTTATCATAAGTGAGTGTATAAGTGCTAAGTTCACATGTACTGAAGAGTGAAAATGCTACCTCAAGAATACATCTGGAAGAATACTTACAATCATGATGCAGCCTTCTATCTATAATGTTGGACTTTTGGATTGGGCACTCTGTTCTATTGGTCCAGGTGCCGTTTATTCACATGACTATCAAAGCATTCACTGTTCCACAAGATCTACACATATATTAATGATGTCAAGCAACACACAAATCATGAACTAAATACATAAGAGCAAAGAGCCCTTGAATTACATGGTGGATGTATCCTTCCAATCCTGCACTGTGCCACCTAGTATGCTGCAACTTTCTTAGTAATGGCATTGATATGGAATGAAAAACCGCATGGGCCTGAATAGATCTATGTACATTTATCGATCTTCACTGCCTTAGAGACAACAAATTAGAATGCACTGATGAGCTCTCATTTTGGAGGTGGATGCAATTCAAGTGAACGTTGTAAATCCAACAATTTCCAGCTTGTGTTTTAAAGGGGAAAGTAAGTTTTTTTTCAATCTTTCTCTGCAAGTTCCACCTCCTTTCCTGGTAGTACTTGGAAAATGTTATGAGATTTTGTATTTACCTCATTACATCTCTTCTGCTTTGACTAACCATCCTGCAGTTTCTTATGTGGCAAAATTCATTGGTTTTTCACTTACAGCAAAGATCTTTCCTGACAAAGAGCACAAGTCAGAGATAAACTGCAACATACTGCTACCAATTCCCAAACCTCTACTTGCTGGAGTGTGAGAATGATGAATTTACTCCATAGTTTATTTTTTACACATGGTTTTACATTAGTCTTGCAAAGATGAAAGCAATGGGCTTTTTCCAAATTTATAAATGTGATGTACTCTTGGTTCCTTTGGCAAGCACAACATGTTTTTCAAATACTGCTTTCATTTCTTTGATTTTCTTAACCTTTCTAATTTTACTGGCTGTCAAGAACAACAAAATCTTTAGTACCTAATATAGAACAGGATATGGTTTGTCTCCCAATTACTTGCTTTAGTGATTTCCCTGAATTTTTATATGTGCTTCAGTGTCCTGGTTAATGAATTCCTCCAAACAAAATTTCATAGAATTTTGAAGTAGTTTGCTTCATCAACTCTGTGGTAACCTTACGTGGTCTGTGGAACTTGTTTTACAGGTTCAATTTGTGTGCCAAAAACTTCTCTCTACAGCCACATTAATGTCTCAATCTCAGTGACTGGGCCCTTTTCTGTGCCAAGTGACCTGCCTTCATTATTGGCTGCTTGTTGTAAGGAAACAATCCATGTGGGAAGTCAAGTTCACTGACCTCATCACAGTTGTACTTCTGGCCATTTTCCCCCTATTATTATCACTTACTTTCTTTCTGGTCATACAACCATCGTTTTTTGAGTTTAGAAATTGCCTCAGGCAATATTAGTGAATATTTTAAATTTTCCATATCCACCTGTTAAGTCATTTGTTTTAAGAAGGGTTACACTGCTACTAGAAAAGTAAATGATTGAATTTTAAGTACGTTAAGTGTTCTTGAATGAATCTGGCAATAGACAGTTACACAACAGTGTTATTCAAAAGTAACCCTTAATTGCAGGAAGTATAAAATTTTTATTAGAATATAGCCACCTATTATGCTTTCGTGAGCTTTGTTGTTGTGTATTTATAGAGTTGGCTTCTGGTACCTTTCATTGGATCTCATATGTTGCATTCAGGGTTATAATTTGGGGCATGTAATGTTTGGAAATAGAAATGTTATTCCATTGCCCACTGTAAATTATCTTTGATCCTTGTTGTGAGTAATTAAAAGCTTTGGAGATATGAATATATTTTCATTTGACTGTTGTAATTGGTAATGCATTTAAAATCAGATGCCGAACAATGAATTCTTATACTGTTGCAGAAGAGATGTAGATTTAGAAAGAGTCCACGTTTAACAAACCAGTAACAGGCTTATTGTTATCCTGTTACTATTCAGTCACATGCTATGAAACTATTCAACAAAGCCAGCAGTAAATGAAACTATCAGAAATCAACTAAATCATATCAAGGAGACTATTTAAACAGGATATTGGCCACATTCAACTGAAACTGCCTTTCAGATTGAACTTTAATATAAAAGTATTGCACAAAAAGATTTTCTTTTGTTTTTTTTTATATTTATGAGAAAGCTTGTGGAAACTGGAATATTTAGGGCAGATTCACAAATGGATAGAGCCATTCACGGCCAGGCAGTCAATAATGTAGGCCACAGTACACAAATGTATGCACATATCTTGAATCAGGCCTTAGAAACAATTACAGCCCATGGATACTTCTGCCTGTGGCTGTCAAGGTAAGAACTGCTTTTCTAAAAACAGTTGCTATCGGCTATCTAAACTGGTATCTAAACAACAGCTGGAGATATCAGCCACGCTTTTCCTCTTACAGTTCATAATTGCATCATGATAGTCTCAGATATTGTGCTTGGCTGTGAAAATCAATTAATCTTTTTGTTCAATGGAA
>JARFYF010000074.1:83000395-83013408 GCA_030265395.1 Rhina ancylostomus | reverse complement strand
CTTCCCTGCATTTCATTTCAATGTGGGTGCCTGGATGGGGAAAACTGACCTGTGTATTCCCAAAGTCACTGCTCCTGCCAGACCTACAACTTCAATCATTCTTTCAATTGCTTCATGACATTGCAGCTACTCAGGATGAATTGGCAAGTTAATCAAAAGTAGGCAAAAGTAGGGAACACATGTAGCACAAATGAAAATAAAGACCATATAGCTAAGGACATGAAGTCATTGAATCTTTACTGTTTAAATAGCTCAGTTCCGCTGCATTTTATCTACCAGCTGGCATCATGTGTAATGCTTTTGATGGTAATGCAGTGTTTTGAACTTCTGGCGTGGCATGGTGCAAAATCCCAGTAATTGGACCCAGACAGTCAGTCCAGAGAGTAAGTACAAGATCTCAGCAAGGCCATGAGGGTAAAAGGCAAAGGAAGGTTTGCATTTTACGTGCAAAGGGACATCAACATTGCAGAATTCCAATGTATCCATACTATAAGAATCCCTTCCACATGAAAAATAATTTCCAAATTCTAAAGGATGAGGAAAGAAAGTGTATAACATTCTAAAATCACCTGCATAACTGCTGCAATTGCAAGTGTACTTTTTTGTTCCCTCCTGAAATTGTGTTCCTAATAAAGAATTGTTACTTGAACATCCTGTAGTTAATTTAACATAAACAATCTCTTACTTCTTACATCTGAATCCAACGCCATCTGCAAAATGGAAGAAAAATCTTGTCTAGTAATCCTACTCCTTAATACTGCAGTGGACAGTCTAGATAATAAAGCTAAATTCACCCACTGACTTTGAATCTTTCATAATATTACATCAATTTCTTAGAACAGTTTGTTTTATGTAAAATTTGTACAGCATTAATATAAGCTGATTGGTATTATTAGAGAATCTGAAAATATCACTAAACTCTATACTTTCAAATCATGGGAAACCATTCCAATGTGACCCCATTCTTTGATAATCTGTTAAAGCGACTTGGTATGGCATATATTGGAAAATAGCCCAAAGTAGAGGCCTTGGGTGACACAGTTTGAATTGTTATTTGAGTTCTTAATGTTAACTGAGTGATTGATGATACCATATTAGTTATATACTTAAAAGTAAAAATCTACTTTTAGTTCCACCTCATAGTAAGCCACATTAATCAGTAATAACCATTAAGAAATAATTGTTAATTTGGTGATAAGGATATTTAATATTCTTTCTAATCATCTTTTTGTGATTAATTTTAAGACATTTTTTCTGTTTATTTAAGTTGGCTCTTTAGGGATAATCTCCCAATTTGCACTTCCTATAGGCAGCACCAGCAACTGAGACCATATTTTCGAATTGTTACGTGCAATTTTTCAATTGTAATTTAAAATAATTGTGAGGCTCTTGTCAGATGCACTTAATATTGGAAAATTAATACAGACAAAATCAGATTTCCATCAGCCTTCTGTTCCTTTGCTAACTAAACTCAGCAAAAGCAAAATTTTACCACTTGAGATGCAAGAGAAAATCCTGGATTTGGTTTTGTATTAAAACTTAAAACTTGTTAAATCTTGAACTGACTGAAAAACTGAAGAGAATCAATACTGTCAGTTCACTTTTGTGGTTTTCAGTTTGGGCAATGTGATGGCACTTTCAACAGCTGATTAGCCAGTACTCTCACTGGGATTACTATTCACAGGGAATAGAAGCTCTTATAGATTTCCAAGTCTGTATAATTATCAGATGCAATTTATTACTGATTTTCTGTCTACGTTTTCCACCTGCACAAAGTCCATAAGATAGTGCCTCCACAATATATTAGCATCCGTTATAAAGATGCAGCAAACAGACACAACATAATATAGCAGAAAGATTGTGCTTGCTGACAGATCAGTCTATGAAAACTAATAAATTAATGTGATAATGGAGATCCAGGTTTATGCTGCTATTCCACACATTGGATGCAAAGAACACAAATTAAAAGCAGGTGTAAGCTACTCAGCCCCCTCAAGCCTGTTCTGGCATTCAATAAGATCATGGGAAATCTGACTGTGATTTGAACTCTACATTCCCAACTACCCTTTGTAATCTTTCACCATCTTTTTATCAAGCATCTATTCAATTCTGCCTTAAAATATTCTAAGTCTCTGCTTTGACTGCCCTTTGAGGAAGAGAATTCCTAACATTCATGACCTTCTGAGCAAAATAGATCTGCATCATCTCAGCCTTAAATGGCCATTGCTTTATTTTCAACAATGATCCCTAATTCTACATTATTCCATGAGAGGAAGCATCCTCGTCACATCCACCCGGAAAGGTCCCTTCAGGATTTTATATGTTTCAACCTTGTCCTTTCTCACTCTTCTAAACTCCAACAGAGATAAGCTTCGACTGTCCATCCTTTCCTTATTAGATAACCCATTCATTTGGGGGTAACAGTTGAGTAAACCTCTGAACTGCTTCCAATACTTCTACAACTTTTTCTTAAATTAGGAGACCAATACTATACATTGTCCTCAAGATGTGGCCTCACCAATGCCCAATATAACTGATAGACCATCTGATCCTTCTACCTTACAGAGATCTGCAATATTCCACTATGAAATAAAGTGCTACCTTTTGTCTTTTCTACCAAAATGGACAGTTGCACATTTTCTGACATAATACTCCATTTGCCATATCTTTGCCTACTCAACCTATCTATATCACTTTGGAGCTCTTTATATCCTTTCCACCACTTTCATTCTTATCTACCTTTGTCCCATCAGCAAATTTAGCAACTATACCTTTGGGACTTTCATCAAAGAGGGAGGCATAGAACAGAGAGGTGCATTTCTGTTATATTGCTGTCTTTTTAAAACTAGTGTCTGACAAATTTAAGCTAGTGTTTGATAAATTGCAGCCAACTTTATTCCAGACATATTCCTGACCGTGGCAATATACAGTAAGTCATTTTCTTAGCTGTTTTTTGACCAGTTGTACCCACTTGAACTTCAAAATTATAACCATTGGCAATCGTACATATTGGTATATGTAAGTGAGTCCTCATCTGTCTCAGACAGGCACCAGGACAACCCTTGTTAAATGGCAGGAGGCAAGATCTAAACAGGAATGAGGTGAGAGCTGTACTACCATGACTCTAACATTGCCATCACTTCTTTACTGCCAGAATCAAGTGTATCTCTCTTGCCTGAAGTGGAAACTATGTCAACCTTTCAGAATATATTAACCCGATGGACAACAAAGAAAATATTGTGGGTGGATATTAATGTCAAATAACCTACAACTGGTATGTAACGCAATGTAGTTCCACAGATATGTAAACAATGGAAAATGATAAGTGCAAGGGTGTTACTGAGGATAGGTTGGTGAAGAGGATTTTAGAAATCAAGACCTTTGCACCACAGGAAAAAGGTAAAGGTGATCTGATAAAGGTCTTCAAATGTAAGGACACTGCATTTTTCTTGTGTAACAAAGACTGACTTTGAAATCCAGATCAGTGAAATGAGGGTTCCAAGACCCAAGACCTATAGCTACACATTTAATGTTATTGAATGTCAGTTGGCAAGTACTTTCAACCTGCATAATGCCTATTGAATTAAGTGAACTATATTCTTTAGAAGCCATTGACAAGTCATTGTTATGTGAAGGAAAATTATTGGGTGTACATGTCAGGCAAAAAGCTCCAACAAAAGGAAGAAAAATGAAACTATTTGCTTTTTTCTTTCAATAATGCTTAAACGGCACAATATGTAAGCATTATCCAAAGAAAAAGTAAATAGTTACTTTTCATCAATAGAAAGCAGTTTATGTTGTCAATTGCAGAGTTTGTATTCTACTAAGGTGACACTTCAGAGATACATCATGTCTTTGTCCTATGCAATTAGAACGGGAAAGGAGAATATGTCACGAGGCCATATGCACATGAAACTGGCACTAAAAATCCTAAGCAAAAATGCAGATCTATTAGTACAAATGCCTATGGCACTGAAAGTTGCTGTAATCATCTTCTACATCTTGAATGTAAGCATAAACTAGCTGACACGCCAGTGAGTGTTGAATTTGAACAAATCTCCTGGGATCTCCTTTGCTGAGTCTTAACAAAAGTTCTCAACTTCCTAAAAAAACAGAAAAGCTGAACTGTTTATCATTCTCACTTTTGAAGAAGCAAAAGCAATGCAACATAAAATGACCAAGTTCTTATTCTCTACAGGAATATATCTGGAACCAAGGAAGGAATTTTAAGGTCATAATTCAGCTGAGGAAGATTAATGTCACCATAAATAAAATTTTAAAAGTTCATAGATATCAACCAATCCAAGTAATTTAGTTACAACATACCTCCTTCCTGGAACTGACACAATGACATGCTTAAAATAATTTCAACTTTAGAAATATAGAAAATCAAGACAATAGGTCTATGACTCTTTTAGATGAATAGCTGGGAGCCACAGTAACCTTTCATTGATGCACAATAGTTCAATTGGATGCATGTGCCAGCACCTTTGATAATTTTTTTATCTATTAAATTATTAAGTCTATTTCTACTAAATCATATCTATTGCAATTCCTTTAGCCTAACCAACTTGTGTTTGAATTACTGCCTTTAAACTATCTACCATACTCACATCTAACAATAGCTGCCATTTTACATGTTAAATGTTTACAGCATACGAAGTCATTAGCTCTTCAGTAGGGCCATCAATTAATTTGATCTGTTTCTATGCATTTCTTTATATTTTCAAAGCTCTTTCAGTTAGTTCACCTCTTTCACTCTGAATATTACTACTGAATCTCCTTCCACAATGCTATTAGACAGTGATTTCCAGATCACATCTCATTGTATGCTGTGTTCATTCAAACTTTAAGAAGAGTGTTAAGGTTTTAGAGCACATATAAAAGAGAATTACTAGAATGATGCCACAGATGAAAAGTATGCTATTCAGGGAGAATGGAGAACATCTAGTCATTCTCCTTTGAGTACAGAATGTTCAGAATTACGTATGGTTTCAAAAGAGTAAGTATGAAGGAAGTGTTTCCAGTTGGTAACCACAGACAAACTTTTAACGTGTCTGGCAAAAAGCTGTTGTGGAGAAACATTAATTTATACAGCGAGCTGACAGAGCTGAAAGACGTTGCCTGGGAAGGTGGTGGAAGCAGATCCACAAGTAATTTTTCAAAGATAAAAACTGCAGAGCTATGGAAGCTGAGATAAGTTAAATAATTCTACCAAATTCAACATTAATTCTGTGCTGTGACATTCTATGGTGCCTCAGAATGATTAAACATAAAGCTGAGCAGAAATGTTTATGGTCTTGTACATCAGTCTCTAATAATGTTATATTTTATATATACTAAAACATATGTTAGTATTTTTTATTACTAAGATGTATGTTATAATGAATGTAGCAACAATATCCACATAATTAACAATATAAAACCCCACAATTATTAATATGCAAAATCATTATTACAATGGTAGTAGATGTCTTCTTTCTTTCCGAAGGTTATGTTAGTGAAGTTTCCAGTGACTGGATTTATCACTTAAAGTTCCATCATCAATTTATACAGCTATAATATTACATAGTGGGCGTTAAAAGAAGGCAAAGTCAATTTTAAATGGGACAACAGTTGGTTGCTGGGTGTGACAGAAGATATCAATACTGTGAGGGTGGGCTTTCACAGATTGGTTGTTGGGTGCTGGTTAATGGATTGTTAATGGGGAATCAGCAAGTGGGTTGTCATGGAGGGTGATTGACAGATGTGTAGTCAGGCATCAGGTCAGCAGATTGGTGATTGGAGAAAGGTTGAGTCAATAGGTTGGTAGTCAGAGGGCTAGGCAATGGGGACAGATCTGGGTTATGATCTATGTAATGATCTTGAGCAGGTGGAAGTCTTGACCTTGGGCAGGCATGGTAGTGTAGTGTAGTGATTAGCGCAATGCTATTACAGCGCCAGCAACCCGGGTTCAATTCCAGCCGTTGCCTGTAAGGAGTTTGTATGTTCTCCCCATGACTGCATGGGTTTCCTCCGGGTGCTCCGGTTTCCTCCCACATTCCAAAGACGTACAGATTAGAAAGTTGTGGGCATTCTATGCTGGTGCAGGAAGCGTGGCGACACTTGCGGGCTGCCCCCAGAACACTCTACACAAAGATGCAGTGTTTCGATGTACATGTGACTAATAAAAAAATCTAATTTCAAAGTGGGAGTCACAAGCCTGAGGACCCAAGAAGGACTGAATAAGCACATTCCTTCAAAGTGATATCCACAAGCTGGAACTGCATTGCAAGGACCTGCTTTTGCTCATATCTGTAGTTCATGTCTGCATAGACAAAATCCACAGAAGTGATGTCCAGGTGCTTATTACATGTCATTGGATGACTCCAGACATGTTCAAGCTCCTTGCTTTCATTGGTGCTGCAGACTCATAGATAACCCTAAAGGAAAATTGCAGCATTCATATTCCAAGTAATTAGTCCCCAGTTTTAACTTACATTTGATTTTTCATTGAGATTCAACTGCACAGCCCTCAGAAGTATAGTGCCATGAGACCTCCAAGTGCTGCTCTCCTCACGACATGGATGTCTCATTTTGTTTTGTGTAGGATTTCAACTCTTCAATCATGATGTTATGTTCCAACAGAATCTTAATGAACATATATCATGTTGTTATTTTCTATATATAATTTGATCAGCACACTGAACCTTTCGATTCTCGGGGAGATTTTTTTCTTGACCATAGTTACATGGAGCACCTGAAGTAATGAGAGCCATTGTAAAGTAGCAGACTAGCTCTAGACATCAGTGTCAAATATGTTTCATCTTCAGACTGAACTTTTCTGGCTTTCTTGCTTTTTAAATAGATTTTATAAGTATCAACCATGGTTCTTTAAATGCAGAAAATTTCCCTTTGCCCACACCTCACATCATTCACCTGGAAAATTGGAAAACCCTGAGATGGATTAATTAAAAAATGTAGCATTTGCTGTCAGCTTTAGTTGTCTAACAATTTAATTGGTAAAGCACTGAAAATTAAAGCATGTTGCACATGTATTTTTTTAATCTATTCCTGTTGATATTCCTCATAAACATTATAGGATATTGTTGCTCAGTATAAAGTATTAACCAAGCTCATGTCTTCTGGGGTCATTATTCTCAATGGAATTTGAATTTGAATTCAGACCACAAACTTTATTTTGTTTTCAGTCACAGGTTCTCCATTTAGCAATGGAAGTGCAAGATATATGTTAGTAGTTCAATGAAAAATAACTTGCTTAGGTTTAAGATCTATTAGCATGGGATACCCAAATGTAGTAATGGCCTAATGATGACTGATTTATTACCTGGATTTTGCTGTACTAATAAAGGAAATACATGTTATTTTGACAGAGTAAAACTGTAATTTCTGCTGCTTGCAAATGCATGATAAGATGGGGATCCCTGAATAATGGTCTCTGCAATACCCTGACCCACCACTGAGTGCTCTTTGCAGACTTCTCAAGAATCCACACAGTGAGGGAATGAACTTGGGATAAAAATTGCCCATTATCCCAAATGTAGGTGAAAATGTTGGATCATGTGTAATTAGGAGTAACCAAGTTTTCAATGTAGTGTGTTAGTTACTGCTTAACAGTCTGAAAAGTTAAATTTAAGAGGATGAAGTGTTATTCAGTGAGAAGCAAATTAATGATGCAGATTTTTAGAAAATAGTTTCTTTTTGGTTTTTGGCATTTACATCTTTCCCTTAATCCCACATATACAACCCTTCATTTATTTTGCTGCCTTACAATGATTCTTGCTCTTTGCTTCCTGCTTTACAGTCTGCATAGCTCTACGGGGAGCATTCAGGTTTTTTTTTGTGTAACATCATTGTTGGTTTCACAGATTGCTTGCTGAGGATGCCACTTTGGATCAAAACCAGAAATTTCTGTTGTCAAACCCATGGAAAGTCTTCGGGCCCCTGAACATGAAGTGAACAGTAAAAGATATACCTTCACTGCTCAGAGGAAAATCTGGGTCATCATCTTACCTATCAGTGATAGATTTGCAGAATAGACAAGAAACAAACAATTAATTTGGCACATTTATTTTAGACATACTTCTAATTTTAAACAATTTTAAACATCCATAAATCTAATTTCACCTGCATCTGGTACAAGTTCAGCTTTTCTTGGAAAAAAGTCCAATTTACTTGCCTGCTTTAATGTAATTTAATTTTTGTTCCTGATACTTAAGTGATACAGAAGAGAAAGGAATTGACTTACTGATAAAGAAGGGAGGAGTTCATAATTATAAAACAGAATTTGTGAGTTTAGAGTACAGCAATGCATTTAACAGCTAATACATTGCTTTTGAAGTATAGTCCCTGATGTATGAATCACTATATATAAAATGCTGTTATTTATAATGTGTAAACTGTTATGTCTTTGTTTTTCCCCGGAGTTGAGAATATGCTTTTTGCTTTATTAGAATATTCCCCCAATGAGAAAGAGAATTTTACATGGATTTACAAGGGATTTTTCATCTTAGGTTTTAGGAATTGCCTCTGATAGTCAGCTGGAGCAGCACAATTTGGTTTTCAGATAATTCACAGAGTGTTAATTTTGACATTAAGAGGTTTAGAGTCCGGAACCATCGTCTACTGAGATTTCAAAACACACTTCTGATTGCTTTAAAGATCAAAATAAGATATGAAAGGATATTAAATAATGTGTGCAAAAAAAAGACACAGGAAGGTAGGGTTTGCAAATTCACAAGGAAAAGACCATGTTGCACACCAGTTTTTTTAAGAATGCAGGCAGCACTCACTTCCTTGACAAGGTTAATACTGAAGGATCCACACAAGCTAAGTTAGATCCCAAGGAAAAAGAATCTTATAGTTTTTTAAGTAAAGAACTTTGGGTACCTGCCAGAGATTACATCTGACAATATATTTTTTATATGTTATAGGGTCATAGGGTCATATAGCATGAAAACAGGTTCTTCAGCCCACATTGGCCACACCAACCATGAAACACCATCTGCACTAATTCCATTTTTTCTTCTCACATCCCCTTCATCTCTTGCCACCCCCTCCCCAACCCCATTAATTTTACGGCTGCACACCTGTACTTACCTAAGCCAATTAATCACATTGTGTTCCTGGTCCTAAATGCATTGCATCTGCAATAGATTTAGAAATCGATTAGAAATGTTTGGCTTTGAGGTGTAAATGCTTATAAGATAGATGTTGTCTGTTAATATGCCAACGTACCAGCAATACCCAAAATGCATTATTAGTAATTCTATCAAGAAGAAATGTTAAATCATTACAAACCTTTAGTTACCATTTGATTTGATTTGTAGATAACCACATGGTTAAAATTTGAAAGATCTTTGAATAATCTGGATATTACAGAGCTATTTTCCAATTTAACACGTATCTTTTAGTATTAAAAGATTAAAAATATTCTGTTGTTCACTTCAAATCATTATAAAGAAGCAACATGTTTAAAAAATGCTTACTAGTTCAAAAAATTTATCTTTAAGATAAATGTTTTCATTGGTGAGAAGAGTATAACACAGCAGTGCTCTTTATTGCTTAAACATTATACACTTTGATTAATGTATGTTGTTAATGTATTCCAGTGATTATATAATTCAATCAGGCATCCAACATCAGTTCTTGTAAAAAGAAATGCCAAGACCCGGTATGCTGCCCAGAAATTGCCCATGACATTGTATTATTTAACATGAGATAGGCTCAAGGCTAAATGCTGCATTGAAGACCACTTACACAAAAAATGGTTTATGGTGTTTATTACATCTATCAGCTGTTATAGACAGACATGTCAATGCATGACTTTTGACATAAATATTACACAATATCTCAGTGTGGGACAAATTTAACAGAACTAATCTTTTACAGCCAGGTGCACTCATTCGTTTAATCCTTTACTAATGGCATTAATATCCTAGTTCTGGATGACATCTAAAAATTAACATTTGAATAATTTATTTACCATAATATCTCAATGGATATTTTGTTCATAAATTACTCCAGTTCTCAATTTAAATTTTGTTACTGCAAAATTCAGGATCTTATAATAGGCCCATATTCCTCAGGGACTTAAGAACATCTCCACCCTCCCAGTTTGCCTATTAACTCCTTGCAGGAATTTACAAGTGAAATGACATTCTGTAATTTAGTGTGGTGCTGGGATAAATGAAAATATGTAACCAGTAATGTTGATATTGTCTGAAATGCCTTAGTTTCAACATCCATAATCAATATTTACAGTATTTGTTTTTTGTACATGAAGGATGTCTGATAAATATCTGATAAATATAGAATTCATTCAACAAATGAAGATGATTAAGTAACTCAGAGAATGTATGCTGGGACTCATGCACTATTGCAATACCACCAACCAACTTTAGGCATAATTTGGTGTCACCATATATTCCTGGATAGCTTTACATTATTTGTAAGCTGAAGTTGCCCTATTTTATCCTAATTTCACAGGTACCTCATTTCAACTCATTCTTTGACATGCCTTCCACTACTTTACAGAAGAACTCCATATCAATGAGTGGCAGTTAAAAAGGGCTACACATTTAGGTAATTAATAATAAATTTTAAAATTTCTAACTCTCATATGTTTATGCCATTTAAATGATAAATAATAAATCTCATCTGTAGTGAATTGGCTGTTTGGAACAAGTGCAAATGCATTTAAAAGGAACCTGGAAAATCAAATGAGGGAGAAGAGAATAGAGGGTTATACTAATAGATTTAAGTGAAAAAAGATGGGAGGAAATTCTGGCACGAACTTAATGCATTGAGTGGCCTGCTTCTGACTGAATATCCTAATTTTCTCTCCATTGTTGCATTAAAAGGTCACAGAGACTCATTCTTCAAAGCAATCAGAGGACATTTTATTCCCTCTTGCCTGACTTGACCTGGAGTACAGGTTTCCCATGATGCAAGGCTATTAACTGTATGCATGTTGTTTTGTGGGCACTGCAGACAAACTCTGAACTGTACCACAACTGAATGGATCCCACTCCCCTAGTGTTCAAACGTTGAGCGCTGGCAGGAAGTGAAACAATGTTGAAAACTCAACACAACGCAGTCAAGCTGCTGGATTGGAGCCATTACTACCAGCCTAGCAGAGGCCATTGGATGACAAAGCTGATGATTTGACTCATGACTCCAGTAGGCAACTCGCAAGTACAGTTGCATCATACAAGCCATGCTGGCACACAGGATGTGCCAAGCATACTGACCACCAACAGTGGGCCGCCCAAATGGTTCTGTTGCCTGGACTGCTCTGGGAAAGCCTTGCAGTAACAGTGCAGGTTAGAGACTGTGGTGAACTACTTCATATTGTACACACTACGTTGAATAGTCTAACCACCAACTGTAGAGTGAGCAGCTGAGAGCCATGTAGAGGAAGATGATAGGTAGAGGTGGCTTCCACAACTCCTCACTATATGAATAGCATATCTTGTGGTAATAAGATAAAATGCAAGCCCGAGCCTAACAGTCCCAATCATTATTTTGCTTCTCCTGCTGCCCATCAAATTTCCCACTCGCCCCTAATACATTTATAAACCACAGTACAAACTAGACATTGTAAGTCAAATGTATCAATCCTAACAAATCATATTGCATGTAGGTAACAACCAAGTAGCTCTCTGCATGCCTTCAGTCTGCTTATGTCAGTCCTGATGCTCCAACACAGTGCCCGTGACTTCTCTGTATTCCCCTGGCTGGCCTCCTAGATGTGGGAGATGAAACTATAAATTCATGTATGTAGTTCCTTTCTGCCAGATTTTAGAACTTCAGCTGGAATACTGCCTGCTCCTAATTGTTCCTTGTCAGAGATGGTGGTTAGGTTGGACTGGGTAGTTTGGAGTAAGATGAAGAAGAACACGTCAGGGAGAGAGCTATTGTGCCGTCCCATGGGTGCTGGCTTATGCTTGATAAGCTTGTTCTGTTGGTGACCCTCAGCGGGGTGGGCCTTGGAGACTTGAACCTGAGGTGGCCTTGACAGTGATGAGGAGTCTGTGCATGTTATGGTTTTCAGGAGTCTGGACTTCCTGCACTCTTGCCACTCATCATTTGCTCCTTGTCAGGGACAGGCAGTAGGCCAAGGTAGATTAGGGGAGAGCACATCACCCCCAAACCACCCAGTCACCTACCTGCTCAATCACCTGTCCCACCTGTGGATCCCACAATGGCCTCATCAGCAACAGACCCCAGAGAACTGAAGTGGAAGAAGTCAACTTCAAAGGTCTGTCTAAGAAAGGAATACTTCCATGGCTGCACAGGTTGATGGAACGCAGCAGAATTTATTGACACTTGTAATATTCTTACAGGGCTTTACAGACAATGCAGGGAGGGTGTTTCCCCTGGCTGAGGATTCGAGAACCAGTGGACACAGTTTGAGAATAAAGGGTTGGCAGTTTAGGACTGTGATGAAGAGAAATTTCTTTACTCAGTGCGTGGTGAATCTTTGGAGTTCTTTATCCCAATGGGCTGTGGAGACTCTCATTGTCGTCATTCAAAACAGAGATCAGGCAGCACTGCGGCATAACCACTACAGCCACTGCCTCACAGTGCCAGAGATCTGGGTTCAAGAGAGACCTTGGCTCCTGTCTGTGTGGAGTTTGCATGCTTGGCCTGTGAGTGCAAGGGTTTTTATAGATGCTGCAGTTTCCTCCCACTTCGCAAAGGTGTGTGGGTTGGCAGGTTAATTGACCCCCGAAGATTGACCCAAGTGTGTAGATGATTGGTAGAATCTGGGGGAGGGCTGAGGAGAACAGGGAGAATAAATAATGTCTTTTGTGTAGGATTAGGGTAAATGGAGGTTAATGGTCACCATAGGCTTGGTGGTTGAAGGGCCTGTTTCTGCACTATATCTCTTTTATGGGCAGTCAAGGTAGTATAGTGTAGCGGTTAGTGTAATGCTATTACAGCGCCAGTGACTCAGGTTCAATTCCAGCCACTGTCTGTAAGGAGTTTGTACGTTCTCCCCGTGTCTG
>JARFYF010000074.1:82766858-82776974 GCA_030265395.1 Rhina ancylostomus | reverse complement strand
TTCTCCAGAGACAATGAAGTCTACGTTCTTGATTAATTTGGGAAATAAATCAATTTAGGAAATTGGTGATATTTTGTCACTCCAGATGGTTAAGTAAATGCATTGCTGGTGGCAAGAAAAGTTTTAAAAAATTAAAGATTAATCCAATTTACACTTTTTCTTCTTACTAGATAACATTGTCATGGCATTTAGCATTGACAAAAAGAACTGCTCAAATTAATACAAATATTTAAGACTTTTATTCAGAGTCTCTTCATGAATTTGAATAAGGATGCATTATTTCCAGAATGTACTGTTGTTAGTGATTTTGAGATCTGTAAATTGAAATTGAAAGTGAAAAAAATTATACAGAGCCTACTTAGTCATTTCCAATTGTTTCCTTCTTGATAGATGCATTCAGCTTTCTTCCTGATTTGCCAAATTATTTGCAATTGTAAAATAACACAAACTCTAGAGTCCTTCCTCTTCTGCTAGTTCTGTTTTCTTTACCATCATGTATTTATAACAATTAATGTGTATCAAATATTACTGTGTTTAATATTCACAGATTTGCTTTAAATTGCTTTTGCATTTATACAAACCAAAAACAAAATTCAAAATAGCTTCTTACTGTAAACCATTATTCACCAGTTTTGCAAAGTATTGTTGGCAGGCTTGGTTAGGTTTGACGTCACTCGTATTTAATTAAATTGTGACCTTAAACAGAATACAGCAGTAGACCATTTGACCCTTCGAGCTTGCTCTGCCATTCAATACAATTATGATCATCCAATTTCAGTGCCCCGTTCTAGCTTTCTCTCTATATTCCTTGATCCCCCAAGAAATAAATCCAACTCCTTCTTGAATATTTAATTTTTTTAAAAACTGCTTTCTGTGGTGGAGAATTTCACATGTTTACCACTCTGAGAAGAAAATTATGTCTTATATGCTTACTGATTATCCTTGGACTGAGACTCCTGGTCCTGGACTCCCCAGGCATCAGCAATGTCCTTCCTACATCTAACCTGTCTAGTCTTGTTAGTATTTAGTAGGATTCCCCTCTCAAACATCCAAACTCTAGTGAATGCAAGCCTAACTGACCGCACCTCTCTTCATATATCAGAACTGCCATCTCAGGAATTGGTTTGGTGAACTTTTGCTAAACTCCCTCCATACCGAGAACATTCTTCTTCAGATAAGGAGTCCAAAACCGAACACGATACTCAAGATACTTTCTTACCAAGGCCCTGTATAACTGTAACAAGATATCCCTACTCCTATACTTCAATCCTCTTGCTACCAAGGCCAGCATACACTGCTCTACCTGCATGCTTACTTTCCGCATAAAGGACACATGGAGATTCAGGTCTTCTTGCAGCACTCCCCTTTCCAATCTCTCACCATTCAGATAATAATTTACCTTGTTATGCCAAAGTGGATAATCTCACATTTACCCACTTTATACTGTATCTGCCATGTATTAGTCCACTCCCTCAAGCTCTCCAAAACAACCTATTGCTTCTGTTCAAGCTCCTTAAGGCACACCCTCTCACTCATTTAGTGTCATCTGCAAACTTGGAGACACTATATTTAATTCCCTCATCCAAGTCATTAATACTCATCATGAATATCTCTGTGGTACCTCACTAGCCACTGCCTGGCACCCAGAAGACAACCCATTTAGTGCTGCTCTATTTCCTGTTAACCAGTACATTTCAGCACCTTACCTCAAATTCCACATGCTTTAATTTTGCATGTAAACCTTCTATATCGAAACTTACTGAAACCTTTGTTAAATTCCAAATAAACTACATCTACTGATTCTCCCCCATATACTCTGCTTGTTGTATCCTCAACTACTTCCAGCAGATTTGTCAAGCACATTTTCCCTTTCATGAATCCATGCTGATTTTTCTGATAGTCACTCTTCTCTGAGTGCTCTGCTAAAATATCTTTTATCATGGATTTTAACAATTTCCCCACCACTGATGTCACGCTAAACAGTATATGATCCCATTTTGTCTCAACCTCCTTTTTTTTTAAATATTAGGGTAACATTAGCTTTTCCCCAATATGTTGGAACAGTTCTAAAGTCTAAAGAATGTTGGAAAATGACCACCGGTTAATCCACTATTTCTAGGGCCACTTCTTTAAGTACCATGGGATGCAGACTTTGGGAATTTATTGGTCTTTCTTTATCTGATTAGCTGAAAATGATGGCTCTGGTAATCAAACACATCCATAATCATGATTTTCACCAAAATACCACTGCAAGTATTTAAGGCACAGAAAATTGCATTGTATCATCTTTTTGTAATTTGTTAGTATCAACTTATTTGGTTACAAATAGAATCTCAATCTTTCCTTTTTGACATTATTACAAGTATATACTCATTATTTGAAAGTTTACAAGGTGTAACAGTTAATCAATGACATATTTAAATGTTGGTAGTAATTACTAATAGTTCCGTAAATCTTTCATATTTGAAAGATTTGAACTTTATAATTGTTCACAATTATTCAATGTGTGAGGTAAGATTTTAATTTCTTCAAGTTAACTTAAGTATTTGGAAAGACTTAAACCAGCTCAGCCTGCCACGTTCACTAACATACATATCCATCTTTTAAACTTATTTCAAATCAATGTGTCTTCCATAATTTGCTAACATACATCGGGCCCCAAGTTTTACCCTTTTCTGGCACAATTAACTGTCCATACTGTACACCTTCAGCAAATGTGAAGCTATGAGAAAGGGAACATGCCAAGTCTGTTAAGTCCACAGTCTGAATGTTGTCACAAGAATTCAGGAGAGAGGCCACAACATCATCATTTTCTGCTCGAGACAGTGTACATGTAGAATAAACCACTGTCCCTCCAGGACACAACGCCTCAAGAGCTGACCTGCAAGTCACCAGTAAAAAGAAAGTTAGGTTATTTCTATCAAATGCAGAATAGAAGTTTAAAAAAAACATTGTTCATTTTTGTAATTATATAAGGACTTTTGATGATGCATTATCTGTATAGGGATAGTACTTTCTAAAATGTGTTGCAAGTCATGCTATAGTACATCTTAATCATTCTGGCTCTGAACAACATTAAACCATGGGTAGACTTCCTGAAACAAGATTTGGAAGTAAATATTTTTTAATATTAGGTGAACTTTGATTTTGTGTCAGTAATAAACTAGAATATTCAGAAGACATTTCACTTTACTTAAAAGTTTCTTCCCAAAATGAAGTTAACATTGGGAGCCCATGTCATACACAAGTTTTACAGCTATGCATTGCTAGCTGCTGTCTAACGAAAATAATCCATCAAGAAGAAAATTGTGGTTTCAGTTCCTTTGTGAATTATTTTTAGAACACCTTTTTTATACTTGCATAATTTTCACTATGCACTGCTTTAATATGGGTATTCAACAATTTAAAATAAACAGATTAATAAGCAGCTGATCAATATGAAAAATATAGATTTAAGGAACTGAAAATGTGTCAAATTTCAGGAGAAAATTATATCAATTAACATTTATACAAATGTGTGTGTGTACACATACATACACACACACACACACAAATATAGAATGGACTTGTACAATTTTAGGTCAACCATAAAACATGCATGGGCTCAACAATATTATTTTTCAACCCAGCTCATGCCCTCTAATTGCAGAGCCTGCGTCACCATGGTTGCTTGCATGTAAATGAAACAATACTTCAAATATTCTACAATTTTTGAAGCAATGGCTCTGTTAGATCTATATCAGTTTAGAACACAAAATTAATGTCCACAAAAGTACTGCAGCATGCAAAAGATGCATGACTTTGGGAATGACATGCAAAATATCAACCAATGGAAAAAAGCTTTCCAAATATCCCATATTTAATTAGCTCCATTAATTTCTAATATCAACAACAAGATGGCAATCATCTGCAACAACTTTGAAAGTTAACTATTCTACAAGAGACTATGGCATTTGGTATGTTGTAGTATGCACCTCTCCATATAAATCTTCTTTTATGTAATTCTAAAGTATGGTTCTGCTAAATGGGTTACTGGAATCGTGAGTTCCTGAAAAACAACCAATTAAGTAAAAAAAAATAGCTGATTCAATAAGGATATGACATTATGGACTGAAGAGTAATTTCCATTATAGGGTGACTGTGTCAGCATCACTGTTAAGCATTTAGTAGAATGAAGTAATAACTATGTTGCAGGTCACAGATTTTCAGTTAAAACAAAAACAAATGCAGCATAACAGTAACTTCAAATAGTATGCACTACAGTAAACAAGTTCATTTTTGTGGATTTTGATAATCTCATAAACATGGACAAACAGCTTGAGTATTTTGAAATGCATTGATGTATCTTAAAAGAAGCAGACAGTACTGGTTAAACTATTTGTCCACATTTTCATCACAATCTGGAAAATGGAGCTAATTTTGCACAATATATAAAACATGATCATGCTTGTTGTAAAAGCTTGAACAATACATATAGTTTTAAGACATTTTGTTAGGAAAGTGACTTGTTTTACTTTGCTTATTGTAATTATTATTTTTAATGATTACAAAACTATTTTTTAAAGAATAGGTATTTGCATTATAACTACTACAATTTATTCTTTCAGGTTCTTGATTGGGCTCAAAGGTAAGTCTATTAGGTATTGGAGAAAATGGTTTCTAAAACAATGTAAGTTGCTATCCAACAGCACACTGAGATGAACCATCACAACAGTGCCAATTCAATGTAATTGAATGGTCGATCTGTTGTTGGTTCATAAAAGCATTCAGCCAAACTGGAATTAATTTATACTTGAAGTTGTCATCTTTCAATGGTCAACTAATCAGTCGTTACCCTGACCTCCAAGATTCCCTCCATCTACTCTCACAAATTGTTGTCTTCCACATCTGACCATTTATTTTATATACATGTGGGGAAAAATAAACACTCTACTTTTGATGATTAGTGTCAGTCATTATCACTGCAGCGGACCAGTCAACTGTCATGATTTTTGATGACAGAGCTATGAATATAACTATAGCTGACAGCAGAGAGCATCCAATTTACCAAAAATAAAGTTGTATATACATTACTCCAGAGAGTAGTGAATTATTATCCAAAATGTTCATATTTTATGTAATAGCTAATACAGTTCATTGTATATCTGCTATGCCTAATAGGTTTATTGTTTTAAAATGATTATGAACCAAGTTGGTTTTGGCTATTTTCATCTTTACAATTATTTGGTCTGAAAATTTCTCTGAACAATATCAACAGTGCCACCTAATGGAAATGTGCAGAATTTGGATACAGAGTCAGAGCAATTAAAATTCGACCCCTAGAATCCCAAATTCAGAATATGTATCACTCTGTCCAATTATATTCTATGAATTGCTGATGCAATTACTCAGTAGAGTAACTGCTATCACAACCCAATGTTACATTTTGCCTACACAGCTTTTCAATTCTCCTGCAGAATGGATGTAATTTTACTGAAAAAAATTGAAATGTTGAATTCACACGATATTGGCAACTTCAAGGCCATTTTGTCAATCTTGAAATGTAATGTGCAGGAGAGCGAGCAAATCCCACAGGCAGTTGTTAAATTAAGTTTATTGTAATCTTTCAACCCCAAGTTCACGTAGCTCACCCCAGCATGTAATCAATTTGTTTGATCCCTATGTCAGACTCTGCACAATCAGTGGCAGTTCAATTATGGCCCATTATACACATAGGTAAGTGGGAAAGACAAGTCTAACAACTGTATTTGGTTCAATATACATTTTAAGCAAAAAAAAAAAAAATTTTGCTTTTGCTTAACAATCAACCTTTAAAAAGGTGGGAAAATACAGGTGACACGAGATTATATTCAGAACTCCCTAATAGATGACTAAGTACTGGGCTGTAAAACTATACTCCTGATGGTATGGGTCTATTTACAAGAGTAAACACCTGTCATGAAGGATAGATCTTGGATATTTAGTAAAATATATGAAGTCTATAAGACAAAGGAAGAGACAGCCTAGTTGGCTGAAAGTTTAAGGGGAGTAACTCAAGCATGAAAAGTTATCACGGTTGTGTTTCATCTTCGATCACTCCAGTCAGATTGTGCCAGTTACATATCAGTCACTTCAATTTGATAAGATAATCATTCAAAAGTACATAATTAGTTATCTCACTGCTCAAATAACAGGAAATTGCTTTGTAAACAAATGTAAGGAACTGATTCAAATTCAATGTTATTAAAACTAAAATTTGAATTTCTGCTTCAGCATCAGAGATAAATATTTTGTAATGATAGCTCATTAAATACTTCTTTGCACAGAAGATACCATTTTTCTTTTTCATGAGGATGGTAACCTCCAAGCACACCTTACTTGCAGAGCATATGGAAGTTAAAAAGGAAAATGCAGGAAAAAATTCAAGATGAGGCAGCATCTGTGGAGATAGAAACAAAAGTGAATGATTCAGAATGATGATATTAATTCTATGCTGACCGACTTGCTGAGAATTTCCAGCATAGATTTTTGGACATTAAGTGAATTTAAGGATGAAGGGCAAGTGTAGAGTTGTGCTAAACAATCAGCTGGAACAATGAATGACAGAACAGACTCAGGAGGCTGAATGACCTACCACAGACTTCTATTTTTATACTCTTCTACTGACCATAGAGTTTATCAATCCTATTTTATTTTACCATACTATATCAATAGCTTCAGTGGACATTGAATAATACACAACAATCATTTTCCATTATATCACCTTTAGCTACTTAACCAACTTAGTCAGTCATTTCTGATGATGATGATGACGACGACGATGATGATGATAGGAAGTTGTTCCTGTATTTAGAACAGAAGCCTAGATTTGGCATCTCTAGGCCAAGCCTGAGAAAACCAGTGAGCTAAATGAAGTTGAACTTTGAGATGAATGGGTAGTTGTAGGAACTGATGGCGACAGCTTTCACGTAGTCAACGTTTAGGTGGCCTAAATAGTGGTAAAAGAGCAAGTTCCAAATGTTATGCTTCAGTAGTAAATCTGGTCAAATTATGTAGTTTGCTTACATATGAATTATCAATATACACAGATCTTGCAAATTAAGGAAGTTTTAATATTGCACTAGGTAGTCAGACATCATATTATAATACATCTACAATAAAAATATATAGGAAACTGAAATGTCACTAAAATAAGCCTTAATCAAAATCATAATAAAACGTGTAAAGACAAAGTCAGTTATATATTTGAAAGTTATATGCTTTAAACAACTGTACAAGAACCCGTTAGTTCCAAGACGTTTATAAATTTGATGTTAATCAGTACAAATGGGACTTAAGGCACAAAAAAAATCAACTGTCATTTTCTTTGGCAGTTCCTTGAGATTAAGGATCACTTCTTTGGAGGTGACCAATGAGGTCAATTTGGGAATCACAGATTCTTCCAGGAATGGGGCAGAAAAGGCTGACTGGGTGAGTGGTTTGAGGTAGTGCACTACTTCTGTTGCTTATACATGGCTTCTGTGTGCTCTTCCTATGCATAGACTCAAGATTCTTCGCACCACCCCACTTTGACACTGTCAGTGGGAATGTACACTTCTTCAAGGAAGTTTTGAGCATATTCTTTTAATCTTTTTCTCTATCCACCTGGTAATTTCCTCCTAGGAGGAGCTTGGAAAAGTGTGTCTGTTTCTGAAGTCTCATATCAGGCATGCATTGATGCAGTCTGCCCTATATAGCTGACTGGGTGGAATTAGGGCCTTAATTCTGGGGACGTTGACATCTTCTCCTAGGCCAACATCTATATATTTATTTCAGTGAATCTGCAGCATGTTGTAGAGATAGTGTTGGTGGTATTTTTCCAGTCCCTTCAGCCTGCTGTAGGTTGTCCAGATCTCAGAAGTATGTAGGGCAGGGTTCACTGCTGCCAGTAAGCCATGAATTCAGGGTGTCAGATCTGAAATGTTCGAATACTCTCTTCCATTGAAAGCTGTGCTGACACAGTGAAGGCAATGGTGAATTTCATTATAGATGGTGGTCTACATTTTCCAGGGACTTGCTGTGAACCTGGAGGGCAGTGTGGTGCAGTGAGACAAGTTAGTAGACAACCTCGGCCTTGTGGATGTCAAGTGCAAGGCCCATCCTCTCTTGGTTAATGTGATTTTTTTTTTAAAGATGCACTCATTTTGTATTGTAAAATGTCATTCAGGTGGGATCAGTCTGAAATTTTTAAGCCTGTAGTTAGTAACATCTTCATTCAGAATTCAATGGTTGTGTTTTCAAAATATTAGAGCTGCCACTTAACCCCCAAAATATTTTAAATTATTAGTTAGTAATAGCCACCAGTTTGATTAAAAATTGAAAGTTTCACACTTCTGTACCATTTGAAAGAATCCCATGATACCTTAAGTTTTCAGGAATGTACTCAGAAATAAAATCAAAAGGTGATGTTTTTCCATGGTACAATTAGCTTATTTCCCCTTCAAACTTATAGGGCAGTACTTCCATAGAGTCTACAGAGAATCTACAATTATTTAATTGATAATAACAAGAGTGTATTTCCAGGTCTACTTTCACATAGCTAACTATATATTTGCATCCATACTTCCTGCAACCAAGTTTACATAGTAATTTGCACCTAAAAAGCATTTTAATTCTACTAATATTCATAGACTTAAAGTGAAGACTTAGTCTGTGCTTTTTTCACTCCGATAATGAAGGTGAGTGTGAAGCCATTTGAAAAGTCATGTTTATCTATTCCTTATACATAGAACATAACAGCACATTACAGGCCTTTTGGCCCACAATGTTGTGCCAACATTTTATCCTGCTCGAAGATCTATCTAACCTTTCCCTCCCACATTGCCCTCCATTTCTCTATCATCCATGTGTCTAAGAGTTTCTTAAATGTCTCTAATATATCTGCCCTCACAATCTCTGCAGGCAGAGAGTCCCATGCACCCACCACTCTGCAAAAAAAAACTTACTTCTGACATCCCCCTTATATCTTCCTCCAATCACCTATGGAAAAACCTCCAGGATTAGAGCAAGGTAAATCACACGTAAAAAAATGCTCAAACGATGTTCTTAATTTTTTTTTGTGTGAAATTTTGTGCTCAAGGAACTAAAGGTTACAACATAATGCACATTAAACAATTAGGAACTGATAGCAATTTTACAACTAAGCAAAACTTTGATGCACATTTATTTGCAGTAATATTATTCACCATCCAACTAGCCAGAAATCCCAATGGTTCGGCAACTGGCTCTCCAGGTAATGTTTGCCACACTCCCTTCCCACTCGTCGGGGCCTCATTTCCCACACTCCCTCTCCATTTGACAGAGCCCTGTTTCCCGAGTTCCCTCTTCATTCACCGGGACCCCAACTTCCATGCTCCCTCGTAACAGAGCAGTCTCTGGTCCTTACAGTTCCTTTCAACTTACCCAGTTTATTGGGAAATGTATCTTGTGTAACATCCAAAGGAGTGAATTAAAGGAGTGGTGAGGTATCAAGTATAATAACATCCAACTGTCCAGGAAATCTGCCAATCCAGTACCAAAGTCTGGAACATGCTGGATTATTGGAGTTTTACCATAGGTGCATGATACACACCATTTATCTTGGTACAAAAATGGTCGTAATGTTGCATTTATAGATTGCAAATGAAAGTTCTATTCCAGGAAAGAAGGAAATTTACATAGAACAAAAGACCAAAAACAAGTGCCTTCAGAAAAATAAAATGAATGACAGCATTGAGACTGATTAAGAATAATCAGCACAAGATGAAGAGAAAGAAATAATTAATACATAGTTAGATCTAGAGTGGACCAAGAAAGAAAGGAGACACATCTGGATAAGATTGCTCAAGCAGATTGCAAGGACAAAGTAGCATCAAAAGAAACGACTCAGGGTTCTATTCCCATTGCTGAGACACAAGCAAATGGAACATCTGCACAGATATCGTGTTATGGTTTTACAGAACCTCCTAATAAAGACAGAATATACTGTTGGGGTTGGAAAAGTAGCAGGTTGATATGGAGGTGGGCCTGTCAAAGAGAGGGTTAGAGCAAATTGCTAGTTTGATGCTCCACCAGTTCAGTTCTCATGATGCATATGTAGAAGTCCTGGACTTCCATTCA
>JARFYF010000074.1:82403952-82416333 GCA_030265395.1 Rhina ancylostomus | reverse complement strand
CCTTCCAGTTGCTGCCTGTGTTTGTCCTGAGGAAGTATCCTGACTCCAGTCTTGTATCAGTGTGCTGCATTTGGGTTTTCTGCGAGCTTGCTCCATGCTCAACATTGTGACAAAATGTGATAATGGCCATTTCCGGATTGTTTCATTTTACTTTAGAAGTTTAGCCGCACATTCTCCTGTGTGGGCCATACTACACACCTGACATTTCCTGTCAGACATGCCACAGATACGGTATATCATTTCCCTATGGGCACAACTTTTAAGACTTGCTAGAAAAAATTATCAGCAGCATCTCAGGCCTGCTCAATGGCAGGTGCTCAAAGGATAAGTATGCATTGATCTTGCTCTCTGGTCTGGAACCCCATGGAGGCAGAGCCATTACTTCCCATCTAGCCTTTCGACACCCCCCCCCACCCCGCTGACACCATCTCTCCCCACCCACTGTTCAGCCTGGGCTTCAGCTTAAGATCATTGATTCCCCCAAGCTTTAAATCCTCTGATTCCCTGAACCCCCAGTTTCATGGCTTCCCTATCACTGATCTCTGATTCTCCAACTCTCCAAGCCCCTTTCCTTGCTTCAGCTCAACAACCTCACCTGAAAACCAATCTCCTGAAAACAATGGATGACAATTTGTGCAAATTACATGTTATGGTCCATGTCATTTTCTAAGTCATAGTTTCTTTCCACACTGTGCCCCCCTATTTGTTTCTCTCTCTCTCTTTGGATGCTGCCTGACTGTCAGTGCACTTCTAGCATTTTCTCTTTTAATTTCAGATTATCAGCATCTGCAGTATTATTTGTTGCCTTTTTAAAATTATTGTTAATGTGCAACCCAGGTAGCACTCAAACATGGAACAGGAATGGATTTGAAAGTTGAAAATTAATGAATTTAAAACTTAAAGCTGTGTATCTTTGAATCTGGAAACAGACTTGTCTTTAATGGAGCAACATCATCTGTGTATAATCTTGGCCTTTAATGAGCCCGGGGTGTGGAAATGCAGTTAGACCACAGATAGGATGTTGTTGCTATACTGATTGACAACATGCTTCCTCTTTAAAAAAATAGTTTAAGTGAAATCTTGGCAAAAGAATGCAATTTACAGATGGTTTGGTTTAGTTTCTTTTAATTGACACAGAAATTATTGTGAGATAAAAGATGTAATCACGCTCCAGTGTGGTGCAACATTTCATGCCTCATGCTATCACTGCACCTGGAACTATTTTTCTGTTTCCAAAAACAAAGACAAAGTTTAGAATAGAACTTCTGCAGTTCACACTATCACCAATTATGCTCCATACAAAAAACCTTCAGCTATCCATATGAATTTTTTGCTTGCATTTTTGAGAACAATGGATATTTTGAGAACCATTCAAGCTGCTTCCAATGATACATCATGAAAAAACAAATGTCTAAACAACAAGAATACAACAGCAAAAAAACAAACTACTGAAGGAACTCAGTGGGTCAGGTAGCATTTGTGGAGACAAAGAGATAGTCAACGTATCGAGTCAAGACTCTGCATCAGTATTTTCTCCAAACACAGTCTTTTGTATCCCCACAAGGATACAGCAGGATTTTTTGGACATACTATTTATCAAACAAGTGATTTGAACATAATTCTTCCAAATGTTTGCGTAACCTCATTGAGCCTATTTGTAAGCCACAAATTGCTTTCTCAACAGAACTATTTATTTTCAAAAAACTAATATTATTTGAACAATTTAATTTTGAACAATTAGCAATGTTGTGACTGGTTTAACGAATATCAATTAAGTTGAGACATCTCGGTTTGTTTTTAAAATAAGAGGTGTAACTCTCAGAAGAAAAATGATTCTAATTAAACTTTGAAGGAAGCAATTGTGATTATAAACATTTGCTAAATCCATGAGTTCCTATAATTTAGAAGATTATGAGTAAAATAATGGATGCTGCTGCCTTCAAGAGAATATTGACAATAAAGTGAACACTGGGTTGATATATTAAGTGTTTTTTTTAATGTTGCAAAAGTTTAGAAAGGAGTTTACAAGAATAGGTTAGTTTGAAATTATCTCTCTTCACTTACATGTATTGATGTGACTCTGCACCTGCTATTCTCTGTTTACTACAACCTTTTTTTGGACAAACTGTCCACAATTCACATTTTTTGATATGCAGTAATTTATCATCTTCTGTATCAATAACAATATGAAAAATAAGTTGCTTTCATAAATAGCATCTAAATAATCTTCTGTTATATTAAATTTGTTGAATATATTATTGGAGATAAAAAAATCATATTTTGAATAATAATAAATAAAAATTATTGGTATAATAAAGCCCAGTTTTAACAGGAATATTATGTTTGCTGTTGTCAGTAACTAAAGTTCACTTGTCTCTGTTGCAACTTATTTTGTTCCTTGCAAGTATTACATATTTTACATGCAAAACTCTTTCATTACTTTTTACAGAAAATAGAGTTCATGCTGCACATATAACCACTGTCTTGGGAGATAAGATCACTTTAAACTGCTCTACTAATCAGCTGTCTGAAGAAATCACAATGGTCAAATGGAGTCGATCGAGAGGAACAGTATCCAAAGACATCATAGCCTACAGTGCCATTCACAGATTGCATAAGTTCCTCAAAGATGACAGACTATCACTTTCATCTTCTGATGGAACAGGTCTCCAGATACAGCCAGTAAACCTTACCGATGAAGGAAATTACACATGTGAAATTTCAGCTGCTGGGGGAGTTTTTCGAGACCATTTTTCCTTGTTCATAATAGGTAAGATTACCAGCACAAATTCCCCATACAACTCTTGCGAGAGTGTTTTGCATCAAGTTAAATAAAAAATTAAAGTTCATTTGCACAGGAAGTATATTACTCATATTTTGAAGGCTATCACTAAGGTTATTTAGTACAATAATTGTAAAACCAATGTTTTTATAGCACTGCATATCTGATGTATATTCCAAGCCACAGTTTTTTTGATCTGTAGTGCTCGAAGTACTCGACGATTCTATTAATGTAATGGCTAGTACCTGATGTAATAAGGTGTCTCGTGTCCATGTTCCTCTTTGTAATGAGATGATGAAGTAAAAATACAAATGTGTTGCATGTCTGTGGAAAAAATGGAACTGCTAAAGAGGCTTGATCCATTCAGGTGGGCCTTTGTTAATTAAGCACATTGCTGCTATTTCTTCTTTCATTGACAACAATTATTTCTGCAAAGTTTAAGCAAAATAAGTTATTGATAGCTGGTGCTTTTCTGATACTAGCTTAAGTTGTTTTGTGTTTGTGGTGTGTGATTATTATTAAAGTAATAAGTATTCATTAGTGTTCATCTATGGATTTTACTGAGCAGAAAGATTTGAAGAACAGGTATCTCACTGTTGAGTCTGTCTTGATGTAGGGTTTCAACCTGAAACATCGACATTTCCTTTCCTCCTACAAATGCTGCTTGACCACAGAGTCCCTCCAGCAGATTGTTTGTTGCTGACTTCAGGTGTTCAGTTCTGCCACAATCCTTTAAAAACATAGGAAAATAGGAGCAGGAGTAAGCCATCCTGCCTTTGACCTTGTGCACTATTCAATACAATCATGGCTGATCTTTTATCTCAATAACAAATTCTCACTCTCTTTTTGTATTTTGCGTCTAAAAATCTATTTACCCTTCTTAACTATTTTCAGCAACTTGGCCTCCACAACCTTTTGTGTTAGAGATTCCATAGGCTGAATGAAGAAATTTCTACTCATCTCAGTCTTAAATAACTTACCCTGTGACCTGTGAATATATCCTTGGTTTTCCAGATCCTCATAAGAGGAGATACCCTTCCTGCATATACAGACTGTAAAGCTGTGGGAGAATAGAGCCACAAGAGACTGCAAATGCTGGGATCCAGAGCAATACACAAACAGCTGCAGGAACTCAGAAGGTTAGGTGGCACGTTTCAGGCTGAGACGAGATGTCGTACCTTTATTTAGAAGAGGCAGCAGGGATAATCTGGGGAACTATGGTCCTGTAAACCTTGCATCAGTAACAGGAAAGTTATTGGAAGGATTCTGGGGACAGCATTTATTTGCATTTGGAAAGGCAAGGATTGATTCAGGATAGTCAGCATGGCTTTGTGCATTGGAAATCATGTCTCACAAATCTGGTTGAGTTTTTTTTTGAAGAGGTGGAATAGAGGATTGACAAGAGCAGGGAGATAGACATCTACATGAACTTTAGCAAGGCCTTTGACATGGTCCTTCATGATAGGCTAGTCCAGAAGGTTAGCATACATAGGATCCAGGGTGAACTAACACGTTGGACACAAAATTAGCTTGGTGATAAGAAGCAGAGGATGATAGTGAAAGGTTGTTTTTCAGGTTGAAGGCCTGTGACCAGTGGTGTGTCCAGGGGTCGGTGTTGGGCCTTTTGTTATTTGTCATATATATTAAAGATCTGGATGACAAAGTAGGTCACGTGATTCATAAGTTTGCAGACACCAAAATTGGTGATAGTGGACAGTGAAGAAGTTTTTCTAAGGTTACAAAAAGATATACATCAACTGGGAAAGTGGGCAAGGAAATGGCAGGTGGAATTTAAATCAGACAAGTGCAAAGTGATACATTTTGGCAAGTTAAACCTGGGCAGGGCCCCAGGAAGTGTTATTGAGCAGAGAAACCATGGGGTACAATTACATAGTTCCTTGAAAGTTGAACAGAGGTAGACAAGATGGTGAGGAAGGTATATGGTGTGCTTGCCTTCATTGGCTGAGGCATTGTGTATAAGAGTTGGGTGATCTTGTTACGGTGGCACAAAATATTGGTTTGGCCACACTTGGAGTATTGGAAGAATGAGTGAAGTGAGATAGGGTACAGAAAAGATTCACAGGATGTTATCTGGATCGGAGGGCTTGAGTTATAAGGAGGTTTTAGATAGGTTGGGTCTGTTTTGCCTGGGTCACTGGAGGATAAGAGGTGACATGATGGAAATATGTAAAATTATGGGAGCATATATAGGGTAGGTAGCCAGTGTCTGTTTCCCACAGTCGGGCTGTCTAAAACAAGATGACATAGGTTTAAGGTGAGAGGGAGAAGGTTTAAAGGGGGTCTGAGGGGCAGGTTTATCCACAGAGGTTGGTGGGTATAAGTCAGGTGTTACAGACTTCAGGCTCAACATTAGCTGGACTACAAATATGAGGGCACAAAGAGCGAAGGTATAGCTCTCGTGTTCAGCCACAGCTTCTCTATCTAAGGCGATATGAAAGTCTGCAATTAGGACTTCATACATCACAGAAATAGACTCTTTCAGCCCACCCCTGACTATCCATCCCATTTATGCTTCTCAGCATTTTATAAACTTCTATAAGGTCGCCCCTTGGCCTCCTACATTCCCGTGAGAATAAACCCAGCCTATCTAACCTCCCCTTATAATAACAGCCCTCCATTCCAGGCAATATCCTGGTGAATTCTGCACTCTCTATTGCTATCATGTCCTTCCTGTAGGCTGGAAATGATTTCTGTTATTTCAACTCTGATTTCCTTCAATATTCTGAAATATTTGCCTCTAGGGCCCAATGCTTCAGGTTCAGTGTTAGCTCTTTATTGAAAGCTATCATAGTTATTTATTTCACATTCTCCTCTTATTCCTTCATTACCATCCCTGCCTTCTACATTTGCACAATTACATCTTGCTTCAAAGGAACAAGTTGTCAGCTCTGTTGTCTCTGTTGACAATTCAGTTGTCATCCCTGATTTTCCTACTTTTCTTTGTTTATTCTTTACTTTTGTGTTTAAAAATGTCTATACATTTCTTTTGAAGTCTTTCAAAGCTGTTTTGCTTTCCGTCCATTCTATCTGACTTCAATCTATAATATCAGCCTTAGTATTGCTGTGTATCTCTTTTTAAATCTTATTGTTATTGCTTTTAAATTTTAGATTTTCAGCTCATCCAAAAAGTATCTGTAGCAACATAACCACATCTTATCAGATTGTACTCCATTCACAGCATGTATTCAGCTAAGTATTGTTTCTTTATGGTTTATGCGGCCTGGTCTCCTCATCTCCATTTTGTGAGACCCAGTTTTAGTTGAGCTTTGGGTCTGGTACCCAAATCTGTGCAGACCATTCTACACACAAAGTCAGACTGAAACAAGTGTCCACCCTCATGAATCAGACCTGGATTCCTTGTACAAAGCTGGCCTAACTTTGAAGAATCACAATCATACCTTATGAAGACCCTTTAGGTACACATATTCACTAACTTATCTTAATATCTCTTTTTACACTTGATTTCTTTGGTTTCAATCCATTCAATAACTTCAATCCAGTGTTTTCACCTTGCTCTAAACCATTCAGTGCCAAGATGGAATCATTAATTGAAACCATCCCCATTCCTTTTTTTCCCATCTTTGTTCTTCATTAATATGTATGTAAGCAGATGTATCCAGATTTCACTCTTGCTTTGACTAAACTTTATGATCATGTCTTAAAGTTCCTTGGAACTTTCCTTCACATTACAGATGCTAAAAGAATCCAAAATGTTTGTTATATTCCAAACTCCCACCCCCACCCCTACCCAGCCATTCCCAGGGCAAGTCACACCTTTTCTTCAATTTACATAGGTTATGTAGCCACTGGTAACATACACGTTTATCGTTCATTCCCATTGACCTTGAATGGGTGGTGGTGAGTTGTTTCCTTAACCAATGCATTCTTTCCACTGAAAGTACTCCCAGCGTCATTAGGTTGGACGTTTTAAGACTGTAATCCAATTAAGATGAGAAATTGATGATATACATCTCAGTAATGGTGTTGTATGATTTGGAGGGAAATTTGGAGGTAGTGGTATTATTATGCAGTTGCTGTCCTTGGGCTTCTAAGTTTAGAGTGTAGGAGCAGATGCTTAAGGTGCAGGATGTGATGTAAATTCACATGGCTGACATTCTAGATGGTGTCAAACATCAGAGCTTTGCTGGATTTTCACTCATTCAAACCAGAGGGAAGTATTGTTTACACTGTTGAATTGATGATGATTGATATAGATGTTGGAGAAGCTAAGAGAACTGGAATTTTATCCACTTGTAATGGAAGACCCAGCCCATGGCCTGCTCCAGTAGCCATTATCCTTTTGTAGTTTGTCTAGTTTGATCAATGTTGACCCCCATTATATTGGGGGACCCAATGATGGTAATGCTGTTGAATACCAAGAGGAGGTCATAAGGCTTTCTCTTGTGAAAGATGATTACTATTTGCTATTTATTTAGTCTAGGTCAAACATTTTCCAGATTTTGTCAGTGGACTCGTACCTCCCTCAAAGTTAGATGTTTTTGATTAATTAAAAAACAAATATCTGAGTTCCAAAACTGCTGCAGAAGTTCAACAGAGCAAGATTGTGGCCTTGTGGATCTCAAACAACAATTTTATTCATTGTATATTTCCTAACATAAAATTCAAATTTCTTCCTACCTGTTTTGTCACTTTATTTTGTGGTTTTTTTTTGCTGAATCCTTTTGGTCTGCTTTGTTCTTACATTTTCATTTTAGCATCTATATTAATGTATTTTCTGTTATCCTTAAACTATTAACTTACATTTTTGTGCTAAGAAGAAGATATGGTAAGTACTTAGATTTCTGCTTGGATGGGAAATTTTACTGAGAAGAATTTGGGGCTGAGCAATGCAGAAAAGAAAATTTTGTGTAGCCAATCACTTTCTCCACATAGAACATGGCAGATTGCCCGCTCTTTAACTTCAATAAAAAGACAAGCAAATGTTATGTTACCACTGTGCAACACTGCCTGTCAAATTTTAATGACATTTTTTCCACTGAAAGTTTAACAACCTGGCAGTTCAAATGAAAATTTTCTCCATGCTTAATAATGTGAGAACAACATATGGGAAATATATGCACTAAAAAGAAAATACTGGCAACATGCATAGAAATGCAGAGACAAAGTGCAAGTGTGCCAAAATCTGATCAGAAAATGTTCTGGCCCAAATCTTGTAAAAGAATTGTGATGTTGGCACCTCAGTTGTAGACAGTTCTTTAGAGAGTAGTGAATGTGTTTGGTTTTAATGTCACACAGTATAATTAGGAACATTAGGCCATTTAGTCTCTTGGGCTAGTATTAAATGATATTATATCTGATGTGTGACTTAACTGCATATAACATCCCTTTCTTCATGTTTCTTAGTAGCTTCTGTTAACTAAAATCCATGAACCTTTGGTTTAAAATTAATAATTGACTCAGAGGAGAATTCTAAACTTCTACCACCCATTCACTCCTTGGCTCTAATTTGTCCTCCTCCTTCATGATGCTCTTTCTACTCTTGTCCTCACAATGACTAGATTTTGAAGAACAACAAGCCTCAGCAGAGTACCACCTAACGAGTCCAGAGAGATCAATCACGTCTTGAGAACCCGAATGGCAGCTGCCAAAGAGCTCCAAGTTACCCCAATGCTGCAATTTCTCAACAAGGCTAGACTGGTGAGGATCCAAGGATGGAGGAGATATCCCATGGACTCAACTCCACTCAGGCATGTGACTTGGCAGGGGAGCCTGAGTAAGGAGAGGAAGAAGGGCTCTTGTCAGGAGAACCTATTAATGAAGACTCCTCCAAAAGCCAGTCCCCTACCACCAACAGTTTGAGAAGCTGTGTATTTGGAGGCTTTCCTGAGTCAGTGGTGGCAGAGATCGGGCAGCTTCTGAAGCAACCGTGGAGTTATATGTGAGTTGAGTCAGAAATCAATCCAGTGCAGTGGCTTCTGAAGCCATCTAATCTCTGCCACCACTAACTTTGGAAAGCTAGCTCCCAGATACACAACTTCTCTAATAGTTGGAGCTGGGAAATGCAGCTTTCAGAAGTCTCTTGGCAGATAGGATCTCCTGCAAAGACCCCTCATTCAGATTCCACTGGCAGGTCACATGTCCCTCATGCTATTGGTAATCCTGAAGATGCAGTGGGACTACCGCCAATGCACACCACAGAGGCAGCAATGAAAGATGACCTTGAGCCCAATGCTTACTCTGACTTGGCATATAACTTCCACCTGCAATCCATGGAATGAATTGAATCCACGTATTAATTTTCTGTGATTTATGTACATGAACACCCGGGTCCTTCAGAATGCCAAAGTTTGCCAGCAGCTTCCAACCAAGGATCAGTGCAGTTAGCACTGGCTTGTATGCTGAATTCATTATAATAAGCAGGCATCACTGAGCTGACATGGTGCCAGTATTGGAATCAATAGGCTCAGGTTAATCATTCACCATGATCTTGGTGCCCTTTTTCAAAGCCTATCAAATTTAGCTCCAAACCACTTTGAAAAATTTAGCAACTATTTGGCAGTTACTAATTCCAAAGCAGTTGTATCTAGAAAAAGCTATGCTGCTGACTTCAATATTGCTTCATTAGAATCCAAATTAACACCTAAAATGGATTGCAGCCTTCTGGCATTTATGAGAATTGTCAGGGGAAAATAAATGTCATTTCATATCTAAATTTAACAGGTGTGTAATTTGCAGATAAGAATGACTCCATTTTACAGATAACTCACATTGATTACTAAAAAACCAAGAGCTATGCAACCTTCTAAAAGAAACTGTAGAAGAGTGTACACATCAGAGGATGTTAAAATTTAGTAAGGAATTATATTTTAGAAATTTCTCTTGAATCAATTATGACTGACATATCTAACATAACTCGAACTTTACCAAAGAAAGTTATTTCCCAGCAACTACACAATGGAGCAGAAATCTGGAGGGAGGACATCAAAGTACAAGCTACTTTTAAGCAAAATTGAACACAGATATAACTTATTGTGGAAACAAGAAATTCAGTACCTCAAAACTATTCTGCAATTCATTTAGGCTGCCCTACACCTTTCTTCTGCCCAATACTCGATCAAGGTTTTACTCTTTAGAAAGTTAGTCTGGATATTTTACTGAACAGTGAGCTCACAGTTAACTGGGTGAACCCTACCCCTGAACGCCCCCACCCCAGCACAATCTTCTGCACAAAACCTGACTGCTGACTGATCAGTGAAATTCAATGCATAAAGGAACCTTTCTTATGCTAGATAGCAGGCCCTACTCCCATAAGTGTTTTGGGATCTGGTTCAGCTCCTGTTCCAGGCTTACTGGCTGTCTGAGCTGTCAAAGAGTTTGAACGTTTGTGAATGTCCATGACATTCACATCCAGCACCTTTGAAAGCTATTAAATTCAAAAAGACAATGAACCATTTTTATAATTACTCAGCAAAAAAAACACATTATCAAAGAAAAACTAGGAAACAGTTAAAAACATTTAAAGCATCTGATTAAAAATTGAAGTTATAGTGCACATAACATTTCTTTCTGTAGCTGTTCCTTCCAATTGAAATCAATGTGTCTGCCAGACTTGTGCTGAGTTTACCTGTCAGCAGGCAAATTTCCCAACCTAAGTGCTAGGAAACCTGTGAAACCGTATGGTCTTTTGCTGGCTCTGTTTGTAGCTCAAGGGCAGAGTGCAGTTGTTCTGCGATTGATGATTTGCTCAGTGAACATTCAAGACTTCTGCCTTCACTCAGAAGTCATGATTTTCCATTTGGTTATATTGGCAAAAGCTGGTGGTTCTGAATGGAACTGTCACCGTTAGTTAAAGGACCGGCATCATCTTGACAGGAGATTGAGGACAATTGATGATGTTGTATTTTCTATCTGTTTGTATCAGATGTAGATTAAGAGCTGATGAAACTGTACCATATTCAATGCATTCTAACTCTAAGAGTGTGCTGCACACCAGTAAAGCATATTGCAAAATCAAACCAATATTACAGCAGTTTGCTTATCATATGTAAGGTCTTGAAATTTAGTCTACCATATCAATCCCTAGAATTCATACTGAAAGGCAGACTGAAGCCTCACCCATGAGCACTCCTGCCAATGGCACTGTCTAGGCAGTGTCATAACTTAGACCTCCAAATGCTATTTTACAGAAGTTTAAATGCAGATGGAGTCATCACCAGTTTAGCTAATGGATGTGATGAATTGGACATCAGATTACTCTCACTATCGATTTCTAGCTCAGCTATCAGAAGATTTAATTACATGAAACTCCCAGGCTTCGGTGTTACAAGGCTGGCTTACATTTTCAGAAATGATACAGCCTTTCCAGAAACAACAGTGCATTTAATACAGAAATCAGAATTTAATACATCTTGAATGGGCTGTTTTGCTTTCCTGTATCTCTAACAATAGCTGGCCCTAAAGGAAAAGTGCATAATATGCATGAAATCAACAACCACCTCAGAGGCGTAGACTAACAGTCTAGACATCCCGTTCAATCCCACCAAGGCAGCTGTGGAATTTCAGTTCAGTTAATGATCTGGAATTTAAAACAATAACTAGTCATTGGTAATGGTTATCACAGAACTATTGGATTGTTGTAAGAGCCCTCTTGTTCACTGTTGTCCTTCAGGGAGGAAATCTGCCATCCTTGCCCAGTTTGACCTATTTGTGCCCTCACACTCAATACTGTGGGTTGACTCTTAAATGCCATCTGAAATGAATCAGAAAGCCACTCAATTTAAGGACAATTAGGGATGAACATTAAATGATGGTCTTGCCAGTGATGCTCAGATCCTGAAAAATGAATAAATAAGAAATAAGGTCTTCCTGGAATACTTTAGGTATTTTTCTGTTTTCATCTGAGTCCAATTATTTCAGTAGGGCAAACTACAAACACAAGCTTATAGTTTGAAAAATCAACAAACTAGACATAGCTTAAATATTCAAATCTTGACTTGTATCTTCTTGTGCCAAATAAAACACGAAACATCATTAAGTTTGTAAAGTTGAAATTGTATCTGCATTTTTAACCGATAGTGACATTTCCTTAAGTCCCAAGCGATTTCTTGGGGTGAGAGCTCATGTGCGATCATCTCTTCCAGTTAGACTCGCCTTTGCATGGTGACAATACCTTGACTCATTGGCTCACTTCCCTTGATCTCAGAAACTTGTTCAGTTCAGTGACATGCACATCTCTGTTTGGATGTGATTCGTATGCTCACTCAAAATGACTTCTATATTGTCTTACTTTCTGTCCAGAATACACTTTGTTCTTGTGAAGATTCAGATAAATGTTATTTCCAGATAATACTAGAGAAAACAAAATAGCATTTTCTTTTAGCTAGCTAGCAAAGAGAGACTACATTTAGTGAACCAATAGAAAGTGTAAGATCAACTTCTAGGAGGTCTGCCAAGTTCACATCACATGCTTTACATTCAAGAAAATTGCCTTTCTATTCAGTCTGGGTGACATGTGGCATATTTCCACATCAATTGGAATCAATAGGCTAGACCACACTGATACAGAGCTGGTTGATCCATACAGTCCAAAGGTCTTTCAATAATGACCTGAGCTCCGG
>JARFYF010000074.1:82286121-82298949 GCA_030265395.1 Rhina ancylostomus | reverse complement strand
ATGGTACTGCAAGCAAATTTTTTCATTGTACCTGCACCTCATGTTCTTGAGCATATGACAATAAACTCGACTCGACTTCCAGTCGTCACACTAAAGGAAGGATGAAGCAGCTTTGGAAGGGTATATAAGAGTGTATTAACTGTAAGAAGAGGTTGGACAGACTCGGATTGTTTTGTCTGGAGTGTCAGAGACCAAGGGACAACCTGATTGAAGTATATAAGATTATGAGAGCCGTATATAGGGTAGATGGTCAGAGCTTTTCCCCAAGGGTAGAACTGACGAATACTGGAGGGCACAGGTTTAAGGTGAGAGGGGGAAATTTAAAGGAGGCTTGCATGGCAAGTTTTTTTTTAAACAGAGTGGTAGGGGCCTGGAATTCACTGGAAAGCGAGGTGGTGGAAGCAGAATCAGTAGCAATGTTTAAGAGACATTTAGACAGACACAGGAACAGACAGGGAATGGAGGGATACAGATTATGCACAGGCAGATAGGATTAGTTTAGAACTGGCACCATGATCAGCGCAGACACGGTCAGCCGAAGGGCCCGTTCCTGTGTGGTACTGTTCTATGTACTATAGAAACTACAGTTGGTCTTGGACAATAACCCCGAGTAGCTTGGGGCACTGAAATCCACTTTCTCCGTTCACTCCGAAAGTTCACTGAAATGAACTTTCTCCATATGACTGGCAGCAATCTGAACTAGCTGGTTAATAGGCAGCAGCAAGGGTACTGGCAGAATGTCAATGAATGGATCACACCAATGTGACAGCACAACACTACCATTCTTCCAATGCAGGGCCTTGGTAATGTTATAGTCTGTTGGGGTAGAGCTTGCTGGCCTGCAGTGACATTTCTACAGGGCCATTTACTATAAAGTGCTCATCAGAATCCTTTGCAGCTGAAATGATGGGGAACATCACCCTCTGATTGAGCAGGGCTATCTTTTCCCACTGCCTGGGTGCAGGCCATATGTTCTTGTGCAGGTTAGTTCCATCCACCTACATTTTCGTCCAAATCTGTACTGGGTTGGTTGTGGTTTGGATAACTGAACATTAATCCTGTGCCTTCTTCACAAACTATGAAATTTAGCCCCCTAAAGTTCTGTGATTTAGTCTGAGCTGCTGTAAGGTAACCTGAAACTTATGGAAAGATGGAACATCTTTGAAGCTGTGGAAAGAAGTTATGAATATGATTATTAAAACACATTTATGATGATCATTTTTTCTTGTACAATGACCAGAAAACTTTAAGAAAACAGTAAGTACACTTTTTCAGTACGGGAAAGTACTAGAGTTTTTATTCCTTCATGTTCAAACTTCACTACAGCGTGAACTTTACAATAACTTGGAAAGTGAAACTTACAAAAAAGTGCTGGTAACATTAAAAAAAGAAATCTTCATCCCCAGAATGTCAATTATTCTTTCACACGAACAAATTTAAGGCTTAATACTTCAGTATAAAGTAAGTATGCAGATAAAACTTCACAGTATTCAAATGTCACAATAACATAATGAAGCATACAGCTAGTTAACAATACACATGTCACAGGTAATACATGAGAAATACAGTCTAATAAATGGCAAGTTAGGATACTGTTGCTTTAATAAATCTGGCAGGATTTAAAGCACTTGAAAATTGTACTTGAATTTATACCAACATACTGTACTATAGTAAATGGGGGTAAAGTTGGAGATCACTTCAAAAATGCTAGCCTGTTTCTTCAACAGTCAACTGAAAAGGCCAGAAAGCTACCCCCTAAGTATAACACCTCAATTTTGTGGTACCTGGTTTTGGACACCCTTTATGTTGGGGTACTTTGATAAATTGATACTTAATTTCAAACATTGAGACCAGACACCTTACTGCCGAGGATAATTTTAAATTTCCCGATTAAACCTAAGAAAAGTTGGAAGTAAAAAATTATTTTCTGTTCAGTGAAGGTCTCTTCCCAAAGCTTAAGTTTTGAATTTGTTTTCAATCAGCTCCCCTTCATGTTTTAATATGCACATTTGCCACGGGGAAGAAAAGCAGTCATTCAACTTTATCAAGAACCTGGGGTAGATTTGTAACTTTCTCAAATGACCCTTAATATGAATTAACAAATCCCTTAATATTAGATAAAGGGTTCATACACAAGGCAAAAAAGGCAGGACGTTATACAAGGGAAAAAAGGGTACGTGTTCCGTACCACAGGTAAGGTGCAGAACAGAAACAGTAAACTGTTGACCTCTACAAAACTGGTCAACAAGCATAAGGTGCTTCACAATCTAAGTTTTTGGAAATATAACAAGCCAACATTTCTAAAGTGATCCCTTACACCAAGACAATTTTATTCAACTGTTTGAAAAACCCAAAACGCTAGTTTTCACCTGTTGTACCAAGATGGCTCAACCATGGCAAGTGAACATTGAAATGAACATTGCCAGTTTAACTAATCTCCTTCAGCACAGACCACTGCACATTTGTACTGACAAAAAGAGTCTCATTTCTAATACATAGTAGCAGCACTTATACTGGAAATATTTAATAAGCACCTTGACAGGAGATCTTTGAAAAAAGTAGGCCTACCATGTGAAACACAGCTTCGAGTTAAACCAGAAGTTTTGTCTCAAATTTAACACTGTCCATTAAGGTGATAACTGACAGTGGGAGAAAATGGACCTCTTTGGATCAATTATTAGCACTAAGTAGCATTAAGCTAACCAGAAGGGGTATGTGGATTAGCAATAACATCCTTCAGTTATTCAACATTTCAGTTAACAGAGAAATGGAAGACCAAAATACAAATGCTAGATAATGTATACACAAGGAATGTTTGCGTTTCTCACAGAAATTTTTCAAAATTACTATATAAAAATAAGAAACAACATTCCTATACAGCATACAGTTCCCAGCTTGGACATCTGTACTTCAGTCAGAGAGCAAAATTGAATTGGTGCAAAAATATGCTCCAATAAGAGTAGATATTATGGGATTGTGAAGTACTGAATTATGCATTGTGAGAATGCAATCACACATTTACTTAATACTTTACCAGTACTATATCCACCTTTGAACAACATCAGGATATGCATTTTTAAGCCAAATTCTCTATCCTCTCCATTGTTTGTAAAAGTTATATGTAAATAAGTGAGAAGATGGCTTGAAAGGGATATATTCTGATGCAGCTTCAATATTAAAGTGCTAAGATTCAAAACAAAGCTGTGTTAATTCAGGTATTAATCTATAATAGCCAATTTAATTAGGTACATATTCAACCAGTGAACAAGAGACACGTGCAAATAATGTGAAAATTACAACTTTTTGTACTACTGTACTTTTGGCCAAGTAAGTAGATTGACTAGTGCATAAAGCGCAATGCCTGTAAATTTTGTGCTAATTAATTTCTACAGACATATGTTTATTAGGAAGAGCAATATGACAATGAGTATAGAGCAGGCACACTAATGAAGACCTAAGAATATTACCTTTTAATGATGCCAATGTAATTTTCAAAATCTGTTAGCCCAGATAGCTCCCAAATACACTTGCACAACCATGCTTTTCCATGGTGTTGAGTGTTCGGAATGAGTAGCAGCAAGTGTATACCAAAGGCAACATGGATGTTCTACCGTAGAAATTCAGAAGTAAAATGCACTTTAATTCATTCAATAGAATTATGTCAACAAAATAGGTTCAGCCTGTTATATCACACTATCAAACAAGGTAATATTTATATTTATTAAAAAGTGTACTAATGTGAAAAAAGTATAAACTATAACTTTGGACATTGAAATCACAGTGGAATCTAAATTCATATAGACTTTTTGTTTATAAAGTTGCAAATGCAACAAAAATCTACAATTCAGTGCTTATAATGATATTTTCACAAGTCTGAATGCTGTTTGTTGGAAGAAGGCTGGGCTCTAGAACAAGACAAACCTTATTTGGAATGGTTTAAAAGCTCTTATTCTGATTTTCACCATTCAAATGTCAATATAATAGAAACAAAAACAGAAGGCACATAGACTTAATGTTATAGAAGTGGAAAGGCATATGTGCAACACTGAATACTCAGGGAAGAACAATAAGCTTGCACCAGAACTTCTACAGAAATATAGGCACCTGCTTTGTATCTCTAAGAACATAAGTTCAACCAGAATAGGAGATTTTCTATTCATTATGGTGCACTATCATCTGCATTTTATTATGACATTAAACAGTTTATAAAATGGTATAATACTTATTAGGTGTGCAATTGCATCTATGATTAGCAATATCATTTTTGAAGGATTTCTTTCATTGCCTGTTTATCTTTCAGACAAGGAAAGCCAAGCAAAATCCCTTTAACAGTTCTGAGCAGAAACTTGTAAAAAGCTGAAATAGAACACTTGCCACTAACAAGGAGCTTTAGTCTTCCTATACAGGTGTTCATTAAATATCTCCAGTTTGTCTCTTTCATTGCTCTGCCAAGTTCTTAAATCCATTATTTTAAATTCAAGGACAAAGGCAGTGAAAAAGGACAGCTTGAGACAGTGCTGCTGTTTGTATCACAAAAAATAGTCCCACACATTACAAAAGACTCACAATCCAGTGTGTTTGACAAATCAAAAACGCCCTTAAAAACCCCTAATTAGTCAGAGGAACAGCAGTAAATACAAACTGTTGTAACAATAAACAGACAAAACCAATTGAACACACATCAATAATTAGTTTCAAAACAGGCTACTGCAGCATTCTTAAGGGCAGACTTTGTTTTCATTTAATTCCTTCACCAAAACAGTCTTATACCAATAAATGTATCATTTTAAAAATATAAAATAGTACAACAACAAAAAATATTTTCCTACCATTCAAAAGGATTATTCTCCACAAAACATAGAAAAATGCTGTCTAGAGCTTCTTTTTTAAGTATAGGGCACATACATGTTTTTGCATAAAATATGGAAGATGCAAAACCATCCTAGTGTTTTATAATTAGGAATAAAAAAACATTCAGCAAGCAATCAAAATCATTGTACATCACCTTATATTAAAGGGATGTCAAACTTGTCCAGTGCTTTCCATAAACAAAACAAAAACTATACACAATCTGTGATAAATTTTTCATCTTAAATGGAGATAAACTGCTTACAAAAATAAAAATAGCAGATTATAAAAAGAAACATTAGCTGCAAGAAAAAGAGTAAGAATATAAGATAAAAGTCAAGAAATGGTTTAACCCACTAATCTACAAGAATCTGTGAGCAACCAAACCTCATCTTCCTTCATATTTTTGCAACTGCAGTCTCATTTTTTTTTACTTTTTTTTAAAACTTATGATGCTCTCAGGACATCTTTTAAAGTTACTAAATGCTTTTCCCATCATGAGTTTTAAAATAAATTAAATGGAATATGATTGGGTAAATATTGTAAAATTAAAGTCTTTTTTTTTGGTCTACAGTAGTCACATTAAAACAAATATAAAATAATTATCATCACAACAGTGTTGGGCTAATAAAGTAGAAAAGGTGCACAACAGTAAAGTGAATGAATCTGATATTCTGTACCTAGGAAAATTGCCCAACTGCCTGTTCTTCCAACATAATGGTTGGCTGTTGCTTAAGTGTCTTAAGGCAATCAGATTCTACTTTTGAAACAAATCAGATTTTGGCAAAGGCTGGAAAAGACATCTGCATTTTCAGTCATTATGACATAATTACTTAAGATTTTGTGATTTGGAGACAAAACCATTTACATGCCAGATTAAGAACGGAGCTAATTTATTTGATAAACCGATGCTTCTCATTACAATAAGCCCATGGTTTAATGTATGGTCAGGTGAGATATGGCTGAAATTTGCAAAAATATAAATTAAAAACCAATAAAATTCTATATTCAAAAATCTATAATTTCTCCAATAACTATCCTTCCAATTGAAGAAGAACACTACACCAAGTGTGCAACAAATGCTATTATCTGAAGGTTACTTGGTCCTGGGGAAAGAGTTCCAAATTGAACTGAATCTCTGATCCATTCATGAGGAACTTTCTTTAATGGTCCAAAGATTCAATTATGGTACTGGTTACTTCAAAGGAGTCAATTCAGTGACTAACAATTTAACTAAAGTGAAATCTAAGGGAAGGCTTTGTATATGATAACACCGGAAAATATGCTTTTGTCAGTTTATTCACCAAAGGAGTTTTAACTCTTTTCCCAGGTGCAAGGTCATGGTACCAAAGTCTTAGAAAATCGGTTGAAAATAATTTTTTTTTGAAAAATCTGAATGAAATAGAAGGAAGACATTTTATTTTCTAAATCCAATTAATTGACAGAACTAATAATAAAACCAAAAATGCAGATGTCAAGGCATAATAAATTCAGTAGATTTGTCACAAATGTTAACCGATTCAAATTTTTGGGTTAGTGTTCATTTACAGGGAAAGCAAAGTGCTGAATTAGTGTCATGTCAAATGTGTTACCAGCTAGTATCCTGTACTAGTGTTCCCACCTGTGGGTTAAATTTTACATTTGGTGACTACTTTGAGCATTGACTGGATGTGACACTAACACTGGTTTGGTTCTATTCGCATGCAATAAATCCCTTCCCACCTCAAAAAAGGTTCATTTTTAGCCCTTACGTGTGCAAATGTTTTGAGTGTGAATGCTGGTCAGTAGTGGAAATCATTCATGCAGTGCAGTTATCTCAGTGCATAACACCACCATTAACTTGCACACTAGGGTTGTGCTGACTTTACAAGACAGCAACAATATAGTGTATTTGAGTAGTAAGACATAGTCTTATCACTTGGACACTTTTTAAAAAAAAATCATATTGGCATCCAGAGAGTAGGGTCATTATTAATTTTGTAAATTGCGTAAAATTGTGAAATACAACAGGAGTGTACTACTGCCTATGCTAAATGGGTTATATTTGTCTTACTATACAATATGAATCTTAAAACCAGAAGAGATTCATAAAACTAACAAGTTGCAACACTACAGTTAACCTGTTAGTACTTTATGCTTTTCAAACTACCTAAGGTTCCAGATATTACTTTTTTTAAAAAAGACATACTGTTATTCTGGGCTAAACTGAGAAATAGAGACTGATTGATTTCCTTGGTATGAGTCTTTGTAATCCAATTCTGAAATTCATTCATTACACACTAGTTTTGATGGAAAAATAGTTTAGAAGTTTCAACTCAAATTGTAAGTTTAACAATAACAGTAAAAAGGCTGGAAAAAGCTTTGTTTCCTGCTCCTCCTAAAAAAGAACTGTACCCTAGAAAAATCATACTAAAAAATTCCAAAAGAAGAATCACAATGAAAACATGACTTAAAAGCTGAAAGAATGCACAACCGCACAGGTGTACAGATTAAATGAAAACTCTTAAAATACGAAGTACTGGATCTTTACCAAAGTTGTTTTATACTGACCCATATCTTTTATTTACATATTAAGAAAAACTGGTGGCTAGTTGACTAAATCCAGCATCAGTGGACTACTCCACTGGTACAGCCCAACTGCACACCTTAAGCTGTTTCATCTTCTGTATGCAACCCACTTGCTGTTGAGCACTGGAAAGAGGCAATTCTTTAAACAAAATTAATGCTGTATAGGCCTTTTTATTCCTGCAATTATTCCTGTTAGTGTGTAATTAAGAGCTTTTATTCTGTTGTCTGACAAATAAAACAGGCCACATGAGGCAGGAAGTGGTCACATTGACATGTAGTTACATGTGTTAATGGATCACTGTATGGCAATGCTCAAATTTTATTACAATGCATAAAAAATGATAACATTATCACCTATTTTTTAACCTTGGGAAATAGAGGTCAATGGTGTTCACCAATTGCTCTTTCCATCTCTTGCATCAGGACAGATGCTTTTTTTTGCCTTACACATTCTTAACAAATGGAGGTCATCACTATACACTAGAATAACTGAATATCTTGCTTAAATACGCTATAATCATCTCAAAAATACAACAAAAACATCACCTTTCTATTTCAAGGCGGCAACAGCCCATCCATATTTTCACCTGTCTTCTATCAGAATTGTGGATGCAGATGGAAGCAGTTTTAAAGTTGCCATTTGACAACTTTTTAAAATGGATGGCAACAATTTCACATTAAAACTGCATTTTAAATAAAACTCTTTCTATTTAAATATTATTGCTCAATCACATACAGTATAATATTCAAGAAAAAAGTGCACATTCTAAAGGGGTGACTTATATCTGTAGTCATCACACTGGATGCATTCTTGATGAATTACCTTAAATTCATTTTTAAAGGGTTATTGGAAAACCTTTGGGCTATAAGCGCACAAATGGTACTGCCATTTTTTTTGAGAGCTTGTTTATTGAACGTTCTTTCTTACTTTTAAGTAAAGATGAATGGTTTCTTTAGCCCTTGGATTATATACAGTACATTCTGGTTATTCTGTCCTCCCGCTCTGACTCTACAATTCATCAACTCAAGATATTTAACAAATCACCTTTTCAATAATAAATGTACTGCTGCCTTTGATAGATGCTGGCAGATTGATAATTATGCATACGCTGCTGAGCCAAGTACAATTAGTGCTTCTAAATCCTCAACTGATTGTGCAAGCTCAGGGTTCTACCTACCTGAATATATAAAACCAAAACTTACTCAAATACGTTAACATAGATTCCTTACAGGAATAATGGCCTTTACAGTTACATAAACCTAACGACTTTACGTCAATATACTGCATCTAATTTCAAGAAGAAAATTCATAATACCAATGTATTATAAGGTGCGAAGACCCCGTGTTGCATTTTAATTGGTTCAATTGACCACATGGGCATGGGTTGTACCATAACTTACCATTGATTACTGTTAGAGAATTAGGAATGCAGCAGTGTAAAACTCATGAAACATGAACCTATTAGCCCTCTTTATAATCACATCCTCAGTTTGTCAGTTTAATCACTGGCTTGAAACAGAAATCCGGTATTAAAATATCTAATTTGCAATGGGTTGGGTGGGGCAGGAAAGAGATTGTTGTTTATTTACATCTTTTCAAAGAAAATTGCTTTTGCCTCATGCTACTGATCAGCATCAAGGGATTCCCAATTTTCTTCATTACAGTCATTTTTGATGGTGGTTAAGAGCTGATTACTCAGGTTGGAACCATGTTTACAGATAACATTAATTAGAAAATCACGGCCTCACAGTGTCTGGTGTTATGTTCATTAACTTCAATTGTGAGAAAATCTGACCCTGGAAGCCACTCATTTCCAATCTGTGATCTGACAGCAATAACCAAAGATAGTAGCTTTTTGTCAAGTAGATAATGGTTTGATTCTCCAAGAGGGTAGGCAGTCTCAAAGAGGTAACTAGTTAAAAGAAATTTTATGTTTACAAACCCATGGTCTTAATTGTTCATCATGCTTATGTTACCTTATATTCTAACATTGTAAAGCACAGTGCAATAATACTGTATTCTTATTTACATGGGAAAGAATAATTAGAGATGGCATAAGCTGACTGCAACATTAAAACTTAAAATTGCATGTAGTTTCTCATTGTGTCTTTAATACTAGGGCTGATATATTATTTCCAATGTCTTCAAAATAAGGTTTGCAATTCACCTTGCAAATTTTTCTTTGGTTATTAGTAGTGATATTAAGTGTGCATAATTAAGTTTAAATAATTAAAGTAAAATAGAAATTTCCCAGCAGAATTACTCGGTATGATTCAATCCATGTCAATCCATGGACATGATATCTTGAAATTTAATCTTTATCAATAATACTGACAATATAAATGATCTTTGAAATAGTGAGCTTCTGCTAGGATTTTTTTTAAGAAGTCAACTCATTCTGACAATGGACAACTGGGATTAACGGGAACCAAGGGAATAATCCAAAAGTGATTCTTTAAAACTGCATTTGGGCATCTTTTTAATTATTTTCTCCTTTTGTTTAAAGGAAGCTACTCTGTTTTTGTTCAATATTTCCTGATACTTTCAACAGATACTTCAAATGCAAATTTGAATACTGTTGCTCTTCAGCAGAGTAAACTATAACTCAATGGTCCCCATATCCAGCCAGTCTGGAGATATATTTTTTAAAAAAAAGTTCTGCTGGCATCATTGGTGAGACTGTTCATAGAATATGCCCAATTTCTCCTGCAGAAAATAGGGTTTAATAAGGTTTTTGCATTTCATTTAATTTTTTTTTCTTATATATGTTATTTAAAGGCACTGTTCCACACTATGTGACATACCATATTACTAATACAAATACACTTTTTTTTAAAAAAGAGGATGATAAAAAAGATAAAATTCTAAACCACAAGTTCTTAACTGGTCAGGTTAGCTTCAAGAGTAAACAATGCAAAGTTATATGTACAACCCAGAACTATTAGGAAAAAAAAATTGCATCATTAATGGAATGAGAAATACCAATAAATATGCAAGAAAACATGTGAAGGATAACTAATTGGTTATGTATATTAAAATGCATACTTTTAAAATTTTTCTGATCATTGCCTCCAAGATTCAGAATGTTACATCTTGAAAAATGCAAACTAAAATACCCAAGGTATTTTAGACTGTGCTATAACATAGTGGGTTGTACATTCAGAAAATTAATTTCTATGTTTCACAATTTTTGAACTGCTGAACTTCAGTAATCTAATACTGTCTTGTTAGTACACATTCCTATGTCTGACTGATGGGTTCATTGAATATAAAGGACAAATGTTTAGGAAACCAAGAGTCACTGTGAAAGCAGCGGGCTGGTGATACGCAAGTGATTCAAAGTGATTGCATTAAATATTGCAAGGCAGATCTATTCTGTAATAAAATGTAAATGTGTACTATTGTATAAACAAATACTGCATCGCAAAGTTAAGCTTGGTTAAATACTCCTTCCACAGGACACTATTCCAGTAAAACAGCTAATATCATACAAGAGGCTTCCACTTGTTGCGGCTAATGCCTAGCTTAAAGCCACCCTTACTTTTATATTTGCACCTTAAAATCCCAAGATCTAAACCAGTACTCCATAATGTTAAACCAACAAAACTTCTAAGACCCATTTGCCTCTCAAAGATTAACAATATTGTTGCCATAATTTTTGTGGAGCTCAATTGTCAGTCAGTCAAAATAGTGAAACAGTCAATTAATAATACCTTGAGAAAAGTTTTCAAAAATCAAAAAAATGGCCAAGCTGTTTACTATTAGTCTCAGATTAGTTATTCAAACTTAACATCAGCACTCATTTTAAAAGAGAAAGCATAGTACTTTGCTGTAATACTGTAGCCACCAATTGTCATGTTTTATCCCGATTCAAACAAAACATCAATAACATTTAAAACTTTTACTCTATTAGATAAAATATTTTAGTGAAATTTTGTGAAAAAGTTAAACATTGATAATCACAGAAAATCTATAAGGTATGCATTATTTTACATGCGTATGAAAGATGTATTACTTAAAGTTCAAGTCTTGCAGTTATCAGCATTACATTTATTTACTACATGATCAGATAAAACAGTCTAATGATTTCTTTTTTGAAAAGTTTGAATAACATCATTGGTGCAACTGTCTGTAGAAATAGTCAACTTCATAATGACATGGACCTAAAGTGATATTGGTAGGGGACATCACTAACCTAAGATGCACCAATTATTTATTAGTTATTACTTAATTCAGCTCACATGCAATTGCAGATTTAATAATTCTGCACCTCCACAAACAAGTTTACTTTATGAGATTATTAGATTATTTAAACATTAAAAACAAATCTGAAAAAATCTTGATTGGTTTAAGTTTTCTTGAATTATTTGATAAGTGGTAAACTCGATTGTGAGAAAGTAATTTCTATGAGTGAAAATCAAACTAAAGGAGAACAAAAACAAAATCTGCATCAACAATGTAAAAATTAAATATACTTTAGTAGACAAGCAATCAACAGATTCATTTAAAGATTGTGTCCATTCATTACCTAATCTGGGGAAATAAATGAATAAATACAAGTTTATATAATAACATTCTGAATATTTATGAATAAACTAGGAAAGTGGTTTAACATTTATTAATCAGACTGTACTACAGACATCAAATTAGATCTGTAACACTGAAGTTTATAGGGAGTAGGACAGAGTTTCAGAGCAAATTAGTAATGATGATAAGCAATTCCACTGTGCAAATGAGGTACTCAGTATGTACCCACAGATAAGAATCAGCAGATAACACTACTGCAGTACATACCAGTCTAACATACTGGAATCAAATAACAGACTGGTTCAAAGAAGATGCACAATGCAGAGAGGCTTTTTTATGTTTTAAAAAAATGCTCTTTAGTCAAAATAATGAAAAATCTGTGATCAGATGGATATAAATGTGAATTGCTTACAGTTATGATTCCAAAATATCCTAACAGAAATAGAACCTATAGATCACGTGAGGCTTGGTGAACCACAGGATTTAAAAATGAAATAAGCTCATGGTGTGCATCTTGGTCAATGGGCTCTATAAAATATCATTCACATGGGAATGACTTCAAAGCTGCTATCTGCAATATAATGATAACTTCCAGCTAAAATTGTGCACACATGAAGGGTTTCAAGTATTTTTAATTAGTTTTGCAAAGATACACAAAACTTTTAAACTGTATTGCTTCGTTGCAGTGTCTTTATTCTAAGTTTAAGGGCAAAGGATTTGAACAAGGTATCAGAGGAAATAGTTCATCTGATCAAGACACACTTCCCTCAAACTTTGTTCACACTGCACAAATGAAGCCATTCTCAATTTCCTATTCATTATAATGACTGACTGACTGATGTGGGTGCAATGTAAAAGGTGCACCATGAAACTCTAATTATGCC
>JARFYF010000074.1:82166775-82177310 GCA_030265395.1 Rhina ancylostomus | reverse complement strand
GTTCCTGCCTTCACTATCGCGTGGCACCGGCAGCAATCCCGAGATTGCTACCCTCGAGGTCCTGTTCCTCAGTCTCCACCCTCGAGGTCCTGTTCCTCAGTCTCCTGCCAAGCTCCCTAAACTTACTCTTCAGGACCTCATCCCCCTTCTTACCTACCTTCCAATTCAACAAAAAGGGTGAAAATGCACATTAAGAGACAAAAGAACCAAATGGCCAATTTATTTACTGATCAAATAATCACACATAGATTAGGGCTGTTTACAGTTGGATAATTTCAATCTTAAATTTTAAACAAATGAAGTCGGCTCAAACCCGACCATAGTAAAAAACCTATATCAAGAGTCACTGACCTTCCTGAGTTTTTCCCTCTCTTGCCATTACTTTAATCTCCTTGATTACGTACTCCTCGAGTTCTCTCCTATCATCTATTGGGGTCAACACAAAGCTAAGTACAGGGATCTTCTGATACAGATGTTCTCATAACAACTCTTGATGCTACAATCAATATTACTGCAATGTTAATGTCAATTTTAATGTTTGTACCCTAAATGTTTTTATAATAATATTGAAGTAAGCATGATCAAAACTGTATTATGCATTCTGTGCAGCAAGTTGTCACCCATTCTTTCCCCAGAAGTTATCTGAAATCATTAGATATTAGAAGATGGAATTTCCTTCAGCTCTACCACTTGCTACTGAAGGACAGAAAAGAAAAAGGAACAGAGAACCATTATGCTGGGGGTCTTCCCCTTGGAGTATACTGGATTATAAAGCATAGTAGCCTACCTACACTGGCTTAACTTTTATTGAGATGAAGCAGGAAGGTACATTTCTTTGCTTACCAAGGCTTTACTTGTCAGAGGGACTTGACCAATCAGGTGGTTGCAGTGCAATCCCCTCAGACTGAAGAATATGCTGTGATCTAATGCAGTAATCTGAAGGTTATGGTATACCAGTTCCACCTCTTCTGCAACTACTTACTAAGCAACAATTGGGTCATGGGCTTTCTAACGTGCTTCCTGACAGTTGCCATGTTCCGATACTCGTACATAGAAATCTTCCTGCCTCCTAAAAGAAGAAAATTACAGAAAGCCCTCTTACAGGCATTCTGCATCAGCTGTCAACTACCCAAGCTTGGGGGGAGAAAAGGACACTTTAATGGTACACAGGGAGGAATAGTCCAGAAGAGTTCACAACCTACCCTAAAATACAGAGAGATGGAAAAATGTTGGTTCAGTGCAATATCGCATTATTTAACTATTAAATGACATTTTAAGTTATTATCTTGAACTTATATATTCACTTTGTTCCAAAGCATGATATTATTTCTATTTTCATTACAACTGTGATGAAGGTGATGGACAACTGCAAAATTTAACTTAATAATAACATACCAAGTTAACATATGCAAAGCGCATTGTTTCTGAGTATTGATTTACCCCAGGCCACCAAAATTACCTTCATTTTTCTTTTGGAGTCAACACATTTTCAGATACTATGCAAATAGTATCATTCCAGTGAACCAACAAACATGGAACATTTCAAACTATTAATACAAAACTGTATTAACCAGCATTTTTGTATACCGTTGAAGTCTGTGTACAAAAGCATTTAATCTATAAGAGAATGCTTTCAAGAGGTACAGTACATGCTAGTTAATAGAAACCCAGTTAATGAGAACATTTGGTTAAAGCGAATATTTGCTCAGCCAGTATTTAACTCCTGACCTGCCATGGATGAGTTAGAATGCAATGTGTTACTAATAATTCAGACTGGACGGATTATCCTGTGGAAGAATTCCAACAAATATTAATATTGTTACCATGTTTGATGTAATCACATCTCTGCCAGTTTATGATTCTAAATATATACAGGCTTCAAGTAGCAAAAAAAAATGCAGAAAAAAGGAAATGATTTTAATCAATCTAAAGGATTTTTTTTTGGAAAGGTACTCCAGCCTCCAAAATGGTTGCCAAAAACTCTCTCCAGGATCTCCAGGTTAAGTATAGCATTTAAATTTTTGTAAAAGATTTAGCTAGAGCAGCTTCAAAGCACAGAAGAAGAGGACAAAGAAGTGAATGGAAGAAAGAATAAGCAGACACATTAAATCTTTGTTCCATGAATAAACTGCATTTATATGAATCGTTCAACATAAATAACACCAGACTGATACTTTATATATGCAAATTCCTGTAAATGAGGACAACTGAACTGGAGCAAATGTTACAGGGAGGAAACAATGTATTTTATTCCCCATCTGACTATTTATTACAATCCTATTTCTGACATTTCAGTAGCTTAATGAACTTTGCATGATTCATTATCGGATTAGCACACAGAACTAAACTGAACAATAACAAATGCCAAACTTTCATTTGCATGTAGGTAATCAAGCACTGTTGCCCTTTGTGATAAAAAGATGTAGAGTTTTTAATAAAGAAAGACAACTGTAACAAAAAGGGAAAAACTTGCATCACTTCCTGTCAACATGCAATAGACTCTGCAATAGCTAAGCCCTATTTAACTTTAATATTAAAGAAAAGAAATTGCTATCAAGTTAACTTTACATATACAAAAGGAAGCTATTTCCCAAGAGGATCAGTACACATACAAATTTAAAGGTGCACCTGATCCACAAATTCCTACTAAACTCAGCCACATTCCATAACTTAGAACTATGACAACAACAGTCAAAGTCTGAACAAGCACAAAAGCTCACTTTTGGAATTTGTGAATGGCCACATTGGATCATGATCAATACTGATTAAAAATGTATTATGGGCAGGGAAAAGAAATGCACAATGCCACTTGAAAGACAGATAGTATTTTAGGCCGTTTAACTAGCACAATATAATACATAGCTAACATTCAGCAAGTTTCCACTGGCCTAATTCACACCATACTGACCAAACTAGCGCAAAAAACATCAAGCACAAGTTGAGTTTTCATAATCTTTTGTGCTGCGACAATCACACTGGAAGCCAGCCTTGACCACAAAATTGGTCATATAGCCAGATCAAATAAATCACTTTGGAAAATGTCCAATTGAGCCAGTTTGCAGATCTTAGAAAGAATTTTGAAATTGTTATTTTTTTTAAAACGCAAGGTCATTTTTTGTACATTTACTAAAAATTAACTAGTTGCCGCATGAAAATAAATCTAGAAAATGCTCAGTATTTTAGTTTCAGCAATATTCAGTTATTTAAAATAATTTTATTCACAAGTGATGAACTTGGCAGACTGTGATAAATCAGTTTTCAGCTTCAATAATAAATCTGCAACAAGGAGGAGGGAGGGGAAGTTGAAGGGAAAAAGTGGAGTAGAGGATGAATTAGGGAGAAAACAGAATAAAAAGGGGAAGGAGTTCAAGACAATGCAAAGAGGAAAGGAAGTAAAAAAGAATGCTCCAATACCTTGCAGAAACAAAGGAATTACTTTGTTCAATTGAAAAATAATTTGCAAAATACTATCCAACTGCACTGAGTCATGATATATCTCATATTCACAATTAGGGAAATGAGTTTGTAGGAAATTTGAATTCAAAAAATCCTTTGAAAATATAATAATTTTGAATGCATTTTGAAACTGGATTCATGCACCCCATATAGAGTCATAGAGCATTACAGCACAGATACATCCTTCAGTCCAACCAGTCCAGTCTGACCACGGTGGCCACCCAGCTAGTCCCAATTTCCTGCATTCAGCCTATATCCCTCTCGTACCTCCACGTACCTATCCAAGTGTTTCTTAAATGGTACTATTGTACCTGCCTAAACCACTTCCTTTGGAAGCTTGTTCCATATACTCACCACCCTCTGTGTGGAAAAGTTACCCCTCAGGACCCTTTTAAATCTTTCCTCTCTCACTCTAAGTTTATGCCTCCTAGTTTTGGACTCCCCTACCCTTGAGAAAAGACGTATCTTCCACCTTATCTATGACCCTCATAATTTTAAACACTTCTGTAAGGTCGCCCCTCTTTCTCCTACTTTCCAAGGAATAAAGACCTAGCCTGGCCAATCTCTCCCTATAACTTAGGCTCTCTAGTCCTGGCAACATCCTCGTAAATCTTTCTTGCACTCTTTCCAGTTTAACCACATCTTTTTTATAACAGGGTGGCCAAAACTGTACACAGTGCTCCAAATGTGGCCTCACCAAAGACATACGTACAAATGCAACATAATATCCCAAGTTCTATAATGCCTCTACTGATGAAGGCCAGCATGCTAAATGCCCTTTTCACCACCCTGTCTACCTGTGATGCTGCTTTCAACGAACTGTGCACTTGTACTCCTAGGTCCCTCTGTTTCATTACACTCCCTAAGTGCCCTACCATTCACAGTACAAGTACTTCAGTGGTTTGACTGTCCAAAAGGCATCACCTCACCCGGATCTGTGTTGAAATCCATTTGCCATTCCTCGGCCCACTAACTAGTCAAGATCCCCCTGTAATCTACGATAACCTTCTTCACCATCAACAACACCTCCTAATTTTGTGTCATCCACAAACTTACTGATCAAGCCTTGTGCATTCGCATCCAAATCATTAAAATAAATAACAAGTAACAAGGGTCCCAACACTAACCCCTGTGGCACACCACTAGTCACTGACCTCCATTCTGAGAAACAACCTCCAAGCCAATTTTGAATCTACTTAATTAGCTCTCCCTAGATTTAATGGGACCTAACCTTCCAGACCAGCCACCCACGCAGGTCCTTGGGCATCCACTACTCCACCCTCAACCTTTTTTAGTTACCTCTTCAGAGAATTCTAAAAGATTTGTCAAGCACGACTCTCCTCACACAAAGCCATGCTGACTCCTCCCAATCAGACCCTGTCTATCCAAGTGCTGTTTGGTCCTGTCCATCACAATTCCCTCCAGTAACTTCCCCACCATTGATGTCAGGCTGACTGGCCTGTAGTTCCCTGGCCTGTCCTTGCTACCTTTCTTAAACAACAGAACGACATCAGCCATCTTCCAGTCTTTGCGAACTTCACCAGTGGCTAACAATGAAGCAAATATCTCCGCAAGGGCCTCCACGATTTCTTCTCCAGCCTCCCACAGAGTCCAAGGATGCACTCGGTCAGGCCCTGGGGATTTATCCACCTTAATGCACTGAAAAGCTGCAAGTACTGCCTCCCTAGCAATATGAATGTCTCCAAAACATCTCCACTTGCTTCCCTTATCTTTCGAGCAACTGTTATTTTATCCTCAGTAAACACCGAGATACGTGGTCTTTTTAACAGGACAATGTGCGCAATTTTGAACAAGCAATAGAAGTCCTGGAAAATTAGTAAAAGGTAACCAAAATCATTAGGTGTCATTTTGGTTATCACTCAGAGGCTCAACATTTAGAAAATAATGAAGGTTTCAAAATGATGACGGGATGAGAATTATAGCCAGATGAATAGGTAGGGTATACCCAACACCACAATACAACAAAACAGATCCACCAGTTCAGCAGTATATAGGCAGAGGGACCAGAACTCAAAGTCTCAATGTATGCAAAGGACCCAACTCCTGATTGCCAATTACTCAGTTCCTGAGGTGGTGAATACTGGCTCCTCCGTACTGAATGATAGCAACATTGAAAGAATTAAGACACAGAATGGACTCTAGGTTGAAGACCTTAATGATCATCACCAAAACTGGTTCAGTAGCATTACCAATGACTAAGCTGGCCAAGTCCTCAATTCTGACCACAACATTCTATAAACCAACAACAGAAAAACTCAACCTCGTCCTCATGAATCCATTTGCTGCAGATACACTGGTGACTACCACACAGTCCTTACAGAGACATTGTCTCATTTTCACACCCAACACCTGTTGTGCTGTTCCACACGACCATTCAATTAATATGGCAGGATGCAGAATGTAATTGGCAATTCAACACTGGGCATCCATAAAGTGCTACAGGCCATCAGTAGCAGCAGAAAATTACTCTACCATAATTTATGCTCTAATGGTCTGACAGACCCTTCACTCTCCCATTACTATCAAGCCGGAATATAAACCCAGCTTTGATGAGGAGGACAAAAGGGCATTTGAGAACGGCACAACCATATCTTAAAAAATGAGATGCCAACCATGGAGAAGCTGCAACACAGGACAGCAAATATGCTAACAGCAAAGAAAAGCATACATTAGATAGAGCTAAGTGATCCCACAACCAAGGAATCAAATCAAAGGTCTACAATCCTGCCATGTTTACACATAAATGGTGGTGGATGTTAACAAAGGGAAAAAAAATATGGCTGCAAGAACATCCCTATTCCTCAACAATGGCAAGACGCAACATAAAAGTGCTAAAGTGATTTGCAATCATATTCAGCCAGAACTACCAAGTAGATAATCCTGAGAATTATATCAGCAGAGAAGCAATCTTCATCCAAATCAATTCATTCCACTTGACATCAGGAAATGGCTGACAGTACTGTACACAGTCATGGGAGCAGACAACATCTGGCTCTGGTTCTGAGCATTTGCATTCTGAACTAATTACCATTTAAGCCAAGCTTAGTCCAATCCAGTACAAATGCAACACTGGCATCTACTTTACAATATGGAAAATGGGCCCAGTATGTCCTAATTCGCACATGGTCATCTCTCAGTCAGCAGCAAGTTGATTGACGATGTTGTTGACAGCACCATCAAAATAGCACTTACTCACTAGTACCAGCTCACAAATGCTCAATTTGGGTTCTGTGAGGACCATCTAGAGATCATCACTGCCTTGATCCAAATATAAAACCAAAACACTGAATTCAACAGTGAGGTGACATCCTTTAACTGGGTGTGGCATCAGAGCCTTCAAGTGAAACTGAAGTCAATGGGTATCAAAGGAAAAAGTATTTCTCTGCACGGAGCCATATCTTGCACAAGGCAAAGCAAGGTGTTTATAGTTGTTGGAGGTCATTCACCTCAGTCCCAGGAAAGCACTTCAGGAGTTTTAGTTGGGCAATACTCTAGGATCAACCAATTTTAGCTCCTTCATCAATTACATTCCTTGAGGCAAAATGTGGGGATATTTACCAATGATTACACAATGTTCAATTCCAATCACAAATCCTCAACAAATGAAGCATCAATGCCTGCATTCAGCGAGACCTGGACAATATTTATCAACCAGCTGAGAAACAACAATTGACATTTGTGCCACAGAAGTGCCAGTGCTAGCATCTCCCAAAAGAGAGGTGATAAATGACCAATCTTTGACATTCAATGGAACTACCATCTCACCATCAAAATCCTCGTGGTTACTGTTGATCACAAACTCAGCTGAACCAGCCACATAAATACAGTAGGTGCAAGATCAGGTAAGAGACAGGGTACTCTGCAATGAATGACACACTCCTGAAATCCTAAAGCCTTCCCACTATCGACATGGCACAATTCAGAAGTATGATGGAACATGCTCCATTTTCACCCATTATACTTAAGAACCTGGAATTTCCTACCCAACAGCATTGTTGTGGGTGCCTTTTTTCATAATGGCTGCAGTGTTTCAGAAAAATGACACATCACAGCCTTCCCTTGGGCAAAAAATCATGTGAAAAAGTGATGCTCTTCTCAGTGATGCCAATATCCCCAAAAATAAAAAGTGTAATGCCAAAGACAACCAAATAGTTTTCCAAATTAGATTAATTTATCTGATTTACCTTGAATATTGCAAGTAGAATGTGAGTGCTCCAATTCTTTTTAAAAAAATTCTAAATTGTTGGAGATAAGCAGAAAGGAAGACTCACATAAAATGTCGTTCATGACCCTTTCACAGAACCCATTGTACTTTACAGCCAAAATATTAGGGCAGCACAGTAATGCTGTCACTATCCTTGATGCAGCTACAAATATATTAACAAATGTGAATCTCAAATTTCATTGCACATGGGAAATCAAAAGGTGTGTTATTTTATGCAATATCTTAAAAAGGACCACTGATTTATGATGATCAAATAAGTCAAATCATATTTTTGTTATGTACAATTCTAGAAATACTGGTGGTATTTTCAGCTTCAAATTATATTATTTGCATATTTTTCTAAAAATTATATAGTTGCAAAAGGTATGTAGTGGATTTTATCTTTTGAAAAACAGTCTGAAACATTGAGAGTTAATGTAGAAACGTAGTTGTACGTGACTGTGGAAATTATTTTGATGATGTTGAGAAGGTGGCCTTATGGTCTAGAAGTTGGTGAAAGCAGTGGGATTAGAGGGATACTGGCATCAAAGAAATCAGAGATATATGATGAAGAAATATACAGCAGCCAATACAACATTGCTGGATTATTTTATCCTGTGGCTAAAATATATATAAAATTGTACTTACTGCACCAAGTGTATCTTCTAGCAACGTTATACTCTCTTTAATGCTATTCCACCTTATATTCAATTTTGTCATCACATAATCTGTAAAAGAATTGTAAATTGTTAGATATATTTTAAATCTCTTCCCATTTTAAATTATATTGTGTTCACATTGCACGTGGTTTGACTTCTCTTACTCATATTTGATTAGAGGGTGCAGTGAACTCTAAATAAAAAATCATCAGATCAAAATCCTGTAATTCGCAACCTAACAGCAAAGTGTCAGCATCTTTGCCATACCAAATGCAATGATTCAAAAAAGATCCACAGCAACCTTCTCAAGGGCATCCACTGATATGTAATAAATGACAGATTTCCTAGCAAAGCCCACCTTCTGAGGAAAAAAAGTTGATTATTATCTTGAAGCTGTCTGGGTAACTCCACAATTGAACTGATGAGGGTCGTCATTGGCTACCATGTATTTTCTATTAGAATTCATATAAACCCTCAGGCCAAGAGACAAGCAGCTACAAAGAGAGAATTAACACTCCTAATCTTTGAGTTGACCTGAATCTAATTACTAATCATTTTTAATGCAGCTCTTCAATGATTCACTGGTTAACAATGTGTTGACCACATCGGTATTGATAACGTTGAATGAAGATGAGAAATATTCTGTTCCCAAAGAAGAAAGCAATCAAAACAAGCAACATAATTGTTTTCATTAAGAAGTATGAAGACCTTTTTTATTTATTCAGTCTTTCACACCCAATGATGACCTCAGACAGGCCCAAAGCACTTCACAGCTAATTAAATAATGTTATGCATACATTTTGAGTACAGAAATCAGGAAGAGAAAGTCTCGAAAACAAGTTTCAAACACAGATTTTAAAATTATATCAGTGGTTTTGGAATTAATATTAAAGGGGTCAAATTCCTGAGGTTATAATTGCACAATTACAGCTCAGATAATGAAATAATGATGACAAATTGCTCATCTACCTTCTTCCATTGAAAATGTTATGAGCCAGCCCAATGCAAACACGAAGCAAAAGTTACTTGAAATGTAGACACCTTCATTCACATTTCCAAATACTCAAACTCTTAGTTATGTCAGCATTTTCTACAGTAAAAGTAGAGGACAAAGAATGTATGGTTTCTTGAACAAAGTTAAATCAAGGGCCAAAATTTTGCTGTTGCAATTCAAGTGCTCTTGCTTATTTGTCAATGTCAATTAAAAAAATTGGACAAACTACTCTTACAGTGAAAAGAAGTCATATGTTAATTACATTACATGCTTATCTTAAAAAAAGATGTTTTATTTCAAAGTCGATCAGCACATTAGTGCTCAGTTAGACTCAATTAAGCACTAGTAAACTGCACGTGATAACTTATCATTCAGTAGTTACTGCACAGAAATGAGCCACTTTGGTCCAACTTAATGTAGTGTTAAATTTTTAAAAATGCTAAAATCCCACAGGTGTGATTTCAGCATCACTTCTTTTGGTACATGCATTAATTTTAGTAGTACAAGCTAATTGAATTTTGCATACATCTTTTCTCACACAAAAAATAAACTATCTTTCAGGTCGAGACTGATGAGCTTTTATCCAGGCGTTGTGGGAATTCTCTTGACAATTCCTGATGATTTAATCTTGAATGACCCAGATCTTAGGCCAGCACAGTAGCATGGTTAGTTGAGCTGCTACCTCAACTCCAGTGACTCAGGTTCAATCCTGACCTCCAGTGCTGTCAGTGCGGAATTTGCATAGTCATCCTGTGACCACATTTCCTTTGGCTGCTGCAATTTCCTCCCACATCCTGTGCAGGAAGGTAGGTTCATTGGACAACGTATATTGCCCCTAGTGTGTAAATGACTGGTAGATCTAGGGAAAGTGTTGGGAAAGAAAAGGGGGAGGGGGGAGTTGGTGGGAATATGGTGAGAATAGGTCAGGGCAGGATCAGAGTAAATATGGGTACTTGATGTGCAGCATGAACTCAGTGAGCTAAAGGGCCTTGCTGAAGTCCAGATAAACAATGTCTACTGCCCTGCCCTCATCAATCCTCTTGGTCACTTCTTCAAAAAACTCAATTAAATTTGTGAGACATAATTTCCCACACACAAAGTAATGCTGACCATAGCTAATCAGTCCTTGCCTTTCCGAATGCAAATTTCATCTCTCAGATAACTTTCCCACCACTTTCTAGAGGTGCATAAAATCAATAGG
>JARFYF010000074.1:82152147-82164416 GCA_030265395.1 Rhina ancylostomus | reverse complement strand
CAAATGTGACAACAACTTTTTTTATTGTCAATCCATATCTTCACATGAAATATTGCTCACAATTTGTTTTGATAGAGCAATTCCATCATGATGTCAAAAACCACAATTAAGAAAACAAGAGAAGAACTGGCCTTTGATCTGCTTTAAATAACTCACATGTACTAATTTTAAAACAGTACTTTTGGGCAATAGATTAGCAACTATCATTCATTGACGTAAATGGAAATAAGACGAAGCAGAGCTCTTTGATCCCTGCAGATAAAAGAGAACTGTATTCAACTAGACAGTTTCCCTGGAAAATTTCTGAAGAAGATTTGTATTCTATTTAGATTTTATTTCTCAATTTAAATCAGCAGCTTCTTAGGATTTGCTCTGTTCTTAACAAGAGGCACGAGCTGATGCTAATACTGCATCAAATGAAAGGTATTGGAAGCAAGCCAGTGTGAGCTCAATAGTTGCAAGTAATCTGGCAAATACAGTCCAAGTGACAGCCAAAAACTTTTGGACAGTTTCCCGAACACTGACCTAAATTTGAAAAGGATAACGATAGCAGGAAAAAACATTAGACTCAACTAATCTACTGGATCAAAACAACTTGAAGAGTGTTTTATTAAATAAAATGCCCTGTTCAACAATTACAACAGTGATAGAAAAGATAAAGATCCCAATGAAAAAATACTGACACTGAGCAGCAAGAATTATTGAATCATATTTGAGCTGATTTAGTCCCTTTGGTGCTTTAGCAGATATATGCTAATACATAAAGTAAACTCATAGCAATTCTTTTAAATTGTACTAAAGGTGGGCTGGGAGTTAGATTACTGTTTAGCGTTACAGCCCAGTTTGGACTAACTGTAGGAAAAGAATGTGTTCTTTAAGACTACTGACTGAAATCTATCATATAATTTCCAGTACATTTTAAAATGCTTCAGAATTGTCTAGTGCCCCATGTAAAGAGATTCAAAGGTGCATCAAGTCCCTCCAACCAATTCACTCAATTTTTCTCCTCATATGCAAGTAATTGACACCATCATAAATCGAGTATGGAGCATTCAGAAAGAAACTCTCAGCCAGACAGAGCCTGCAGGAAGACATTATATTTGTTCCTGTGCAGTGAGACAGGTAAAATTAATGATCTTGTAGTTAGGGATCCTCTTGGAAGGAGTGATCATGGTACAATTGAATTTCTCATACAAATGGAGGGTGCAATAGTTTGATCTCAAACCAGTGTATTATGCCTAAACAAGGGAGACTACAACAGAATGAGGTAGGAGTTAACGATTGTAGACTGGAAACACAGGCTCATTGGTGGGACAGTTGAGGAACAGTGGACGATTTTCAAAGAGGTTTTTCAAAGTGGTCAACAAAAGTATGTTCCAGTTAAAAGCAAGGACAGTAAAGATGGGGAGAGCCAGCCTTGGATAACTAAGGAAATAAAAGAAGACATCAAGCTAAAAGCTCATGCATACAAAGTCACCAATAGTGGGGAAACTGGAAGATTGAGGAAAACTTTAAAGCAACAAAAAGAACCACTAAGGAAAGTGAAGATAGATTATGAAAGTAAACTAGCACAAAATACAATAACAGATAGTAAAAGCTTACGATTGTGTCAAGTGGAAAAGGGTGGCAAAAGTGTAGGTCCCTTGGAAGACAAGGAGGAGGAATTAATATTGGGTAATATGGAAATGGCTGAGGCCTTGAATGACTATTTTGTTAGTCTTCACATCTAACATGCCAAAAAGAAATGTTATGGATGTGATGGGAGGGGAGAGTGATGAGCAAACTAGTGGGCCTAAAATGTAGACATGTCCCCTGGTCCTGATGGGATGTATCTCAGGTTACTGAAATGGTGGAAGTTACAGTAGAGGCATTTGTGATAATTTACTAAAATTCCCTGGCCTCTGGACAGCTCCTGGCAGATTGGAACATAGTGAATGTCACACCACTGTTTAAAAAAGGATGTAGGCAAATGGCAGATAACTGTAGTCGGGGAAAATCCTTGAAGCTATCATTAAGAAAGAAATAGCAAGACAACTGGATAGAAGTGGTTCTTTGAGGATATAATGAGCACAGTGGATAGAGGGGAACAGGTGGATGTTGTATACTTGGATTTCTATAAGGCATTCAATAAGGTGCTGCACCAAAGACTTCCATAAGATAAGAATGCATGGAATTGGAGGTGACGTAGCATGGATAGAGGATTGGTTAACCAATAGAAGGCAGACAGTTGGGATAAATGGGTGTTTCTCTGGCAATAAGTGGTGAGTGGGGTGCCACAGGGATTGGTGCTGGGCCTACAGCTGTTCACAATATACATTAACGATCTGGAAGAGGGGGCTGAGTATAGAGTATTTAAGTTTGCTGATGACACTAAATTAAGTGGAAAAGTAAATTCTGCAGAGGATGTGGAGAGTCTGCAGAGAGATAGGTTAAGTGAATGCACAAGGGTCTGGAAAGTGGAGTGAAGATATTGATACATGCAAGGTCATCCACTTTGGAAGGAAAAATAGATGAGATTATTATTTAAATGGTGAAAGACTGGAGCATGCTGTTATGCAGAAGGACTTGGGAGTGCTTATGCATGAATGGCAAAAGGTTGGTTTGCAGGTGCAACAGGTTATCAAGGTGGCAAATGGAACGTTGGCCTTCATTGCTTAATTGAAGTTAAGAGCAGGGAGGTCATGCTGCAACTGTACAGAGTATTGGTGAGGCCACACCTGGAGCACTGTGCAATTCTGGTCTTACTTGAGGAAAGATATTCTAGCTTTGGAGGAGGTGCAGAGCAGGTTCAACAGGTTGATTCCGGAGATGGGGGGTTAGCCTATGAGGAGAGATTGAGTTGCCTGGGACTACTGGAATACAGAAGAATGCGAGTGGATTTTATAGAAACAAAATTATGAAAGGGATAGGTAAGATAGAAACGGGAGGAATATTTCCACTGGTAGGGGACATAGTCCTAAATCTACTCTGAATTTGAAGCTGAGATGAGGAGAGCTTTTCCCGAGAGCAGTGAATCTGTGGAATTCTCTGCCCAAGGAAGCAGTAGAGGCTACCTCATTAAATATATTTAAGACACAGTTAGATAGATTTTTGTATAGTAGGGGAAATGAGGGTTATGTGAAGAAGGCAGATAGGTGGATCTGAATCCACTGAGATCAGCCATGATCTTTAATGGCAGAGCAGGTTTGATGGGCCAAATGGCTTACTCCTGCTCCTATTTCTCATGTCCTTGTGTTGTACCTATAATATCACAATCCCATATGCTGATCCATGCTCAGAGTTCATCCGCTTTACCTGTAGATTTCTGGCATTAAAGTAAAATCAATTTCACCCATCAGAACTTCCACAGTCCCTGGTCTGGTGACTGGACTTGCTTTGACATCAATAGTTGCTTCATCTTTTGCATTCAAGTATCTGGTTTTGAGCATTTATTTTTATGTCCAAGTTGGACAATTTCCATCTCCAAATATAGTGTCACAGGTACTTGCACAGTGTTGAATTCTGGTACTTTTGATAATGTTATACAGTCTTGACATATAACCAATCAACAGTAAGGAACGGCCAGGCACACAACTACCGAAAATACACCTTTTCCCTTCAACATTTTACAAACATGCACACAAAGTTTTAGCACAAATGCTTATGTGGGCAAATGAATATTGAAATCATGTGCACAATAACTGTGTCTGGTAGTTTTTGTCCAATCAAACAAGAAATTAGCTAAACATGGTAATTGCTCAATGTACAATACTAACATGAGCAAGTCATGAGCTCTAGCTCAGCTAAGTATCTTCTTGTAGGAAAATACTCCATGCTTGTTTGTTTTTAAATTGTAGCTTATTTTATTAAAATAAAATATGGATAAAGTTTGTGATTCTTTGTGACCACTAGCAAAGCACATCGAAAGTCCAATGCACTAGACCTGTCCCAAGTGCCTCCTCATGGCAGGCTGAATATAAGCATTGGCCAACACCATTCTTGTTTTCCCACCCTTCCTGTCAGAAAGCAAGCTTAAAGTAAACTGAACTAAAATACTAAAAATACTTCCAGTGTGTTCATGACTCAAGGATGATAATAATTCAACTCAAACATGAAACGTGATGGAGTTTCAAAAAAAAAGTGGTGATGACATGATGATTTAAAGTTTTCAGAAGTTCCATGAGTTTTCACAACTCACTGTAACAAGTAAAACAAAATTTCAACATTATCAGAATGCATTCTTATAATGGCTACATGGCATTGATTAGGCAGCCCTGATGCTTGTTTATGAAATCAGATTCAAAACTGAGAGGAAGATCTTTTTCTCCCCAATGTGAGGTGGAATCTACTGGGAACTCCTTTCAAACCAAAAATTGTGTGTGTGTGTGTGTGTGTGTGTGTGTGTGTACATACACACATATATATACACACACACACACACTATCCACACACTCATACACATACACAAATGTTCTTCTGGAATTCCAAATAAAGTGTTCAAGTTATAAGTGAAAAGAAGTTAGATGGAACAATCCAATCAATCATGTGAATTTCAGGACTTAATTATTTCAGACCAAAGTGAACAACATCAAGACATTTCCAGGAGAAAGGAAAAATTGAGTATGTGACTGGATGGCATGGAGACTATGGTTGATTTACTGCTGTATGCAAAGACTGACTGTATCACGGCTTCAAGTTCTACCCGAAGATTTGAGTTAGTAATCTTGGCTGACATTTTAGGCAGTATGGAGGGAGCACTGTACAGTTGAAGGAGATATTTCCTGGCTAGCATGCTAAAATCAATGTCCCAACTGCCACACTCAAACAAGCCAACAACCTGCAGCGAGAAAGATTTTCAGTAAATTATATGTTACTGGATGACTAGCTCTATTCCAGCTTAAATTCACAAAATGGTACTTTGACCTCAGCCTTCCCCAAGTTTCATGAAGTTGCTGCATATGCTCATTAATTTCCAATTAAACTCACAGCAAAAGGTTAGACTGGGACCAAACAGACGAATACCTTTTGAAAGAACAAATTTATTTCAAGCCAGAAATATTTGAAGTGTGGTGTCTCATTTGTAAATGGAGTACACGGCTGCTAGATTATTAGCCTCTCTCTATTTCTTTTTAAAGAAAGATACTTTACTCTTTTTCAAGTAAAGCCTTTTAACCTCTTTTAGTCACTTTCTGCATCTTATTTGACTCTTATTCCCTTTATTTCATCATTGCCATTCATTTATTCCTTACCTGGAAGTGAGTGGTGTACCCAATAATGATCACATTTATTGATGAAAACCATAAATTGATGTTAAAGATTGCATTTTGAGTAGAGTAGGTGAGACCTCCTTGTCTACAAATCAACATTTATATATTATTACCAAAGTTTAATTGTTCATATGCAAATGTCATGGGACCATGCTGTGTTTAAAAACAAAGGCTATTGTATTTTGCCTGCATTATTACAGTGATCCAACTTAAGTCTTTGAGCCACATTGGGAAAGAAACCTTAAGGCCATGAAAAGCCCTATATAAAAAATTGCAATTTTTCCACTCATTCATCTCCTGTTATTTATTTCTCTTTATATTTGACAATTCTGTTTTGCACTTCAAAAATTACAATCTTCCTGCTTTGCTTTCCCGTGTTCAATACTCATCCTTCAACCGTTATTAATGGTGAATGGAAAAGACATTTTCTCAAGTACACTCTGGATTTTATTCCTTCCTTGTTCTGATCAACTTCCTTGATCCACTCAAGATAGGTATCGTAACCCCATTCCATGATTCAAAGTACCTCATCTAATACTGCTGCATGATTTTCCAGTTTATTTTTGTCAATGAATACCATAAAAAGTAATTATTTGCATCACTACCAGGTTTGTTCTTGTATCACTCGAGCAGAATTTAAAATTATGCAATGACCCAGGATGGCCATCCACAATCAGAGTTTGGGAGCAGAATGATTGTAGATGGTGGACTGTATTGAAGATGCTTTGCAACGACATTCACAAGTTCACATCTGCCTACACATGCACAGAAGACCTGGATTTACAAGCACTTAGTGGTAAATAATGCCACCATTTACCCAAAATCTCTCCATTACTTTGCAAAAGTCATAATGAAAATAGTTCTAATTAATCATCATTTTTCACAACAAGGTTTTTATTTCCTTGTCACTTCACCTCTCCAAGCTCATTCAAATCTTACCCAATGACATCATACTGTTTAAAGTTAATGTCCTGGGTCAGTTTGGTGACATAAGTACATGCTGAAGTAGTATACCACATATATTTGATCATCTTGGATACAGTCTTTCCACTAATTCTCTGTTCTTCGCAAAAAGCCACTTCCAACCGGTCAGGGTGACTCCAGACATTCAAATGAAAGCCAGCACTTCAGCCACCTCAAACACATCCAATCTCAAAAACACTACTGGTTAAATTGCAATTTGAGCAAAGCATTCTGATGGCGGTCAGAGATTCAACCTGCAGTTCCATTTGTCCTGACCCCTACCAGAAAATGCAAGTTTATTACTCAGCCAATACCAGATACTCATTTCATGAAATTCTGAACAATCATAAATCTTTACAATATACGAGGCAGCTATTTGATTGTGTCGGTACTAAGCTTTTGCTAGAATTATTCAAAAGTAATTGTTTTCTTCCCACAAACCCTCATCTTACTGTTTTTCAAATGTAAGACAAAGAATCATTCTGCCTCAACTGTTACCTTTGTCAACATAGTAGCCTCTGCTTGCTCAAATCATTTTTTTGAACTATTCTTCTCACTTTCTAACCCAAAAATTAGTCTCTTCTATTCACCGTCAAGATATATTGTCATTTAAAAGAACTACATCTTTATTTCACTTTCACTGTTACAGTAAACTTGAAACCACTCTTATCTACCTTTACCCAAATTCAATTGTAATTTTAAATAATGATATAAAGGAGGCCCTTTATTCATTCAAATACTCACCATTATTCCATCATTATTACTCCTCATTCTTACTTTTCTCCCCATCATATATTATCTCAAAAAAATCGTATCTAAGTCTGCTTATTCTGCTAATTGAGCCATGTACAAGTGAACCTCTACAGTCTTCTTCACCAGCTAGGAAGGTGTTCATAGAGGAAAGCATTCATTAAACATCTCAACACCGAAAGGAACCTCTCCAGCACTATAATATTAAACCATCCCAAACTTTCACATCCATATTTAGAAAACAGACTGTGACTGTGGACTATGAACTAATATTTGACAGAGGAATGAGCTAATATTTGATCTATGAACTAATAATTTTAAGTGCTAAGGGGCTAATACAAATAAAGGTATCATTTTTCACATTATCTGCAAAATAAGATAATCAATCTGAAAGGAAAATCAGTTTCCTAGCCAAAGGGAAGCGTTAATTTCAAGAACAGAAAATGTTCTTTATAAAGTCATCTGCTTTTTCAGATTATAATTCAGTGGTATTATTTTTTTTATAAGACTAACCCAACCTATTCAGAATTCTCACAGCTGGGAAAGGCTTTTGCTAAATGGATGACAAGAATGGTTAGAGGCCAAATGACCCAACGACATGCAGTCTCAGAAGAGAGATAATAATAACCATTTTAAAAAGTAGTGAAGAGAGCATTACTTATGGAAATAACCCAATTTAAAAAAACTATACAAACAAAATTTGTAAGTTTCCTTTGAAAAGTTTCACACTAATATTTAATTTTGACTGTCCTTACAACTTTGGTGCTTTATAGAGAATACATTTCTGAGGAAGTGACTTACAAAGCCTCATTATTTCAAGGCACATCACAAGGTACCATCAGAAAAAAACTGGCATTAAACTAGATATCAGGATAGTTGACTGAATGCTATGGCAAGGAGTTTAACAAGCATGCATGACAGTCAGTGATGGAAATGAGATGCATAAGACACTTGAAATAGGAAGGCATGAAGTGATTCAAATGCACATATGATGAATCTACATCTGAGTTATTTTCGGACTGTGAACCAACACTGACCAACAAACACAATGACAATTAGGTAAAGGACCTGATGCAAGTAGGATGTTCATAACAGAGTTTTGGTTAAACTGCAATCTACAGGATGAAGAATGCAAGTGTGCCAGGAGAGTGTAACAATTGAATCCAGAGATAATAAAAGTATTTACAGGACCAGGGCTGATGGAGAATGGGGCAATAACAAGGAAATGGAATTTAGCTACGTGACAGAGAGAATAGGGGATCGTAACTTTATCCCATTGCTGCTCTTTATAGATCTCCCAGTGTACTTGCTTTCTGTTTCCTTACATGTAGAAGTGTTTAATGCGCTATATAGATTATTAACCATTGTCATTTTGTTGCATGTGACACCCATGTCTTTGAGATGTGCACTGCACCAAAAGCAAAATTATTTCCAATCATTTTTGTTTATACATTTAACCACTTGAAGTTCAGTTTAGTGTAATGCAGACACTTTGATTCAAATCCCTTGGAAGTTTATCTTGCAGAAATTTAAAATTTTGATTTTAAACCCATCTAAAACCCAACTTTCATTTGCAGGGTGGAGACATAAGAGACTGCAGATGCTGGAATCTGGAGCAAATAACAATGCTGGAGGAACTCAGAGGTCAGGCAGCATCCCAAAATCCAGGGTTTTCTGTTGAGACCCTCCATCAGTCTCAGAGACTGATGGAGGGTCTCAACCCAAAATGTGTCAAACATCCCTCTGGCTCCACAGATGCTGCCTGACCTGTTCCTCCAGCAGTTTGTTTTTTTTTCCCCCATTTGATTTGCAGGGTATTTGCTTTCCACCCAATTGACCAGTTCTAGCTCATTACTTAACAATAAATCTGGTTGGTTCTTAAATTGACTAGACCAGAGTTTTTTTTTTAGTGCAATCATCAGCATTTATCATTATTAGCATTTACTGTTAAATCTACTTCTGAATAGACACATACAGAGCAAAAGGAATAAATTGCAAAGATTCTGTCTTATATATCTTGTTCCTCCACAAGATGCATTGTTTTGCAGCCTTCCCCCATGTAATCAAGAGAAATCTGTAACTTGAAAGCTATTCTCACTGTAAGATGCCTTTGAAAGATCACATTCCAATGCATGAAGTATAAATGAAATTCTAACCTTCATAATTACAAAAACATAATTTTTGCTTACTTGACCCTATGGACACAAAATCAATGACTGAATTGCAACTTCCTCAGGTGTATTTTGAATATATCAAATTTTTAACTTTTTTTGTATTATAGGACATTTGTGTTTTAGCTTTTACTTCAATTTTCAGTCTTTCACATTTGGCACTGTGAAATGTTTCAAATATTAGTTAAAATTATGCATTTTACTTTCTAGTTTGTTATCTATGAAAATTCTTTCAGGCACTGGGTCAGATAACATCCTAGCCACTGGAACCCAGGAAACTCTTGGACCTTAATACTACTGGAGGAGGAAATGGAGGCAGGTGTGAAGGTTGTGAATGGCCTACTCCATTTCCTATGCAAGAGTTGGAATCCAAATCCAGCTTGATGGAAATTACGTAATAGTCCTCTGAGATTTAGTTACATCTGAGCGTTACTGAAGGCTAAACATAAGGCCATAACGATTTTCAAGGACTGGAAAAAGACAAGAGAAAATAGGATAAAAAGCATATAATGATAACAGTGAGAATTATGTTCACTAAGATTGAACAAGCATGCGTCAACTTAATTATGGAATTTTAAGGAATGCAAGCAATGATAGTGGTGATGTAAACATGGAGAGAAAATTCAGAACTTGGTAGCACAGCAAATAGCAGGTCAACTCATTGTTCCTATGCGGGCTCTTTTTAAAAATAAACAGTAGATTTTCTTAGTCCCACATCTCAACATTTAATCCATAACCCTGTTATGTCTTCATCCTCGATACCTATCCAACTCTTAAAATTATGTAATTAGCTAATCTAGATTTCAGGTTAGGAGTTCCAGACCCCAACCCCAAGTGAAAAAATAATTTCCCCTTCTCTGCACTAGGATACTTTTAAGGAAAGTGTACACATAATTTAATGAATATTAATAACCAATCACATATGTAATTTCAATTGTTCAGTCTAACATTCAGAAACAATTAAAAGTAAATATTTAAATTCTATTTACAAATGTGCAGAGTTGCAATTAATATCAACTGATATAGTAACACAAAGTATTTATTTTATTATTAAAAGGTGACTGACAAAAAGAGAGTGCAAATAGTTCTGCAAAGTTAACACTCTAAATAATGTATGTTACAGATTGAAAACAGTGAGAACTACCTCATACTATATAATAGTTCATTATATTGACAGTGAAACAACCCTGCCTTGAATTTAAGACTGTTCAAAGCTTAACTAATTTGTAACATTAAGTTAGTGATATTTTGATGTACACTAAAAAATTAAGAGTACAGCTTAAAATAAATGAAGCACAGACATACAGAACTGTTGACAAAATCAATCTAATCAATTCAACATCCTCAAAACTCAGAAGAATAAAAACATCCTGTGTTAATTAAACATGAGAATCACAACTGATTCAGTGGAACTATCTGCCTGCACTTGACAAATGTTCAAGAATCATGTCGACTCAAACATTCACTGAACTTACTTCTGCCTGAACTAAGCAAATTTATTAACATCTTCCCCTTTATCACTGCCATTTAAATGAATAACCTTAGAGAACTTCCATCTAGGCATTTTCTCCAAATCCATTTCCAGTAAGTATCATCCTGGAATTTCAAACATTACATTCCCCTTCCCCCACTGAACAACTTTTTGGACTTTAACTCCTCCCAAAACAAAATGTTCTCTTCCTCTGGCCACTGGAGTATCACAGCTTATCCATCTCTCTGGCCTCTTCCCCTCTTCTCCATGTTCCTAAAGTGTATTCCTAAAAAATATGTAAAGTATTCAAAAAAGTAGGTAAAATGATGAAAGGTTTGGAGAAATTTGATAGTTTATGAAGCTATGAAAAAATATTATTCCAGGAAGGGTTATATAACTTTTTAAAAAATATTCATTCAAAGCATCAGGGCTTTGCAGGCTGGGCCAGCATTTAAAATCGCCCATCCCTGGTTGCCCTTGAGAAGGTGGTGGTGAGCTGCCTTCTTGAACTGCTGCAGTCCTCAAGGTTTGGGTATACCCACACTGCTGTTGGAGAGAGTTCTAGGATTTTGACCCAGAATGCATGGCTTCAATTCAATGCTGCTTATTTATCTTTTTGAGGTTTAAGGAAAACTTCAGACCTTTGAAGAAAGTTACATGGAAATCTGGATTGAATAGACTGCACTGTCCCTGGAAGAAACAAAGTTTGATGAACTAAACAGGCCAACTTCAGTGCACAATTTTATACAGCCCCTTGAAATTCAGTTTTGTTTAATATGACTCCCTCTGCAGACTGGAGCAGCAGTCAAGGTGTTACAGTCAGGTATTTCAATGTATTCTTATTTGGCAATAAGAAAACTGGCTGGGGTTCCCATTTCTGGTCTCTATTGGATAATAGTGCATAATATGGATTTGGGCCGGCACTTAACTTGGCTCTGGTCGTTCTACTGAAATGATGCTCAGATGCAGCTTGCTCATATTTATGATCTAAATTCATCAGATTCACTCATGTCAAACTCTTAAATTAAATTTGTATTAAATACACAAGAACATGTACTTTACCACGTCACTTGCACATATTCAGTCAACTGAAAGATCATCCTTTTATTTGTTTGATAAATTCTACGTATGAACTTGCCCAACAATTCCTTTTAATATGATTAACCAATAACATTAGAATGATTTATCCTCAAGTAAAGGTGACAAATAGCAACAAAAAAAAAATCAGGTATTAATATTAAGAATTAAATGAGAGCTGCATTTGCTGCCATCCCCAGAATTACATTATATTTGTGTTACTTCCCGAATTACCTCTGGGGGCTAATTTTGTGCAGAGAATAATTGTATGGGTGCACCACCTGCTGCAACCATTTCTTTCATGCTTAAATGCAAGTCCTGAGCAGAAGAAATCACCATGACTGCTGTGAAGCAGCAGAGAGAAGTGACTCTTTGGTTCAGTGTCAAAACCATCACCCCCCAGGCAAGGGTTCAGTCCAAAAAGAAGTTCAATGACCTCATCGGGTGGTCAAAGTGAGTAAGGGCGCTAAATTAGACTGCCCTGAGTTTCTGGTGCTAAGGGACGAATTGGGGAACGGCCAATTCGTGGTTTGGGCATTTCTAGCGCTAAGCGCCGAATTTCACACTGGAAATGGGCCTCTTTGAACGTTT
>JARFYF010000074.1:82135580-82146275 GCA_030265395.1 Rhina ancylostomus | reverse complement strand
TAAATAGTTGCCAAAAGTCCTCAAAATTCCAAAGGGAAACTTGCTTAATCTTCTTTAAAAAGTGGCATGGGATCTGTACCCAAAAGCCAAACAATGCTTCTGTTTAATTTTGCATTGATGCATTGAGATGAATTGTGTACTCAGTTTTCTGAAGGGGAGGGGTTAATCCACAAATTTCTGATTCAGAAGTGAGCAATTATTATTCTGACAAAGCCAACAGCAATCATTCAGGATTTAGAAAACAAATTCTGAGCACCTGCTAGAGACGCAAGGCTTCAAGAAGAGACCTGCTCAGTTTACTTGCATTCTATTACTCCAAGGAGCTATTTCACCAGCTGTCTGATGGATTTGCATTACAAACATTTGGAAGGTTTGAATTTCTCCAGGCCCTTAAAAGTTCAAGTTCTTAACTGTTTGTGGAAGGTCATTTGCTAGCAGATTTGTCCTCTTATCTTTGCCAATTTAAGAAACCAAGTTGCAACTCAGCTGCTGATGGTTGGTCTCATTTAAACCAACATACCGCAGTGAGAAAGGTATCCGCTTCACTCACGGTAAGCTTTAGCTACATGATAGTTGACGAGTCTTTCTGTACAAGAAATCTAGGCAGAGCAATTCATACACAATTCTTCAAAAAAAAGTTCTGAATTCTGCATGAAACTGAAGTAATTAAAAAAAGATTTTAATGATAGTCATTGCATTTGTCAATGATTAAATACCTCACCCAAACCAGAGAAAAATGATGCAACTGTTTTGTTTATGCAGCAATTAGAACAGTTTCCATTCTGGAATCTATAAAATATTATTCCTATAGTGTCTACTTGTTTTTGTGTTGAATCATTCTGTCAGATATTTTGACTGTCATTTTTAGTGGGTTATGTGGCTGCAAGTCTAAAGGACTCTCAGCAACAGTACATCCAGCTTGCAGCAGCCTTTGCATGACCTACATTTCTGGAAACTGGTGGCAATTGTGTTGATGTTGGAAAAATAAATTACAATTCCCTCATCAGCAGACTGGAAATCAAACCATTTATCCCATATTGCAATTTAATTCCAATTCATCTCCTAGATATTGTGTTTTAAATTTGAAGTTTTATCTATTCCCAAAAGCAGTAACCTATAGATCAGTGATGCAAATGCAGTTTTACACCCAACACTTCCAAATATTAAAAGAGCAAATAGGAGAGTCAAACCTTGGCCTTGCCACCCAGACAGTTTTAACTTATTTTTTATTATCAGAACACTAAGCACTGATAAGGTGCAAGATTTGTTGTCAGTCCTCTGTACTGGATAGCTGATCTTTACTGAAACCTTAAAGCAATATAAACAGCAAGGTGGTTTATCATTCTAGTAATATGGATGTGTATCCCAAGGTCGTGTATCCCAAATCCTGCACACCTTGCAGGTAATATAAAAATCAGAGAACATCAAAGATACAACCAGAAGGTTAGATGAAAAGATGACAGGCATCATGAGTACTGTTGGATGCAGCAGTGAGTATGATAAGTACTGAATTTTGTTTTCCTCTCATGCAGTTTTTTCAATACCATTCAGCAGTGACTGCATCAAAGACCAGAAGCAAGTATCAAGCCCTTATTCACAGTTTAAAAAAAACTGCAGTTGCTGGAAATCTGAAACAAAAACAGAAAACATGATAACACCCAGCAAGTCAGGCAGCATCTATAGAAAGAGCAAGACAGTTAATATTTCAGGTCAAAGATTCTTCATCAGAATTTTACATATGCTACAACTGCCTACCAACAATCCATCAGGCACAACTGATCAGAAACAAAATGGACCCATCATATGAAAATATGAGATGCCAGAAACTGGATATCATGCAACGAGTGACCGACTTCCTGACTCCAAACCTTTCACAATATCAGTAAGGACCAGATCAAAAGTACAATTGAATATTCTCCACGAGCCTGGATGACTGCAGCTCCAACAACAGAAAAGCAGCTCAACACTATCCAGAACAAAATGGCCTGATTGATTGGCACAACATCTACCATTTATTCCCCCTACACTCACTCCCCTTGACTACAGTATATACCAGCAAACACTACTGGCAGTAGATGCACAGGAACATAACCACTTGCGGGTCTCCCTACAAGTTACACAACATCTTGACTTGGCGCTCCTTCATAGACTTTGGTTCTAAATATTGTAACTCACTGTCCAACAACATTGAGCGGGTATATTCATCAGACAGATTGCAATAGTTTAAGGCAGTGGCTAATCACCAGTTTCTCAAGAGCAATTAGGGATGGATAATAAATGCTGGCCTGGCCAAGTTTACATACATCCCAAAAGTAGTAGGAATAAATGTTTGTATTTTTCAGCTTTAAACATTAACTGCTGAGGAAGCTTGAAACCAAAACCTGAAAATCTATCAGCCCCATCCATTTTCCCCCAACTAAGATTTTTTAAAAAGTGGACCTACAACATTAGGTAACATGGGAGACAGGTACAAACATTTCCACTCAATTGATAGGATTGTCAATCAGAAAATCTGAAAAATTATCGAGGGTAATGGCTATTGAATCAAAGCCCAACTTCCCAGATTTTTTAGAAGGGAATGTTCTACTTGAAGACCTTTGGGATCTATGTGAATAGTGCTATGTTGATCAAAACAAATATTTATTGTTGGAAAGTGGGAAGAGCTCTGCAATCTTAGCCAGAGTTGAAGGTTATATTGATACCTATGCCAGCCAAAGTAATCTGACCTGAAAGACAGACATTTTGTTCTCTTTAAAGTAAAATTTGAATAAAATGAGTGAACTTTTAGTAGAAGAGAGTAGATTTTACCCTATATGGGATTATACATATTTTGACAACTTTTTTGTTGTGTCACATGTTTCTGATACATTTTATATAAATTAAAGAATAAACAGAATGCAACTTATGAGCTAACATGTCCACAGAAAATTGTGCTGTTCCCCACAGTGTTTCACATGCAAACCGCCCTCTAACTTATCAAGCGGTACTTGGAATTGCACAGCTTTCTGCTTCACGTTTGAAGTGGACAATCTGCCATACCAGATGCATTCCCAAACAGGGCAAAGATACAGATTATTTACAAATTAAATTATTTAGTAAATACTAACCAAATAAATAAATACGTCAGGCAATTTCGCCTGAAATCTTCTGGCAGATACTGAGGTGAAGCTCTTTTAAGAAGAAAATTTGAATAAAAACTTATTGTTCACTTTAAAAATACAGGTAACATTTGTAAGAATTGTGGAATAGCAAGAAGTATAATTCACTACCACAAATCACAAGATAAATAAAACCATTGATCATATTTTAAGAAATACTTTTAAAAATAAACATGTGCTTTGGAGGCCATTTAATCAAACAAAAATAAACAACAGTCTCTAATAACCTTAAGACACAAATGATGACCAATGGTAGGGTGGAATTATGTATCACATAGATTTGACTTTTTTTAAAAATAAAACACCCCATTTTTAAATAATATTAGCAATCTATCAACTTTTCCCCTTCAAAGTCCAATCACTGCAGTAACCTACTACCAAAATTGCAAATATGACCTCCATCTTCAGTATGGCACTTTAGTAGCAGTAAAAGGAAAATAAAACCCAATGCAATTATGCAGTCCTGAAGACCTGGTAATGATTAAAGATCAGTGACTGAAGCAGTGCATGGTAACTATCCTCAGGTTTATATATACCTTCTGCAAAGCATGTTGTGCAAGAGATTTTGGGAGAATGCAAATCAATCTGCTGTCCATTAAACTACTGCATTACAATGACTTGGAGGAAGACTGGGGATCCGCCCTATTATCAAATCAATAGCCCTCCTCTCACTACTACCACACTTCCATGTTTTGTCAGCTGCTGACAGTGTCTGTGACCCAAAGTCACTCCAACACACCTCAACCAAGGCAATTCAATTAAATCTTTTCAGGCTCCTTGCCCAAATGTTCTCTGAGAAATTATACCTTGCTTCTCTGTAGCAGTTTTGGAGTCAGCATACACCTTGGCTACTTTCTCCAGATCAAGTTGTATAATCAATATGCTCTGGCACAAATTAGTTGCCATCTGCCACTGCCTCAGTCTGGTCATACTTTACAACCTTGGCTTGATACTGGCTAATTATCTAAGCTGCCTCTTCCTCAAAGTTTAATTTGACGCATTAGTCCTTAACAAGCGTTCTGCTTTCCAAAATGGACAATCAAGCAAGGACTCCCCTGCATTCCTAATAAGATCATTCCTCATAAGACCTTTTTTTCTCCTTGGCTATTGACCTGCTGATTCCAACTGTGAGTTTACAAAGGTGAGAGTAAAACATGCTATAAACTGGATATAGGCTTATTAGACACTTGCACAAGGCCTATGAATTGTTGAATGTTTTACAGGAATTGACTCAATAATTAAATCTTCAAGAAATGAATAGTTTTATTTGATCAATATCCCCCACTTGAACGAGCATTCATTTTTCCATTGTCCTATACTCTTACATTTGAAATATTAAGTCCATACACCTAAAACCATTTTGAAAACAATCATTGAGGTTGGTGAACATGTTCTGTAATGTTAGCTGTGCCTTTGAAAACAAAATACTGAGACTTGCCAGGTAGCCCAAATACTGAGACATTTTCCTGTAGTGTTTTTTGCATTTAGAAAATTTGGATGGATTGATCAATCGGCCATTTTGGAATCATAAAATGAGGGTAAAGTTCCTTACTGTTCTGATCTACAACTTTCATAACACTGAAGATGGCAAATTTAACAATCACCTCAGCTCTCCAAAATTTTGAACGCAATAGGCTGCACTCAAAAATCAACTCAAATCATTTACTACAACTCACAAGCTAGATTTACTTAGTGACATTTTTTTTGCTCAATCCCACTGACGCCTCTGTGTCCTCTGGGTATAGTTGGATTTCATATTTTCCATTACCAAATGACTGACTCCTCATGATTTTGGGAATCCACTAGTCATCAACCTTGATTCATATCCTGCCTTTGCTGGGCTCACTTCCTTATCTCCTACGAATGAACATGGCATAATATAGATATTTGACTTGCTTAATATAAAAATGAGTTTATGTTCCGATGGTTTAACACTTAAATGCCAGAAAACTATCAATTCTAATTCAGTCTGATGGATATTGGAACTGATGTTTGCACACTTACCATTCACTAAAATTGACATGTAGTATTTTAGTCAAAGCCTTAAGGTGTCTCTTGTCTAGCACACTAGCGAATCCTTTTGATTTGATTATTCTAAATCAAAATACAAATCAAAATGTTAATCAGTAAATGCTAGAATCATCACCTAAAGGAATAAATTCAAATTATTCAATTGTTTAAAGTACTGCATTAGCACACAGTTGGAACAGTCTTGCCACAAGGAACCTACATTTAAATAATGCAAAGCAATTAATTTGTCTTCCCTCTGAACAATAAAGTTTTAAAAAGCACCAGTGGTACATATCACATAAAGATTTATGCAAATCTTTCACAGAACATTCAATTTCAACTCTTTGATGACAAACTGTACGATATGTTCTGTGCAATAGACTCGTGGGATCTCACAAACATTAAGGGCCCATTCTCAGTCTTGGAATCAGTTAGCAAATCATCAACCCATACCATCACAATCTGCAGCATTTAGCTTTGGGATGCTAAAACAGATTTAAAAATGAAAAAGGAGGGTGCAATTCATAAATAAGGAAAGTCAAGATCTTTGAAAGGGCGGGGAGACATCAACTAAAATCACCATAACAGTGCAGGCCTTTACATCTCAGGAGCAAAGAATAAGCTCCAGTCAATTGTATTTTCAGCTTGGACATGTGAAGGTCGCAAGACAAGTTAATATGACCATTAAGAAAAAATGGGGAGGGTGATCCTTGGTTTTATAGATTACAAGGAAGTTGTACTGTAATTTTTATAAATTACTGGTTAGATCCCTTAAATATTCTGTGCAATTTTAGCAGCACAGTTTAGGACAGAAGGGGTAAAGAGGTTTATTACAATTGTACCATAGAAGTGGAACTTCAATAACATGTAGAGACTGAAGAAAGTAGGTTATTTTCTCTATGGCAGAGAAAGTTAATGGATGTGATCAAAAATCATGAAGTGTGTTTGAGAGATTAAACAAGGAGAAACTTGTTTTTCCAGTGATAAGCATAGGTACCAAAAGATACAGATTTAATATGATTGCCAGTAAGAAAAAAAGTGGATTTATTTCCGATATAGCAAATTGTCATGAACTGAAATGCATTGCCTGAAAAAAAATGACCTGCAAAAGATAATGAGGGACATCTTTGAAGTGAAATATTTATGGAGTTTGCAGGAAAAGGGCAGGGAGTGGGATTAACGGGATAACTTTTCTAAGAACCTACAGGAGCAATAGGACCAACAGGACCAACAGCCTCCTCCTTTGTTGTATCATATGATACTGCACTCATACTGAACATAAACCTTCAAGCTGAATGAAGAATGTGCATTTTTTTCTCTGATTTCCTTTTCAATAAATCTAGCTCTACCATCTTTTCAGGTTTATTGCACGAAAACATTTTTGCTCAGGGTATACCAAGTTCTTTTGTCAGTCACTTTAAATCCATGTCCTGTTCTTCAACCCTTCCTCCTGCAGCACCTAGAATTGGCATAAGAACTAATGATCAGAAACCTAAGCAAAGGGAGAATGTTACTACTGTACTTCAGTGTTTTACTAGTACGTCCACATATTAGCATCTGTTTCTCCTGCTGACTCCAAGCTGTTCAACATAAGCTGCTAATGATCAGTGCCAGCAGGAGCAGCATGCACAAATATAGTTGGAAGTGCTTCTTTTGACTTTTATCTGTTTTCTTACTAAAACATGCAAATCATATTCTTTAACAGATATTACCACTAAATAGTTAAAAATCCCTTCAAGTCTTTACTTTAACAACATTTCCTCATTATCTCTCGTAGCCCAATCTTCATACCTGTGAACTCTCACACATTAGGTGCGAGGCTCACACATTCTATGACCCACTCACACATGCATTTAAATCTCACGCGAAACTACTGGCGCTAAACAGGTTTAAAATAATACTTAGCAGTCCAAGGAACTAATGAAATAATCTCATACTTTGCTATATGCAACAGCTTCATTTTATTCATTAAGTATCGGGGCAAACCCCACCTTAACAGAAATTTTTTTAATGTTATTGAACGCATAAGTTGTTCACAATTTTATCATTTACAAACACAAACATTATGTTGATTTACAGTCTTTGCTGTGCAGGAACAAATATTCCCAGGGTTGCCACTTCAAGTTTTTCAAGAGACTGGGTCCCTAATGCCCTTTACAAATGAAAGTGAGAAATACCCATCTTCCCCCAAATTAATGAACAATTAATAGAACTGGAAATGTGCAGCTGTTAAAATATTCAACTTTCTGAGCAATGATACAAACTGCAGTCAATCAATCTCACACACACACACCTTTCATGCTTATGTAGCTAAATAATTAGCAAAAAATTTTAAAATTATCCAGCTGTGGAATCCACAATTTTGGGTTACAATGGCTAAAGTAACAACAGCGAGCTAATATTGGGCCATCAGAAGTAAATGATAAATAGCAATAGAAAGATTTCTTTGTGGTGGAGAACAGCATGCAAAAGTTCAATATTACCTTATATTATCAATAAACATAAAACCAGTTAGGTAGCGTCTGGATCCGCAATAAATTCCTCACATGATTGTAGATAGAGTCATAATGTTGTGTTTCTACAACACAGAAATGGGCCCTTCAGCCCATCTAGTCCATGTCGGCCTGGTTTTCTGCTTTGTCCCATCTAACTGCACCTGGACCATAGCCCTCCATACCCCTCTCATCCATGCACCAATCCAAACTTATCTTAAATGTCACAATTGAACCCACATCCACCGGCAGCTTGTTCCACACTCGCACCACCCTCTTAGTGAGGAGGTTTCCCCTCAGATTCCCCTTAAATATTTGACCTTTCACCCTAAACCTATGGTCTCTAGTTCTAGTCTCACCCAAACTGAGGGCAAAAAGCCTGTATGTATTTATCCAATCTATTCCTCTCATAATTTTGTATGCCTCTAAGATCTCCCCTCATTCTCCTGTGCTCCAGGGAATAAAGTAAATTTTCCTTGCACTCTTTAAAGCTTATTGATATCTTTAGGTAGGTGACCAGAACTGCACACAATACTCTAAATTCAGCCTCACCAACGTCTTGTAGAACTTCAACATAACATCTCAACTCCTGTACTCAGTGCCCTGATTTGTGAAGGCCAATGTGCCTAAAGCTCTCTTTATGACCTTATCTACCTGTGATGCCACTTTCAAGGAGTTATGGATTTGCATTTCCAGGTCCCATTGTTCTACCGTACACCTCAGTGCCCTACCATTCACTGTGTCCTACCCTAGTTTGTCCTCCCAAAGTGCATCACTTCATACTTGTTGCATCTTAAAGTATTTAGTCCACTTTATTGCAACTCTGGTGTCTTTTGACACTGATAGAAGAAGTCACACCATTAATGTTATTTAATAAATTTGAATAATAGGATCTTAAGGCACATCAGCACTTCAGTCAGCTCTAGCTAAAATGAATGCTACTTGGCCAGAACTTGGAAACTGGCTAGGTCTCCTACCAACATACAGAAGAGTACCAACATGCATAAAAACATGCTATACTATACAGTTGTATCACTGGTCAGCACTTCTAATAATATGTAGTAAACCAATTTGGAACTGCCCTGAAAGAAGCAAAAATGTCTGATTCCAGGGATGTCCTACCAAAGGCTGAGGTGGAAGACTTCACTACCACTGGTGGTGCAAATGGGTGACTTTCCTTGCATTTATACACCATGACAGGACCTCATTTTGGACTTTGTTACAAAATTCAGAGCCTTCTCATCTTCGAGCTTTCTCAAGAAAGCATTTACTCTCTGAAGTCATACCATTTGCAAGTCAATGAATCTCCTAAGCAATATGCCATGTCAATATAGATGTCAATAGTCACTTCAACCATTCTATCATATGGCAACTCCTGTATATTATTTAATTTTCTTTTAATACTTGAAGTTATTTCTTTTAATAAGCTTACCAACTGTTGGTCTCAAGAAGAATTAGTTTTTAAATGGAATATGTCTAGCACAATATTGATTAGTATCCAAATACAAACTCAATAATTGCAGTAATGTAACATTTCCATTATATTCATACAGCTTACAAATACACAGCACTTGAGCCAAATGAAACTAAGTTACCATGGCTTTTTTCCCCTGAACAACAAAAGTAAACTACGAATTCCTCAAATGTTTGAGATAATTTCTTTGCATTTATACTAGAGATTTTTTTGAGCAAATGTAGCACAGGAAAAAAAATGCAGTTTTACAGTTTTGATTTTCTCCAGTGTCATACAGGATTAAAAAAGTTAAAATGGTTACTAGCTATTATTTCTTTAAGTTTATCTTGAGAGAACTCAAAAAGCAAAGTAAAAAGTGAACATTTTTAAATAACTCATTACTCAAGGTAATGAGGTTCTGAATAAAAACTGCACATATAAGTATTCATTTCAATAATGTCAAGTACTAATGCATAACTATTGGTTAAAAGGGAAAAGGCAAATTAGTTTATATTTAAGTTAATGCAATTCCCTGCCTGTTATTAAAGTTTACTTTAAAACACACTGAAAATAAATCAAATTTCTACAGTGTGAACCTTCAGGTTTTTGTTCCATAAATAGTAGGTGGATACTCCACATTGAAAGATGGAGGTTACCAGCCTGCTGGAAACAAGAGATCCATTAATCACAGCAATCTCCTGGAAGTGCCTAGAATGTATTAGGATTCAGCAGAAGTTTCATGGATTTCTTTTCATAAATTGACCATGGTTTTTTTTTTGCTTTCTCCAGGTAATTACTTCCTTGGGAGCAGGTAGTATCAATGTCCAGATAAAGAATGCTTGAACAAGTTATCTGCATACATTTATTTTGTTATGTATCCCTGCTATACAGCAAGAGCATTGTTTATTTCTCTGCAATTGACCAAGAAACATTTTTCCAGTGTTCAGCATTGCTTTTGTGATCCTTCCAATTGAAGTGAGGCACTTTGATTTGTTGCCCATTAAACAGACAAAGCTCAAGTGAGCAGAAATACAAGGCAATCAATACATACTAACCAGCGAAAAAAAAATCAGCAAACTCAAAAATTTCCAATCATAAACCAGCAGTCAACTGTAACCATTCGAAGAAAATGAGCAACATCATTCTTTCTGGTTTCCTTCACCTTGTGAGTGATTAGGGTAAAAATCCAATTCTTAATTTGTGAAAACAACTAAATTAATGGATTATTGGATGAATTAAATTCAGGATGATTAGGTGTCCAGAAGCAGAGGGACCCAGATATCAGAGGATGGTAAGACTGGAGGAAATTAAACTGATGGGAAAGGGCAATGTTGTGAAAGGATTGAAAACCAAAGATGAACGTTTAAAGAAAATTGAACAGAAGCCCAGCTTAAACTGTGGAAGAAACACACTACCTCCAAAACTACACACTTGCCTTCCAACCAAGCACTTCCTGTCCCACCCGAGGCAAAATCTCCAGAACTTATATTAACCTCTTAAGTCATAAATAAAAGTAAAAATATTGCAGATACACAGTGGGTCAGGCAGAATCTGTGGGGAGGGAGAGAGAGAGAGAGAGAGA
>JARFYF010000074.1:82125429-82135480 GCA_030265395.1 Rhina ancylostomus | reverse complement strand
AGAGAGAGAGAGGGGGGGAGGGAGAGAGAGAGAGAGGGGGGAGGGAGAGAGAGAGAGGGGGGAGGGAGAGAGAGAGGGGGGGAGGGAGAGAGAGAGGGGGGGAGGGAGAGAGAGAGAAAACATTTCAGGTTGATGACGTTTCATCAGAAACAGCACAATTTAAGGGAGCACTGGGCATGGAAATTATGCCCCAGCTCGCATTCCCTTACCAGGTGTGATCAGCAAAATATACTTTTCCAATGATAGTCTTGACTTACAGATGGTAAAGGCCTAATCATCCATCAACAGAAATCAATGCATAGATGAAAAGTCACCTTAAAACATTAACTCTGTTTCTCCATACACATGACCTGACCTGCAGAGTAACTCAAACATTTTCTGGTTTTTAACTTAGATTTCCAGCATCTGCAGTGTTCTTTTGCTTTTCAACCTCTTCAGTCACTTCAGAATGCACAGAACCAGTGGAAACAAGTCATCCTTGATCCTGATGTGCCACTGGAAGGTGGATCAAATAAGCAGAGGCAAGGGGAGAACTAGGTCATCCTTCAGGATTGGAAATGGGCCCACACTTCAAAAGGTCAGCATAGGAATAAGTTTAACGTCAACATTACAAACGGGCTTATAGACAACTGGCAGAGATGGAGATGATGTCATTGGCCAGGAAATGGTGATTGTTGGAGGGACAAACCAATTTACTTTACTAGAATGTACCAAATAAAAGGACAGTGGAAGCAGATTTAATAATGACTTTGATAAGGGAATCTATGGCACAAGTGTCCAATGGCCTCCTCCAGTTTTTGATCATTCTGAGCTCAGGGCAAGAATTAAAACACAGCATTTAAATAAATATCACAATAAAATCCAGGGAAATCTTTTTATTTAAATTGCACATCTCTGCTCCTCCCTCAGAGACACATAGTGCACTGGCCAGGTTCTGTGCGAGAAAGGCAGCAGCAAGTAACATGATGCATCAGGATCAAAACTATTACAATTCTGATACATTTTCACCTAACTTTCTCTGAATGCAACTTTAAACAAACCCACATGCTCCTGCAGTCTACCTTATAGTTTCCCCTCAGCCCATCACTTGATACCAGAAAACTTTATTTACATAATATAGCATAACTCACATTCTAAACAAACAAAACCTGCTTTCTGTCCCCTGATTTCTATATACACCTGCTATATTTGTGTTGGTATGTATATGTTACATTCTTCCCATTATTACACATTTACATAAAAATACTTTTGCATTAATTGCATGAAACAACTTCAAAAAAATCCACATATACATAACAACCACTTCATTTCCCTACACTCCATTTGCTTGGCAACATTTAATTCATCATGCACAACCTCTTAATAGATGTCCATTGCTCCTGATGACCCATACTGTCCTAAGAGTTCAATTTCATCTTATATCGATGCTATCAATTACCACCGAGATCTCTAGCCTACAATTTCATGGTTATTCCAATTCTCTTCTCAGAAGTAACATAATATTTGCTACCCTTGAATCCATTGATACAAATTCTATTTAGAACATTTTGCTTAATTCTTTCTCTTTGTCTCTTCTCTAACCCTTGGCACTGCAGGAGAGAGATCGAGGCCAGATAACTTTGTCCTGTTTACGTAAACATACTTTCATATTCTTTCATCATCCGCATATAATTTTGAATTAATAACTAATTATTTAGTATAAAAATGGTATATTAATGATATCCCTAGGAATTATTCTAAATCATCAATATAAAATCATTTTTGATCAACAAAAACTCTTAATTTCAGTTTCATGTTCTATAAAAAGAGACAAAACGCTTAAAAACTTAAGTCACTTGGCCACTTTCTGGTAATTAATGACATTCTCTCTTTATGGTGCCAGACATTCTTTGATTATCCTCACACAAGTTCTTGCTATTTCCTGTTTTGTTGCCTGATCATCACCCTTCACACTCCCACTCAGCCTTCCACTCCTCTGGCTCACCACCCACCCAGACTGCAATAGTTTAATTGAAGAGAAATTCAGACCCTTTCTTTCAGAATAAATGTGCTAAATTTCAAAGGAACATAATAAATGTCACATCTTTGCCATTTAACACAATTTTAAGCTAAATAAAGAAAACATTTTTATTACAATTATATTCCAGTGAGTCAGGAGAAATTAGGAGAATATCAACTCCATTTCAAACTTTTAAATCTCTTACAACATCAAACACTGCTGTTTTGTTTTGACATTGAGTACAGACAAATGTAATTCATAGAAACAAAGATACACCACTCACCAGTGAAAAAAACTGGCATAAGATTATATTGGGCAAATTGCTTCTAGACAAAGTCTACAAAATACGCACTTCCTTTCAAAAGAAAGATCATTGAAAACTGAAAGCGAGAATATTGCCATTTTGGAAAGTGGCAGGAAAAAAGGTTAAAATGTAAGAAATAACTTGGACAAAATAAATATGTCCTCCTTTCACTGCATGAACTAAATATGGTTGTACAAAGTAAAAGCACTGTAGCACCGCTAGTAGAGCTGTACCTCACAGCTCCAGTGACCCTGACTCAATCCTGATCTCCAAGAATGTCTGTGTACCTGCACATTGTTTGTGAGAATTCCTCCAGGTGCGTTGGTTTCCTACCACATCCCAAAGATGTGCAGGGCAGTAGGTTAATAGGCCAATGAAAGTTGCCCTGAGGAAAGTGGTAGAATCTGGGAAGGGGGTGGGTGCTGGGAGTATGTGGAAAATAAAATAAGATCAGTGAGCATTTAGTGTAAATGGGTGGTCGTAGTCAGCAGTGGAGCTAAGGGCCTGTTTCTATGTTGTACTACTCCATAACTAGAGCAGATAAAGAGGACTACACCAAAATAACATAAATTTTTTAAAAACTGCAAAATTTACCTCCTCCTTCCCAATTTTAATAGGTTTTTCAACCCCTCTCCCAAAAAAGCCATCCCAAGAACTCTCTTTCACAAACAAAAAACCAACAGAACCACTGGATTTTCCAGTCATTCAGTTTTCCAAATCCTGCTTGCAATAATGACTCACACTCTCCACAACTGGTTACATTTTACACAGATGCTGTCCTTCTCTTCCAGCCCACAAATATCCCCCTCATCCAGCTTTCCAAAATTAAAAATTCTCCATCAATTTATTCTCTTCAGATATGAGATTTTGCAACCAAGAAACAGCCCTGAAAAGCGATGGACCAAAGCTTGATGGATATTTCATACAGCCAATGTATAAAATCCGATAGTTACAAGTTGGAAAAAGGCCATGGGGCCAACCAGTCTGTTAAATTAAATTTTATAGTAAATGGTGAATATTAGAGCTTCAATAGGTTATACAAGTTCACTACCTCTTGACTTTTATGGCTCTGTACTCTAAATCTCTGCTCTTTCACAGGACCAAGCACCAAGCTTGTTTCCATTCCACTAATTATACATCTAACTGTTTTTGCTAGTTCCATCTTTTTTAATAAAATCTCTTTCCATTATCTTTGATCTTCTAAATAATCATTGTAGGCATCAAAAATACTCCATCTAGGTCTGTATAGAAAGCCATTAAATGTTACAAGAACGAGCCAAAGAACCACCTGTTTTCAACCAACTAGAAAAAAAGGTCCTTATTTCAGTTCTCATGTTTAATGACAAAACAAAATGCAGTAAAGTGGGGGAACAAATGAAAACTACTGGAAAACACACTGCATATGACAGCTTCTTCCTATAAACTATGCAAACTTTACAAAAGTGGGGAAATCAGCAATGTTTAAAACCGTTGAACATTTGTTAGATTCCCTCCAATGGATGTCAATTCCAGGAAAAGACAAGATCAGTCTAGACTGTAGAATTCTACAAGGTCAAATATTCAGTGGAAATAAACCAATATACCACACAAGATACAGGTAGTCCCCAATTCTCGTAGGTCGGAAATGAACAAAAACAATGCAAGGGAGAGAATCACACACAGCTGTGACAGGTCAGCGAGCAGGCCTGGGAGGAGCGGCCACCTGCTAGCCTCACTGACTCAGTGAGCGAGTGAGTCTGTTCAACGCTCCCAGCTTTGCTTGGCTCGAACCAGCCCCCAACAGTTGCGGTTCGGAAGAGGGTAGGGAAGGTAAGTGGAAATGTCCCATTTCCACCTGGCAGAAGATACTTCATCTAGCCAGCAAATCCATCCCATCAGTCTTCCAAACACTCGTTTGTATGTATGGGATGTCCATAAGTAGGGCAATCATAACGTGGGGAGGACTTGTATGGGAGGGCTTCCAATGCCAATTGCTTTTTCACCCAACACAAATAAATAGTTCTGATGAAAGATCATCAACTTGAAATGTAAGCAGTTTCTTTCTCCAGATCCTGCCTGACCTTTTGAATAATTCCAGCATTTTCTGTTTTTATTTTAAAGATCAATAGTTCATTGATTCAGTTAATTTTACAAAGGAAGGTAATTCAGTTTGTCCAGCCTATACCAGTCCTCTGAAAACTATTTCAATTCCCTTGCACTTATTTCAGAAATATTTCACCCATTAAAAACTGTGGAGGATTTTACATCAAAAAAAATCTTAATTTATATTTGTTCTTTTAGCAATCTACACCTGCTGACTAAAAGTAATCCACTTCTTTCGAGCTCTCTGTCTGCCATATATTCTTATTTGCTAGAATTCAAGGCAATGTAAATTTCGTAGAGTGGCATTACAAAAAGCTTTAAGAGTTCAGTGTTTCAAATTGAGATTTTTAGTCAAGTGTCGTTCATTTTTTTAGTCCAACTTTTTTCTGCATGACAATCTTTAAGAATAGTAATTTTCAAACATTCCAGCGCGATTGGGTCATCCAACAATGGCAATTCACACATGGTTACCATAATTTACCAGAATACATCTACTCATCTGACAAAAAAAATAAAGAGAACTTGCCTTATTTTCTTTTCAGCAGATACCAAGTTCAACCAATTTGTTTTCATTAAAAAAAAACATTGGTTATACACTTTACCAGACAGACATCATCACTTAAGAAACCTCAGAATGCTTTTGATTAACTTTTCCAGTGCTTCCTACTGTCTAGTTTCTCATTTAAAGTACCTCTTGATACCATTTTATTGTATCAAAGTCAGTGCATAAATACAAGATGTGGTAGTACAACTAACAAACTGGATCAGTTCAGAACTTTGTTTTATGCTGCACCAAGCATCAACGAATTCTAGCAGTAACCTCTTCAATTCTTTTGACCAGTGAAAAACACCTTGTTTAGAAAGTACCTGCACAACATTAAATAAAAATACCACAAGGTGAACGACAGTTTGATTTAAATTTCCCACTTCAGTGAACCTGGCATTTAGAAGTTCTTTACATATACATTATGGAAATTTTATTCTTTTGTAGTTTAGTCTGACTTTATCAGATTGTCATTCACTGATTCACTTATGATTGCAGCACACTAGGAGGCTATTTAGCCCTCCACCTCCATACAGAATATCTGCTGCAACAGAGAGCGAGCACAAACCTTAGGCTGAAACCTCCTATCGGGTCAAAGTATATGCTGCACTGATACTCTGATTTATGAAGATAGCAAGGCTTAACAAACATACATTGGGCTGGTGTGGTTAAACATACTCAAGTTTTTTTGCAATCCAGTATAGGATTAAGACAATGTCAATCATTAATTAAACTGGGTGTATAAATGCAAATTGAACAGGTACAGGGTATGTATCTACTTAAAACTCCTGCTATGCTGTACTTAAATGAGATCCAATCATTTGGATTACAATCAAAAATGATAACCTGAAAAGTGCAAGACAGAAAAACAAAATTTTACAATCTATGTGTAAAGAATTCAACAGCGCACTGTTGATTCTAGGAATGTGAAACAATGAAAAAAAATGCGAGGAACAGTTCAATCAGACAGCATCTATGGAAACAGGGAAAAGTTATTATAGAGTGATGACCTTTCAACCAGAATTGATTGGTACCAATAAGCAATTTTCCATTTTATATCTGTTGGACTCAGTTCTATGCATCTGAAGTTGTTGTCAGCTGTGTAAGGTAGAGTTCAGTTCTCAAAAATAAAACCAGAAAATGTTTTTCCCTCCACAGATGTTTATCAATCTTCTGAATATTTCCAGCATTTTCTCTTCCCCTCCCCACCCCCTCAGAGTTCCAATATTTGCAGGTTTTTTTTGCTTTATGTTTACATATTCATTAACTCTTTCAAACTGTAGCAAAGCTTCAATGCTTCAGATTGCTGCTAATTTGATGCTGCCGCAGTGCTTTTGTCAGATCTGAATTCTGAAGCTTTGGGCTTCAAATGCAATTCCTGTTTATCCAGCTTTGTTCCTTTGCTCTCTGGCACTAAACACACTGACAACTGGCTTGAGCATGGAATGATTGTTACTGTATAACAAAAATCTCTTGTTCGCAAACTATTATTGCAAAAACAGTTTTCAAATTCCTATATTCAGATACTTGAAGAATACTTATTCTTTAGTATACCAGTACTTGTTGTGGGCAGGTGAAAAGGGAAATTGCTGATAAGATTTACAATCAGCAATGGAGTTACACTCACAAAAATATCTGGCTAACAGTGCAAATGCTTTACTTAAAATAATGCTTTTGCCCTGAATAACTTGGCCTCACAAGCATTATGAAGATCATTCACAATTTCAAAAGACAAACTTTTTAAAATTAATTTGAGCAATAAAACACTGCAAAACCTTTTACAGAAAGGCATTAAATTTAGCCAGTAATAGTGAGAGATGATCAAAATTGTGTTTCAGAGAGGAGTTGAAATGGAGGAGAGTCAGTAAAGTACAGTTTAAAAATAGGTCACAAAAAGCAAAACAGAACATATTAGAGACTCAAAGTTCACTTAGAGTTGGAGAAGAGACTGGAGCATGCAACTGGACTTGGTATCCAGGGTAAGAATGTTTTGGAGGTCAGAGACAATTGGAATGGGGAAGAGAGTTCATTTTAAAATACATGTAACAAGTACCTCTTAGGAAGTTTGTGCAAACAACATTTGAGAAATGAAACTCTGGGAGGCAGCAAAGCTGTACATGTACATGAAGCTTAAGGAGAAATGAACATGAGACAGAGACACAACAAAGCAACTGAGGTGGGTTGATAGCCTTGGTAACAGATTAGGTTCAGAGTTTGAAACCAAATCCTCAATCAAATAGAACAGTAACAATGTATAAACCTCGTTTAACCTGAAAAGGTAGCTAGGAAGGACAATGGAATCAGCACCAAGTATTTTTATAAGAATGCAGCACAATTATTTCAATTATGTTTTAGTTGAATTTGAGATGATGCTGGGTCAGCCGTGACTTGATGTGGGCAGGCAGCTTTATGGAATAATAATGCTCATGAAACTATGACTAATGACACAGCATTAAAGTAGGATGCTATTGGTGGTTGACCACAAATTATTTCTCCAAGGGCAACAAGGAATAATACGAGGAATAAAGACATTTGATAACATAGATTCTTGGAAAATAGTAGAAATCAAAGCAGGAAATGCCATGAATAAATTGGGACAAACAGGAATGGAACCACCAAATATCATGGAGGTACAAAAAGTAAATTGAGGGTGGAGTAAATACAAAATCTCAGAGACTGTGCATGATGAGCATAGAACATAGGACATTACAGCACAGGAACAGCCCCCTTGGCCCACGATGTCCATTCTGACGATGATGCCAATTTAAATCAAACATCTGCCTGCACGTGGTCTATATCCCTCCACTCCCTACCTGTTCATGTGTCCGTCTAAATGCACAACATATACTAATGTTGGATATTATTGATGATCTTAACTGTGGTATCTTGACATTATAAGGAGGTCACAAATAAAACTGAAGGAATTTGAAAATAGAGTAGTTGGCAAGGGGACTGTTAAGTTGTGTGGCAGTAATTTTAGGACCTTGAAGTTGGCAAGAGCAAGGGCCAGACGCACATGTGAGAAGACATGACTAAACTTGGAAAAGAGTTTGATGATAAAAAAGAATCAGAATACAGGGGACAGAAGACTTTTCTGTGGGTTGAAATAACCAAAGACAAAATGGCAATAAGAGGGCTGGACCCAACAACAAAGCTTTATCAGGTTGTGAAGCAACCAAGCCCTTGGAAATATGGAAGCAACAGCAAATAATAGAGTAAGCAACCAAGCAAATAGAATGCAATGATAAAGTAGGAAACTAAGATTGAAACAGAGTAGGTATTGTGGCACTTTCAGCAGAGGACATGTTGATGTTTTCAATAATGCACAGAAGGAAGGAAGAAAGCAGCATCACCTGATATCCAGGCAACAAGTTTTATGTCAAATGGATTTGTATAAGTCAAGGTCACACTTGAGGGCAGATCTAAATTGGCAAGGTGGTTTAAAATACAGAATTGATGGATTGGTGGTAAGATAAATACAATTTTGCTGCGTGGTTTATGGTCACGTTCAGAGCAGCATGTTGATGGATGATGTGATTAAAGCTGCAGGTGACTATAGGTGGATTCAGAGGGCAATATTAACATAACATGGAAAGATAGAAAAGAACATTTTAATATATGTCAAGAAAACCAGACCCCAAGCATTTGGAGATCAGAGTTCACATTTGTGGATGGAAAATTAGTGCCATACACAAATCAGATGCTATTCTCTCTGTTAGAAAGTATTTACACAAGGCCAGAAACTGAGAGGTCAAATAAAAATAGAAGAGTGGCAACTTGAAAGAGTATATGGAAGAGATGCTAGGACAAGGTGCGAGCAAGACAAACCTGAAAAGATAGGCCTATAATACAGTGGAGTTCGAGAACGGTTGGAAGGAGTGCTGAATAAACAAATGAGAGAAGAGAAAGAAGATGGGCTGCCTGCATTAGAGGATGGAAAGCATGCAGCCTCCTGTGATATGGACATTACCTTAAGAAATTCATCATATAAAAGGACAAGAATGTCAATACGAATCTCCAATTGCCCATCAGTGTGCCATAGAAATATGGAAAGGTTCATAAATTTTCACTGCTGATAGCATTAATGAAACGTAGGTTCGACCTGCAATTTAATGTTGAGACTTGGTCAGGCACCAGTCCAGAACATGTATTCAACAGTATTTGTGTTTTGTTTTCTTTTTCTCTCCCCTCCTGTTCCTATTCATCTCCTCCCATTGACATCTGCTCCAGCGTAATGGGATTAATAATACTTCACCACCCTTTCTCAATCAACACTGCCAGAAATGAGACAGTCTCTCTTGGTCACCATGGTATTTCAAACACTTCCTTTATTATCCCTTCCTGTTTCTGCAACTTAAAAAACATGTTTTATTTCTAAGTTTTCCTTGTTTAGATGGAAGATCATCAACCGGAATTGTTAACAATGTTTCTCTCTCCATAAATACTGCCTGATCTGCTAACCATTTTCAGTATTGTTTTTATTTGGGTTGCTTCTGAGATGTATCAGTGGTATCACAACTTCAAACAGAAGTTGGTTTTCTTCAGCATAGCACCAACACAACCCTCTTTCTGTTTTTAGAGATGCACTAAACAGAATAAGCAAGTTAAAATCTAGAGGTGGTCCAATAATAATAGCAGTAATGAGGCATTAGGTATAAAAGTTGTGACATCGTGTTATAGCTGTGCAAAACATTGTTCAGACTGCACTTAGAGTATCTTATACAGTTCTTCCTGCCACATTACAGGAAGAATGTGGTCGCAACAGAGAGAGCAGAAGAGGTTTACCAGGATGTTGCCTGGAATGGACAGCTGTAGTTATAAAGAGCTTGAACTGGCTGCATTTATTCTCAGTGGAACATTGGAGACTGAGGGGCGACCTCAGAGGTTTATAGAATTATGAGGGGCAGAGATATGGTAGATAGAAACTTTTACAAATGCAAGGGTGTCCAGAACAAGAGGGCATAGGTCCAAGGTGAGGGGGGAGAAATTTAAATTTAAGAAACTGAGAGATAAACTCTTCACAGAGGTATATGAAAGGAGGTGGGGGCAGATACAATGACACTGTTTAAAAGGTGTTTGGACAGAAAAGGCATATGCGGGTAAATGGCATTAGCATAGGTAG
>JARFYF010000074.1:82084844-82095648 GCA_030265395.1 Rhina ancylostomus | reverse complement strand
TCCATATTTATATTTCACCACTCAAGCACCATGGCAATGGGAACCTACTGCTAGGTTTATGTCAGGAGAAGACCATAAGAGTTCCCTAAGCTCTGATATTTTGTCTTTATATCTGGAATTGTCATGTTGGACTGCTTCAGGAAGGCTTTGGACATCTTGTTGAACTTGTTCTGCTGCAGGAAGCTAGACATCTGTGGCTACATCTTCCCTCGTCCGCCACCTGATAGGTACTTCAGACCAGAGCAGTTCAAAGAAATAGAAAGGAGAGCCCTGTACATTCCACATATGAAAGGGATAGAATATAGAAGAGTTCAGCACAAGAACAGGCCCTTCAGCCCACCATATCTACTTGAACGATGATGCCAATCAACACAAATCCCATGTGCTTGCACGTGGTCTGTATTGTTCTATTCCCTGCCTGTTCATGTGTCTGTCAAAATGCCTCTGAAATGTTACTATCTTATCTGTTTCTACCACCTCCCCGGCAGTGTGTTCCACATACTCTGTGCAAAAGAAAATCTTGCCTCACACATCTCCTTTAAAACTTTACCCCTCTCACATTAAACCTATGCCCTCCAGTATTTGACATTTCCACCCTGAGTAAAAGACTCTGACTATCTGCTGTATCTATGCCTATCATAATTTTTACACTTCTATCAGGTCATTCTGAAGGTTCCAACATTCCAAACAAAAAAAATCATTAAAGTTTGTCCAACCTCTCCTTACAGCCAATACACTCCAAACCAGGCAATATCCTGGTGAACCTCTTCTGCACCCTCTCCAAAGCCACCACATCCTTCCTTAAACTGTGGCAACAGAACTGTACACAATCCTCCAAATGTAGCCTTACCAAAGTTTTCCACAGCTGCAACATGACTTCCCAAATTTTATATTCAATGCCCTGACCGATGAAGGCAAGTATGTCATACATCTTCTTTGCAATCCTATCCACTTGTGCTGCTACTCTCAGTGAGCTATGAACTTGAACCCCAAGATCCCTCTGTACATCAGTGCTCCAAAGGGTCCTGCCATTTACTGCATACTTTCCTCTTAGCCCTAGCATGCAGCCCAGACTTGTCCACCTTTTATAGTTTCTCCAATATGTTATCTCATGTAATTGATATTGGTTTATTATTGTCACTTGTACCAAGGTACAGTGAAAAACTTGTCTTGCATACCGTTCATACAGATCAATTAATTACACAGTGTATTGAGGTAGTACAGAGTGCATTGAGATAGTACAGGGTAAAAACAGTAACAGAATACAGAGTAAAGTGTCACAGCTACAGAGAAGTGTATTGCAGGTAGACAATAAGGTGCAAGGTCAAACAGGTAGATTGTGAGGTCAAGAGTCAATCTCATCGTATAAGGGAATCGTTCAACAATCTTATCACAGTGGGATAGAAGCTATCCTTGAGCCTGGTGGTATGTGACCTCAGGCTCCTGTATCTTCTGCCTGATAGGAGAGGAGAGAAGAGAGAATGACCCAGGAGGGTGGGGTCTTTGATAATGCTAGCTGCTTCACCAAGGCAACGAGAGGTATTGACAGAGTCCATGGAGGGAAGGCTGGTTTTCATGATGCACTGGGCTGTGTCCACAACTCCCGGCAGTTTCTTGCGGTCCTGGTAAGAGCAGTTGCCATACCGATCCGTGATGCATACATATAGGATGCTTTCGATGGTGCATCGATAAAAATTGGTGAGTGTCAAAGGAGACATGCCAAATTTCTTTAGCCTCCTGAGGAAGTAGAGGTGCTGGTGAGTTTTCTTGGCCATGGCGTCATCCTTGGACAGGCTATTGGTGATGTTCACTCTGAGAAAATTGAAGCTCTCAACCTCAGCACCATTAATGTAGACAGGTGCATGTACACCGCCCCCTTTCCTGAAGTCAATGACCAGCTGTTTTGTTTTGCTAACATTGAGGGAAAGGTTGTTATCATGACAACATGTCACTAAGCTCTCTCTCTCCTTCCTGTACTCTGACTCATCATTATTTGAGATATGACCCACTACGGTGGTATAATTGGGATTGTTCTATCACATTATTTTAAATTGGACCATATGGTGTCTTAGAGATATCAGTGAAGTCTTCCCTGGTAAAGACAAATGCAAAAAAAATATTCAACATATCTGCCATTTCTTTGTTTGCTGTTGTTAATTCACCGGGCTTACGCTTACCTTGGTCACTCTCTTCCTATTTCTCTAGCCATAGAAATGTTTACTGTTTGTTTTTATATACAACGTGCAAGTTTTCTTCCAAAATTCATTTCGCCCTTCTTATGAGCTTTATAGTCTTGTGCTGCTGGGTCCTAAAACCTTTCCAGTCCTCCTGTCTATTGCTGGCCTTTGCTGTTTTGCATATCCTTTTCAATTTAATGTTATCCTTTACCTTCTCGGTGAATCACGAATTATGCCTCTTTCTCATGGAATCCCTCTTTTTAATTGGGATAAACTTTTGCTGAGCATTATAGATCAGCTGTTTGAACATCTGCCACTGTCCATTAGTGTTCATCCTCAAACTGTATTTGGAATTCTATCATATTGTGATCGGTGTGGGAATGGGGGCATGGCCATCTAGAGCTCCCGGTTGCAAGCCATTTTAGTTTCCCCCACCCCCCACATTCCCATGCCGATCTCTCTATCCCCGGCTTCCTTCACTGTCAGAGTGAGGCCAAACACAAACCAGTGAAGTAGCTCCTCGTATTCCGCCTGGACAGTCTACAACCCACGGCATGAATATTGAATTTTCCAATTTTGGGTAACTTGGTCCCCATCTGTCCCCTTCTCTCTCCTTCTAATCCACCCAAGTTCTCCTACACACACCCCTCCCCTCCCTCCCTCAACAGCCTCTTATCACATAGTTTCTTTCCCCTCCCCCACTTACTCCATCTACCCAAGACAAGTCTTATCTTTATCCGTAACTACCTTAAACCTTGTTGAATTATGGTCACTACTCCCAAATTGTTCCCCCAATAAGAGTGTTAAGAATTGGAGAATTTCTTTTAACCACTGAATCACATTCTTCAAACATAGATAATAACCTAAATCATCAATATACAAAAATGTATGATGCTCTTGTTTGAAATATTCTTCCTGACATGCTTATTTGCAATTTACTTCTAATTGATATATATTTCTTCCAAAAAACAAAATACTGCAGGTTTTGAAAGTCTGAAACAAAATGGAAAATGCTGAAAATACTCAGTGGGCTGGGCAGCATCTATGGAGAGAAAAAGTGAGTTAGCATTTTGTGTTGATGACTTTCAATCAGCACTGATGAAAAGTCATCAATCTGAAATTTGAACTTTTCTCTCCATAGATGCTGCATGGGCTGCTGAGTTTCTTCAGCATTTTCCATTTTGTTTTAGCTTTTCAAAACCTGTAGTATTATATTACATCTCCCATGTGGGATGTAGTATCAGTTGATACAGACAGTTTAAAAGTGAAATCTCTGCCCAGTGGATTAGAATTATAAAACTAGAGCATAAATGATTTGAACTTTTTGACGTTGCATGATATAGTTGGTTGCTGGTGAGAGCATTAACTTCCAAGATAAAGTATAATCTACGATAATGAATTTTTAAAAAATTTGGTGATAGCGAGTTAAATGATTTATTTCACAAGACAGGAAAAAGCCCTTTTTGAAACATCTGATGGATGAGAAGGTGTGGAATTCAATTTCAGGATTAGTTTCTGCCCCAATCATTATAATGACATTCAAGGCTGTATTGGATCGGTGATTGAAGGGATATCAAACAGGGTGGTTATTATGACTGGAACTCTTTGTTTACGTGGAGACTACATGCCAGCATAAACTGAGGGCCCAAAAGCCAGAAAGTTAGAAATGCTGCCAGAGTGTATGTAATTCTGCAGTGATCAGGGCCAAAGAAGAACCTTACACTCAAGCTATTAAGCTGTCTTTTATCTTTATAGATGCAGAATGAACAGCAGTGTATATCCCACACTGCCAGCTTTTGCTTACAATGGGAATGAAAAGGTAGAAATATGCTCATTGTTATAACATGTATGAAGAAAAGGTGGAAAAGATAAGTAGCTTTCTTTCTTTACCATGTTTAACAAGTATTCGATCTGATAATTAACACTGTTTGCAAAACAGGGCTTGTTCAGGGACAAAGTTAAGGGGTTTGAAATGCTGTATTGTGCATGTATATATTTGTCAAATATATCACAGTTCAATTTGTAGCAAAAGCAATTCATTACAGTTTGAATATGATTATATTTGTCATCTGCATTCCAGAATCTAATTGCTCTACAGTCCATTTGATTAATTAGCCATTAACAACACATGGTTATATAATAAAATATTCAGAAAGTGTTAATAGACTATTTATAAAAGGTGCAAATAACCCACAGTACAATTTTCAATAGCACCTGCTTTGGCAATAACACTGTTTCTAATGTGATGTCTTAACTGTCAGTTTTCAACTGTCAGTTTTTTTTCCTCATAACATTGTATGCAAAATTTTGCATCCTTCAGTGCTTAAAGAAACATTCCAAAACAATACTATATTAAGATGGGTGTAATATTATACTGGTTAGCCAATTGAAAGGATCCCTTCCGAACATGGTTAAGTTATCGTAAGAAAATATGCCATTTGAACTGCCAGTATTGGAGGATGACAGTTCCAGCTGGGAAGGTCATCTGTTTAGTATTAACTCCATAAAGGTCTATTTACTATTAATCGATATATTTATACCTTGAAGATAATTTCTCCTTGAATGATCAACAAGCTTGCCAGTGATTAGAATGACTATCCATCTGTCTTGGTGGTCAAGGAACTTCTAAAATACAGATCTGACATCCAAAGTCTAATATTTAAAATATAGGTGAATTTCCTTCTATGTTGCAGAGGCATCAGTTCTTAAGATGAATTTCCAAGATAATCCTATCAAATATTAAGAAAGAAAACATGATCATGTCACATATACTGCCCCAGTTTTCAACCTTGTTAGGGATAGCAAGCTTCATGGCCAGCAACATAATTATTGTGTAACATTAATTTGGAATATATTCTTTTAAAGGAGATGGGTATGTCTATTTGGGAGATGGAGGTGAATGAGCAGTTGGAGAAACAGCTCATTTTATGGCTGTTTTTAAGATGAGATATTTATTTATTAGTCACGTGTACATCGAAACACAGTGAAATGCATTTTTTTGCATTACTGAGAATGTGCTGGGGACAGCCCGCAAGTGTCACCACTCTTCTGGTGCTAACATAGCATGGCCATGAGTCCTAACCTGTACGTCCTTTTGGAATGTGTGAGGAAACCGGAGCACCCAGAGGAAATCCACGCAGACGCACACGGAGGACGTACAAGCTTCTTACAGACAGCGGCGGGAATTGTACCCAGGTCGCTGGTGCTGTAGTAGCATTATGCTAACCGCTACACTACCATGCCACCTTTTTTTGCAGACATGAAGATACATTGCACATTTTAGAGTTGTCACTCATCAACCTGTGTGTAACTATGATCAAAGAATGTCAACAGGCCCACATGCTTATATAATTATGTAATGTAATTGCTTGCGGTCGTATCTGCATGGTTGACTGAAACCTCAAAAGGTACAGGTAATAGATTACCACAAACCATAAATCATCAGAGCTCAGTAATTTGCATCATTTCTATGCTATTTTTAACAACATTATTTTGGAAAATATTTAGATTGAAGATGTAGAACACTGACAATTTAATACTTTTAGATGATTTAGGTTATTATTTTCTTTTATACAATTCTTTACTTTTTCTTAGTCTTTAGTAGGCCCCAATCTGTAACTTCTCAATTTTTTTTCAAATGCCTCTTCACATTAAATGTCTGTTTAATTCAGTTGTAAGCCATTTCTTCTTTGTTAAACACACATTCAAGTTTAAAGGTTGGCAATGGAGTTGGTTTCTTGTGATGTATTGTCAGATTAATAATTTCAGCAGACAATTATTTTAACTTCCATAATTGTAGGATGTGGGGATGCCTGGCACACAATGGGAACCGAACAGTATTTGATGCTGACTTTGATGAATCTAATTAGTAATTTTATGCCCTGAACAAGATTATTTAGCCCATGATACCCATTAAGCACAATTTTAACAGAACTGTTCCAGGCAACATTTCCATTTGTAATATCATGGCATTATCAAGGGTCCTATAAACCTTGAAAATATTGTCCTTAAATTAGTTTCTGTATATTCTGTTGTAGTCATAGAGTCATACAGTATAGAAACTGGCTCTTCAGCCTATCATGTTCATGCTGACCATAGGGTACCTATTGGAGCAATTTCCATTTTCCAGCACTTGGTCCATAGCCTCCCATACATTGGTGATTCAAGTTCTCATCTTGATAAATGTTGAAGAGTTAGGAATGCAGTCCCTGAGTGCGGTCCAGTTACTGGCTGGGAGTGTATCACAGAGCTGGGGGACAATTGCAGGTTGGGGAAGATGGAATAGGATAATCTGAATCAATTGGACATCATTCCTGGTATGTGTTAAATTAGATGGAAGTTGCTAACCTAGTTGGAAATCTCTGTAGGCTGAGGTTAGGGTGAGGGTCAAAGTCCAGGAGGCAGTTATGGGTGATGGTTGAGTGAGTGGAGTTGCTGTGTCAAGTGGAGGCCTTTAATGCTTTGAGATGTGGATTTCTAAGCCAGACTGCTGGTCAGGGAAAATATAGTTACTGAGTTGGTGTTGGGGGTGAAAGCTTTGCTGGCTGGGAATGAGCTTACTATAGTGGATTGAGGTCAATAATTCAGGGGGTGTCACCAAATTATGAGCCTTTGATTTGGAAGTGAGTTGTGAGAATAGGTCCAAGGATTCAGTATATCAGTTAATAGAGGGGGAGTAAATCATGCAACTGTTGTGGATTTGGGAAGAAAGTTAAAGTTGGGCTCAGTTCAGGGGGACATGAAGAAATGAAGGTAAATAAATAAATCAAAGGAAACCTGCCTGAATTGGGTTCCTATTGCCCGGCTGAGAGCTGCTCAGAGTGGCCCGCTTTAAAATGTACTTCTGCAATTTAGCTATTAAAAATATTTAGGTTGAGCGTATCCAACACAGGGACACTTTAGAACCACTTGCACAATTTTCTCCAGACTTCACTCTAAACATGTCACCAGCACAAACACAATTCACAACATAAGCTACAGCACAGAAGGAGTCCATCAGGCCCATTAAGGTTGTCACTGCTCTGTACAAGAGGCCAATTGGTCCCACTCCTCTGCCCTTCCCCATGCACTATTTTTCTTTCAGCAACTTATCAAGTACCCTTTTGAACATCATTATTTAATCTGTCTCCACTACAACCCTGGCAGTGCACTCCACTTGTTACATGAGAAGGATTTTCTTCCTGTCGCCTTTGACTCTTTTGTCATTCACCTTCATTACAATGTCCTCTGACAGTGGGAACAATTTGTGAGTACGCTGTCTCGTTCCTTAACAAGTTGAAATATCTCTATCAGATTCCATCTCCAACTGCATTCCAAGGAAAACAATCCAAGTTTCTCCATTGTATCTGTATAACCAAATACCTTCATTCTGGTAAGTCTGTTCTGCACCCACTCTTCATATCCTTCCTAAAATCTGGTACTCAGAACTGGAATGCAACACCCCTCTTGTAGCCAGACCATTGTTATATATTGATTTACCATGACTTCTTTACACTTTGCCTCAATTTATAAAGTCCAAGATCCAGTATGCTTTTCTTTTTCTGTTTTCTTCGTCTCTTCTGCCTCTTTCAATAATTATGCACACATACCTCCAGATCCACCATTTCCCCTTATAGAGTCATGCCCTTGAGTTTATGCTTTGCACTTTTCTGTGGTAAAATTCATTTGTCAGCCAAGACCAACCAATCGATCAGCCCATCGAGAACAAGAAGTGTCTGGACAAATTTTCAGAGTTTCACAATTTGACCTGGAAATCATCATGCTCTGGTCCTCATAATGCTGATAAAAATCAGTTCTAGGCAGTAGGATTTTCTGGCACACACATGTACACACAAAGTTTATTTCTGAAGAGCCATATTTAATTTAAGGAAACTGCATCTCATTTCTATGATGATTGACATATTGGAAAGTATCCTTGAATTTAATAAATCTTCAGGAAGTTCAGTGGACACTTGAAAGTACAGAGCTGCACAAGGATAGAATTATTTCCTGAAATGCAAGCGGAGACCAGCTGGAAATGATCTATCTCATATAAAGTACTGTATGCTAAGGTGTTATTGTTTGAAGTTCCCTGGTGGTTTCATGTCCCTGTACATACAATACTTTGCATCAACACAAATGCTACATAATCTAAATCACTGTATCTGCTGAATCACTTTCAATTGAAGTAAGTCATCCTGCATTTTATTATCCTTCTTTACATGTTCTAGCACTTCAGCTATATTAGTTAACGAATCTGTGATATTTAATCAAAAGAAAGACTTGAGGGTATTATAACTTTGGAATGTGGTAGCTCATCTTATTTAATCATGTTTTTTTCACTGGAGGGATGGAAATATACATGCTTCCCAGATGTGGTAAATTTCATTTGCCAGGCATCTCCCTATTTCTAGGGAAAAAGACAATCCAGCTTTTCCATGCCTCTCGTGATTTTACATGTAATGTCCTTGTGAATCTTTTCTGCACCCTCTCTAGATTAATCTCATCCTTTCAATTGTATGGCAACCAGAAATGTGCACAATATTCCAGGTGTGGTTTCATCAACATCCGATACAGTTGTAACATAACTTCCCAACTCTCGTACTCAGTGCCCTGTCTGATGAAGGCAGGCATGCCAAAAGCCTTCTCCACCACCTTGTCTATTTGTGTCACAACTTTTCAGGGAAGTATGTACTTGTACTTCTACACCTCTCTGTTCGACAACATTCCCGTGGGCCATGTCATTCACTGTGTATGTTCTGCCTTTGTTTAACTTCCCAAAATGCATCACTTTGCACTTGTCCAAGTTAAATTCCATCTGCCATTCTTTGGCCAAGTTGATGTTGATCCTGTTGGAACCTGAGACAACCTTCTTCACTGTCCACCGCACCACCAATTTTGGTGTCATCTGCAAACTTACTAATCATGCCACCTACATTCTCATCCAAATTATTAATATAGATGACAATCAACAGAACCCAAAATACCAAGCACAAATACAAGGGTACATCAGTGGTCACAGGCCTCCAATCTGAAAAATAATCCTACACTTACCACCCTTTGTATCCAATTGCCTCAACCACCCTCTCTGCCAGGGCCTCAGTAATTTCTTCCCAGGTTCCCACAACAACCTCTTCTGTAATATCAATATGTTTCAGGCCATCACTGTTCTCTTCCCTGAATTCCCAAGCATCTGTGACCTTCTCCACAGTAAATTCAGACTTTGCCCGTGTCCTGTGCTATTGATGCAGTTACTGGACACAAGAGTAACATTGAGTCATTCAGCATCATTTAACTTCGATCCATCCAGCAATTCTTGACCCACTGCTAAGGAAGGGGAATCCCAGTATTATCCTGCTCACTGGGAGGAATCACTAGGGAACTCCTGTGAGGTCATAAACCCCTGGAAGTCAATGGAAAGGAGCTGAAGTGAATAAAGGCAGAGCCCACTGGGACAACATGTGATTGGTGGTTGGTTGACCATTGGGAATGCTGGGTTGGTGTCAACTGACTTGGTGCTGGGCAGATTATGCAGCAGCTTCAGGTGTGTGAAAGTCAATGAGCAATAGCAATGTCTCTCCAGGTTGTTTGATAAACAAATAAAGGCTGGGATACAGTTCAGACACCAGCCCATGCCCACTCCTTTACTATTGGAGTTACTTCTGTGATTGGAAGCCTCTGACTCTTGGTCCACCACAGGGATTGGTGCCGGTACCCTTACTATCAATTATATACATTAATGATTTAGGTGTGAAGGTAGGAAGTTTGGCTGGTGAGCTAGCAAATGGTGGGAAAATATGTGATGCCATTGACAGTGAAGACGATAGTCTTGGATTACAGAATGACACTGATCAGCTGGTAAATTGAGCAGAGTAGTGGCAGATGGAATCTAATCCTGATAAGTGTCTAATGAGGGTAGGATGTACCCAAGGGATGGTAGGGCCCAAAGAAGTGAGATCAAAGTGATATAGGGAGAGCTTGGGGCCAAAATGTCCCTGTTAGAGTGAAAGGCAAGGCTGGCAGGATTAGGGAACACTGGTTGAAGAGGGATATTGAGGCTTCAGTCAGAAAAAACGATGCATAGTCAGTTGGGATCAAGTGAATCCCATGAGGAGTGTAAGGGATGCAGGAGGACACTTAAGAAGGAAATAAGAAGGGCAAAATGAGCATTTGCGATGGCTCTGGCAGATAAGGTAAAGTGGAATCCCAAGAGATTCTACAAATATATTGGTAACCAGGGAGAGATTAGGTCTCTTTGCAGATCAGTGTGATTGTCTAGATGTGGAGTTAATGCCTCTGCTGAATGGGTTAATACCTTGACTTGCAACATTAAATGTGTTCATCCCTCTGTTGAATGGGTTTGTGTCACCAGGGAATTCCAATATTTTCTGGGAGATAGTTTGACTCAATCCCCCCAGTGAGTTCTGATACTCAGCATCAGAGAGTTAGGAACTGGACCAGCTGAATCACTGAAAATAGAGTCAAGCAGAAAGTTGAACTCTGTTCTCATAGATGCAAATACTGAGGGAAAAAGTGTATGGAATAGAACCTTGAGACGTAAGGTGTCAAAAAATAATAAGGTCTGAACGGCTCCTTTTATCTGCAAGGACAGCTTTTTTCTATTCTTCTCACAATTTTCCTGAGCCCCT
>JARFYF010000074.1:81912996-81923315 GCA_030265395.1 Rhina ancylostomus | reverse complement strand
GAGGCACTGCCTATTAATCGCAATAGAAAGAAACATATTGTTTCTGATTCATCCCTGTGTGCAATGTTTTGGTGCCTTTGGCCACATGATTTATGCTCTAATTTCAGGCAGAAATGGAGTTTCTTTTTGCTCACTGAATTATATCTTATGCCTAAACTGTGGCAGTATTAGGAAGCTAAGACTGTAAGACTTGCAGGATGGACATGGATATAAAATAGAGAATTTAAGTGGAGATTATTTTTAGTATGCTTAGGTCATTTTGCCTTGGTGTGTAATCATCTATAAATGTCCAGAAAGCACCATTGTCATCATTATGCAACCATATAGAAAAGTATCTTCTGGGGAAAAGCTGCCCCAGTTTTCCTGCATAATGGCAACAGTTATCTGTGGAACTACCAGCATTCCCCTCCCTAACTGTAAGGAAGCTCTGGACTCCCCTTCCAACCTACACTAATGCAAAAGCCCTTCTGTCACTTCATTCATTTCAGGAGTGGCGAGAGGAGTGTCAATCAAGAAGGCTAGTTCAGGGATAGGGAGAAAAGTAAAGCATAGAATAGTTGGGCTTGTTGATAAAGGTGAAAGGATGAAATGCCACAGTCAATTAAATGCATGGTCTCAACCTTAGTGTCAAAGGAATCCATGGCTTCTTCACGTTTGCTGCTGGAAATGAACGTAAGGAGGCAGACAGGCTCTTGAAATGATCTTGAAAAGCACCGCGTTTGTAGTCAAGGAGCTCATGCCATTGTATTATTCAAGCTGTACAACATTATCTAATCAAAGTACCATTATTTTAATCAATACCTCATAAAGAACTAATTGATTTAGCAACATGGAAATGCCATGTGCTGCAGGCTCTCCTTCAAATCGCACATCATCCTGACTTGGAATAAATTGCTGTTCCCTTATCATTTCTGAGTCAAAATCCTGAAATTTCTCACTCTTCCACATATTGGGAAAAGCTTGAATCAATAGGAATGCAAAAGATCAAGAAGTCTGCTCATCACCATTATCCCAAAGGCAATTAGGAATGGATAGTAACTGATGACTGTCCATCAGTGCTGACTTCACATAAATGAATAAGAAGACTGAAATTTGATGGATATTTATCCTAATCTACAGGCAGATCATTTTGGGGATAAGTTTGACAGTAATGCAGCGGCAATTGGTGCAAAAATGTCTATAAATTTTGATTTCGGAGTTATTATTTTAGTAAATCTAGTCTGAGACCATGACCCTCTCTAATCAAAGTTGTAACAGGTATCATCCAGAACTGAACAGAGTTAACAATCCCTTCCTATCCTTTAACACATCCATATAGGCTTTGATATAGTTGACTTCACTGCTATGTCCAAAAAGGTCAGCATGGACATGGTGGGCCAAATGGCTCACTTCTGCACTGTATGACTTCAATGCCTCCCTGTTAGATAACAAAATGGGTCTGCTTTGTTTGGTCTATTATTTTCTAATCAAACTTACAGTTACTCCAGCATAAAGTGCCTTTTCCCTGGTCCTGTGGCTGTAGCTATCACCTGAAATCTTCAGTAAGATATGGCCTGAGACTGTGTATGTCCTACAGATAAAGGAAGGGTCATAAAGAATTTTCCTTCAGTTGCATTGACTGGACTAGTTTTAAGTCACAGAGTCTATCTGTGACTGCAGTACATTTTACAGGATAAGAGTGCCATCTTCTGCACTGGCATATTGATTAATACAGCTGATTCCTTCCCATCCTTTTCAGACATTGTTATCCCACTAAACAAACCATTGTTACACATGATAACAAGGATTAGTCATTTTACAAATACTTGACAGGAGTAGAATATTCACATTAATGAAGTGAAATGGCAAAAGATTCAATTGCTGTAAGTAACGTAAGATTTTAGCTTTCCAAGTACGATTGATCACCCAAACAGTCAAGGGATAGCAAGGTGTATTTTTTCATAAAGAAATGATAGTTACCATAATTATCACAGTTCAATAATATGAAACAGACAAGCAGACATATGACCTATAACAGGATACTTGCCTCAGAATAGATTGGTCAGCCGAGCAGTAAACAATGAGAGGTCTTGATATTGACCATGGGCCTCGTTCTCGGTTCCTTCTTTGTTTTCATCTTCTGCTACCGCTCAAGGTGTTAACACAAGGCAAGATCCACCTCAAAGACTAAAAGAACGTAAGGTAAGAAACAGGAAAAGGTTATTCAATCTATTCACCCTGCTCTGCCATTCAATGAGCTTCGTGGTATGTCTTTTTAGGCTCTTGTATTTTCTGCCTGAGGAGAAGAGAGAATGTCCAGGGTGTTGGCTGCTTAGTTCCCTGAAAGTGGAGACACTGGTAGACAGGGCGGTGAAGAAGGTGTTTTGGTATTCCTGCCTTCATTGGTTAGGGCACTGAGTAGAGTTGGGACATCATCTTACAGCCGTACAAGTCATTGGTGAGATCACACTTGGAATATTGTGTGCAGTTCTAGTCACCCAGTGATGGGAAGGATGCCATTAAGCTGGAAAGAGTGCAGAAAAGATTCACGAGAATGTTATTAGGATAGGAGGGCTTGAGTTATAAGGAAAGACCGGAGAGGCAGGGACTTTTTTCCCTGGAGTTTAGGAGGCTGAGGGGGTGACCTTATAGAGATACATAAAATCATGAGGGGAGTCGATAAGGTGGATGGTCACCATCTTTTTCCCAGGGTAGGAAAGTCTAAAACTTGAGGGTATAGATTTAAGGTGCGGGGTGTTGAACTTAAAAGGGACCTGAGGGACAACTTCTTTAGACAGAAAGTGGTGGGTGTATGGAATGAGCTGTCAGAGGAAGCTGTAGAGGTGGGTACAATTACAATGTTTAAAGGGTTAAAAGTTATGGTGTCAGAACAATAACCTAGCCATTAACCTCACCAAGACAAACGAGCTGGTTGTTGACCTAAGAAAGTGAAGGGGGGGGCGGGAAATGAATACAACTTTGTCTTCATCAATGGAACTGCTATGGAGTTGGTCAACATCTTAAAGTTCCTAGGCATCCATATCACCAACAACCTCTCCTGGTCTCTCCATACCATGTAGTGATTAAGAAAGCACATCAGCGTATGTACTTTCTTAGGCGTCTGAGAAGGTTCAACTTGTCCACGAGGATTCACTCGAACTCCAGATGCGCTACAGAAAATATACTGATGGGCTGCATTTCAGCCTAGTATAGCATCTGCTCTGCTCTGGACCATGAGAACATGCAGAGACTGGTAAACACAGCCCAGTCCACCACAGGGTCATCACATCCTTCCATCCAGTCCACCTTCAGGGTGCATTGCATCAGGAAAGCTAACTATAGTCAAGGATGCCTGTCACCCTGGCCATTCCCTTTTCTATCTTCTAAGTTCAAAGAGAAGATACAGGGACTTGAAAGTCTGTTTGACCAGACTCAGCAACAGCTTCTCCCCCACTGCTAACAACCTTCTGAACCAATGACCTCTTTAACGTCGCCTTTCAAGTGATGCTGCCACATTCTCAAATCCTTAATTCTATCTCTTCCATTATTGTTACTTTAACATTTCTTTTTGAACTACCCCAGTTCGCACTGCTATATTTTGCACCATCCTCTTGTTTTTGCACTGTATGTATTGTTGTTTTTATTATTAGCATGTATACTATTTACTCTGTGAGCTTCACATCAGCAAGCAATTTCATTGCACCCTGGTTTACATGATGATAAATTAAACTAAATCTAATCTAAACCTGAATTTGAATCATCTGGACAGGTACATGAATTGAAAAGTCCAAGAGGGATACAGGCTAAATGTAGGCAAATGAGACTAACTCAGATAGACATCTTGGTTGGCGTGAACGAGTTGAGCCGAGGGGCCTGTTTCCTTGCTGTATAACTCTTTGACTCTGTCTGAAATGAATCCTGCCCCAATATTACTGCCTGTGCATAAAGTGAACTCAACTGAAAAAGAAGATCTGGTGGAAAGAGCAACTCAACTGTCAAAAAGGGGACTCATTGAGTTTATGCTCCAGGAATCAATTCCTATTTCCCATTGAAGGAAGGCCCAAAGTTGCTGCTCATAGAGACAATATCATGGCAGCTCTGAAGATTGATAACCACCAGTATCTCAGTGAGAATCTATCCAATTAACTGGCTATTAAAACATTTACGAGACAGGAGTTTATATGTAAAATAACCTAAAACCTAATAATCACAACCTTTGATCTCTTCTGCACAAAATACTCATTGTATGTTCATGCTGATTCAGAGTGATACCGCAAATTGTTTGTCTAATTTTGGCTTCTCATTTTCTTAACTAACTCTACACATAAATATAAGATTCAGACTACTAGATGGCATGTTTATATTTTGATTGTGTCCATAAACATATTCTTAATCTTAGGTTGCACTTTTATAAATCATGAACAACCTTATGGTTCATGACATTTTCCTTAATGCTTTGATAACAAAAGCTTAATGAATTCATTCGGCAGCTCATGGAGAGTTGAGTGAACAGTTGATCTGTACTGATTAGTGGGGGACGCTGGTGGAGTAAACTCGACACAGTTGCTCGCAAGAGTACAGATGATTTGTTGAATTGGTCAGCATATATTTATCAACATACTGAAAGCCAGCCTTCTTCCAAAATTGTGTAGTTGAATATTTATTCTTTTGCTTTTGAAAGATATTCTTGCTTTTATGGTGAACATAAATAACTGCCCTCTTTTCGGTTTTATTAGGTTTGACATTTTTTGAAAAATTCTCCATTAATTTTTAATCTTGTTAGTTGAAGCAGAGTTAGGACTGAACAAAGAGATCAAGTGAAAATAATAATTCTGCTCAACGGATAATTTAGTTGGTTTCAACAATGTAGATGTCACTGTTGCCTTACATTTTACACAAAACAATTTTTTGCCTTCCATGAAATCAGTACATACTCCAACACGGTATCGAAAATGCCAGTGTAGAACACTTGATATATTACTGGAAAGTTTTGCCTTTCTGTGTTTAAGGTATTCTCATTTCAGCAAATACTTAACTTGTCTATCAGAGTACATTTAGCACAAGGATGACTGATGTCCTGAAACTATCTTTGCAGTGAAGGAGTTTAACGTCAATATCTGACTGCATATGCAAATTCAATCCTCTTCAGAGAATGTAGTTACTCCTATGTAATTATTTATGTTCTTATTTTGTGATTTGCTGGTGCTTTATCAAAGTAGATCTGAATTTTAATATAAGGAAGCAGTGCAGCACAATGTTTTTAAATAAACCAAGCAGTATCTGTCTGTAAAATACTCCTAGATCTACCTGGCAATAAAATAATTGAAAAAATATCACTGATTTATCCTTGGGCATTTGCTTATGCAATAAGGTGTTTGATACAAAAGCAATATATCAGTATCTATCCCATGATAGGTTCACTGACATTAGTAAATGGGAGGAATGGCCATGTCATAATTATCAGGCCCTTATTCCCACACTAATTATATTCTCATCATCTTTTATTCCAAGTTGAGGTGGATAGATTCTTTGACACTAGGGGAATCTAGGGATCTGAGGAGGTGATGGGAAAGTGAACACAAGGAAAAGGCTTGAGTCACAATTTTATTAGAGAGCAGAGCAGCCTTGAGAGATGTGGGCGACTCCTGTTTGGAGATGCAGTGAAAGTGGTTGTGGAAGAAGTGCACACTGCACGAATGAAGGAGAGGTGCATAGTTTGCAGTGGAAAGCCAGATACCAGCAATAATTGCTCCATGCAACATGTAGAAATAGTGGAGAACACTGTTGGATAATCCCATGATTGTAGCACCCGGATAAAAATAATCTTACCCCTTATCAATGAAGAAATTGAAAAGAAAACTGCAGACCAAATCTTTGCACTGATTTATATTTATGTCATCTCAGGTTATGCTGCCACAAGAACTCAAATGCATTTCACTCACATAAGGTGATTGCTTCAGTTCTCTGTCAGTCTCCAACATCTGAATGTCTACTGTGTGTGCTTTAAGGAAAAAGATTCTAACCATTATGTTGTCATGCTAAGTTGGTACATGTCCTATTTAAGATCAGTCTATCTGTATTTTGTCTTAAGACTGTTTATATTTCTGGGCTTGCCCAGTATCTTAGGGGTGACAATAATGAAGGCAGCCATTGCTTACATCATGCTCAGCAGTGAATCTGTATAATTATTCACAGATATATGGACTAAATAGTTGCAATTTACACATAACTGCTGTAACTGAAGGTTAAGAATTAGATACTTGCAAATCTTATAGCTCCCCAGATTTGTGCAGAGAGCGCCCTGTATTTTTAGCCTGAAGCTTGTGGAGGAGATAGTAGAAAATGGAATGGAATGATGTCAGTCTTGACCACCATTTGGCCTAATCAACAACTCTTTCTCAGTGAGAATTCATGATATATAATTCATTGACATCATACTCATTCTAAGAATTTCTAACTTGACACTTTGTGTAACAGTGTTATCTGAGGGAGACACTGTCAAGATGCAAGAAGGCCTTAATAAATACAGAATGGGTGTGTTGGGGGAAAATCAATTAGCCGTGATGTTATTGAATGGCAGAGCAGTCATGAGGGGCTGATTGCTTTCTTCCACTTCTTTTTGTTATGTTCTATTTCATACGTCAATCATCGTGGCCTTATTTCCAGGTGAAGGCAGTGGGGAGCGGATCCTGGGCCACATGTCAACATTTAGAATAAAGCGATGAGAAGTCACCATCCTGACATGTTAACACTGCATTTCTCCCTACTGATGAAGCTTGACTAAGACAATTTGTTGTTTAGTTTTTTCAACAGAGCAAAATATCTCAAAGGCAACTCATAGGAGTGCTGTAAAACATAAATTTTGTCTGAGTCAAAGGAGATGTTAGGGCAGATGACCAAAAAGTTGATCAAATAGGTTAGTTTTATGCAGCACCTTAAAGGAGGAATGAAAAGTAGAGAGGCAAAGAGAGAAATCCAAGCCTAGGGTTTGGCAAGGAAAGTCTGGTAATGAATGACTGAGTATTTGAAATCAAGGATGCCCGAGAGAACAGAATTGGATCTTGAGGGTGGGATGTGGGTTAATAGGGCTGGAGGAGATTATTATACAAGGAATGGAAAAACTCTGGAAAAATTTCCAGTGAGGATGAGAATTTTAAAATAGAGATGTTGTTTAACTGGCAGCCAGTTTAGGTAAGCAGGCCCAGGAGTTAGGGGTGATTAAAATCTGGAGTGTTGCCACATTCCCAGCTGTATTTTGAATGCCATGTTCAAAGGGATAGAATTAGGATACTGGTCTGGATAATATTGGAATTGTGAGTCTCTCGAGCTAACAAATATATGGACAAGGATTCCAGAAACAGATGAATTGAGATTGGCTGAAAGTTTTAAAATTGCAGTTTGAAACTCATCTCAGTGTCACACACTTTTTACAAATAGTCTGATTTGCGAAATTGATCTACTGAATGTATTCAGTCATTTTCTGCTTTTATTTTCAGAATTCCAATGTCTGCAGTAATCTGTTTTCACAACGGTATTGCAACAGTGTTCTTTGAGATTCCCAAGGTTGATGTAAAATCCATAATGCTTTGACTATAGGGAACGAGGTGGGTGATGTGACTCATCGCCTCAATTACTGGAGTGCCTCTATCATGAAATCAGTGGGATGTACATCAGGCTAATCAGCAAACATTTTGAAAAGAGGTTTAATGGATTTAATAAAACTGCAACCAATGGAGCTTTTCAAACTATCTAAATTACTAATTATGTTTATTTCAAAATACTATTGTTTAACCTTGTTTGATAGAGCAACAGCCCCAAAACTGCCAAACAACATTAAAACATCAATGTTATTTCTTTTATAACATTTATAACAGAGTACATAAAGGGAGTTTTATTTTTAACTCAGCCACATAGGATAATTCAGCTTGCATCCAGAACAACTATCCATCAATTCTTAGCAAGGCATTGGGGAGGAATGGTTGTCGATGGCTACAGTTAATGGGAAGAATGGCATTCTGGTACCTTCAGTGTACTTACCTTTGTTGTGCAAATACATCAAAAAACATTTGTGACCATCACTAAAGTGTAAGGGTTTCACTTAATATGCAACTACTTGGGAGTAGCTTTCATTTTTGTGTGATAGTATAAAATTGCCCTGATTATAATTCCATGATATGCTGGGAAAAGGCGAAGGGTAGGGTGGAGATCGACTGGTGAAAGGCGTATGTTATCTAGTGGAAAACCTGACAGGATTTGCAACATGTCTGTTAGTAGCTTTACAGCACAGACACCTATGGACCCACATCTCAACTACAAGATGTGCTGATGGAAGCTGTGAAGTGAAGGAAAGGGATTCTTTCCACCTTCAAAATGCAGTGGAGATGAAGGAAGCAGGGTTGAGAATGGCGGCAGTAGGAGAATGCAGACAATGGGTCAGGAAAGGTGAACATGGTGATACATTCACCTACGTCCTGCTGTGCATCGATCTCCAACCACTTTTTCTGCCTCTTCAAGCCTTCATCACATATCTCTTTTCAGACCTTCATGCCTTTTGCATTTCTTCACCTTCATATCTCCAGCTCCAGAGATGGAGCCGGCAGTACTGGAAATCACAGATGAAATGGAAGGACAGCAAAGTCCCAAAGACCCGGTAATGCAGTGAGCACAAAGCTCCCACTTTGAGCTGTCAGTTTGTTGGCAATAATTTTAACAGTAAAGTGAGCATAATATCAGCTGCATAATGATAACCTGGAATGTATATTTATCATATCATAACTAATTCATATTTATTCTCTCCCATGGAGTTTTCATTCGTGTGGCAGCAGTTGGTGGAAGTCATTGATAATGATTCCTCAGAGGAACTTAGTACTTTTGAAGGCGAGTCAGCGAAGGACTCATGCACGATCTCAGACAGCTGAACTTTGTTGGGCCAGTAATAAAGCTGAGACTCCCCTATCACTAGAAAACAAGAATTGATCTCCTCACTAATGGCAGAGGTCAGCATGTACGTACAAAAGGCAAATATGAAGCATTCACATGAGTCTTCAAGCTGAATTTAACAGTGGGTAATCCACCTCAGTGTCCTTTAGAGGCCTCCACTGTAGCTGGTCAGGCTTCAGCCATTTTGATTCATTCCATGTAATATAAAGAAATAGCTGAATGCACTGCAGACAGCAAAGACTTTAGGCTTTGAAGTGGTCTTTCCTGTGATTCTATATTTTCCTATGAACTAAACATGTTCATACAAGTACAGCAACAAACAGGCACCTGCCCCAAAATGTAGAAAATTTCCCAGGTATGTTATTTGGTCATAGAGTTATAGTTCAGCCAACCTGGTCCACGCTGATCAAGGTGTGCATCTGAGCTAGTCCTGTGTTTGGCCCATATCCCTCTAAGCTTTTCCTATCCTTGTACCTGCCCATGTGCCTTTTAAATGTTGTTAATGAATCTGCCTCAACCATTTCCTCTGGCAGCTCATTTCATATATGGACCACCCTCTCAGTGAAAAAGTTGCCCCTCAGGGTCCTATTAAATCTCTCCTTTCTCACCTTAATCCTATGCCCTGTAGTTCTTGATTTCCCAATACTAGGAAAAAGAGTATGAGCACTCACCCTATATAGACCCATCATGCTTATATACACCTCTATACCATCACCCCTCACTTTCCTACACTTTAATGAATAAAGCCCTAGCCTGCTCAACCTCTCTCCATAACTCAGTCCCTCAAGTCCTGGTAATGTCCTTGTAAATCTTTGCTGCACTCTTTCTAGCTTAATGGCATCTTTCCAATAGCAGGATGACCAAAAATGAATACAATACGCTGAAAATACCAACATCTTGTATAACTGCAACATAACATTCCAATTCCAATACTCATTGCCATGACTGATGAAGGCCAGCATGCCAAACGTCTTCCTCACCGCCCTGTCTCCCTGTGATGCCATTTTCATAGAACCATGTACTTGTACTCCTTGGTCTCTCTGTTCTACAACACTATCCAGAGCCCTACCATTCACCATAAGAGTCCTACCCTGGTTTGTCTTCCCAAAATGCAACACCTCACACATCCAAATTAAACTCTGTTTTCTATTCCTTGGCCATTTACCCAGCTGATCAAAATCCTGGTATAAATCTTGTCTATGTTCACTGTCTATGACACCACCTATTTTAGTGTCATCTGCAAACTTGCCGACCATGATTGTACATTCTCATCCAAAGCATTGAAATAAGTGAGAAATAGTAACGGCCTTAGCACTGACCCCTGAGGTACACCACTATTCATGGGCCTCCAGTCCGAAAAACAACCTTCCAACATCACCCTCTGCTTCCTACCATCAAGT
>JARFYF010000074.1:81874110-81885178 GCA_030265395.1 Rhina ancylostomus | reverse complement strand
AATTCAATGTTCCTGATGTGAGGCTGCAAGGTTCCAAGATGGAAAATGAGGTGCTGTTCCTCCAGTTTGCACTTGGAATTCTCCTGGCAGTGAGGCTGAGGACTGACATATCTGTGAAAGTCTGGGAAGGGGAGTTGAAGTGACCAGCAACGGCGAGATGCAGATCCTGGTTACAGATGGAGTGTAGGTGTTCTGTGAAGTGCTCACCTAGTCTGCATTTGGTCTCGCCAATACAGAGGAGGCCACACTTGTGTGCATCATCCAGCATCACAGTGTTTTTCATCTAGATTCCAGCATCTGCAGTCCTTTGTTTTCCTTTGGCCATTTTAAGATCTGATGGAAACAGGAAAGGGAGCGAGTGTGGTCACATGTCTAACAATGGAATACAAAGGAGAAGGAGACTCTCCACATGAATATTGCCTATCAAAGAGGAGGATTTAGATGCTCCAAGATCTTGTGAAGCAATAATGTCACCTAGTTTGCAGACAAACTGAAAGGCCTGAGTTTGAGATTAGTAAAATAAAGGCTAAGTTTTATTGTGGGAGACTACAGTGATAGAAAGAAAAGACAGACAGGTATGATTTAAATAGTTTAATTAGAGGAAAGTGACAAAGCCAACAATTGCAAAAGAAAGAACAGATATTATACTTTGAAATTTTATGTGAAGAGTCTAATGGAATTCAAGCATTGTGAAGCCTGGCAATATACCTCATTAATTCAACTTAATTCTCTCCACAGTTTGGCCTGACATATTAGCTATTCCCAGCATTATTTTACTTTCAGATTTTCAGCAATTGCTATGTTGTGTACCTCACATTCCAGTGTTCCAACTCATCTCACACCTCACCCAGACAAATCAACCACAATTAATACTCTCTTTCAATACTCTCTTTCAGCCGACACCAACACCACTTGTGTCATTCGGTTTCTCTTCGTTGCCATCATACCACACATTCCCTTCATTCTCTCCACCACTCCTCCTTTCCTCCAACTGAAAAAAAAATTTGCTTTCTAACTTTTCTGGTTCTGACAAGAGGACATTGACCAGAAACATTAAGTTTGTTTCCTGTGCCATGGATGCTGCCTGACCTGCTAAATATTTTCAGAATTTTCTGCTTTTATTTCAAATTTTCAGCATCTGCAGTTCTTTGTTCAGTTTTCTTCAACTCATGGGAAGTTTCAAGGGGTTCAGGTTTCCCACATATTGTGTAGAAGTACAGCAGCTTGTTACTCGTCTCAAAATCATACCAGCATCTTTGTGTTCTTTGATCTTGCTGTGGTTGTGTCTCAATATCATGTAGTATGTCTTTATGAATCTGTTCATGTTCTGCTCATACCACTTTCAATATAGGTTTCAGTATATTGCTCTTGTGCCAGAAATCTCTTCCTGACTAATACTGAGTGCTTCCAAACAGTCTTTACTAGTTATATCTGAAACTCCACCATAGTTCTACATTACAATAAGTGGTTTCCCTTGTTCACCCTTATATCTCGAATCCCATCCGATCTTGCCAAATGTTTCCCTTGAATAAGTTTTCTAACACATTGCAGACTTTACCAATGTCAAATGAATGGACTGGGCCATATTAGTCCCTATGAACTGCAGAACAGTCTCCTGTAGTACCCACAGTACATTTGGTTCACAAAAATAGCGGACAAATCCATCTGATTATCTATCCACAATCAGTCTACTCTCAATCATCAGAAAAGTAGAACTATCATTGATGGTGCTATCAAGCAGGACTTGCTTGCTAATAATGTCCAGTTGAGTTTTGCCTGCACCACTGGGCTCAAGACAGAATCACAGCCTGGGGTGAAAGTCAACCAAAGAGAGTTGCAGAGGTGAAGAGAGTGTGATTGCCCTTAGCATCAAAGCAGTGTTTGACTGAGCATGGCATGAAGGCACCCTCATAGAACTGAGGTCAATTGGCATCAAATTGAAAATACTGCAGTGGTTGGAGTCATACCTCACATGAAAGAATATAGTTGTGGTTGTTGGAGGTCAACCTTCTCAGCCCCGGCACATCATTGCAGATGTTCCCCAGGATAGTGTTCAGTGCCCAGCTAAGTTCAGCTGCTTCCTTCTATTTCTTTCTATCATAAAGTCAAAAGTTGGGATTTACACTGATGATTGCACAAAGATCAATTCCATTTGGAACTCCTCAGCAAATAAAGCAGTCCACATCAGCATGCAGCAAGCCTCGGAAGATAACATTTGTGCTGCAAAAGTGCCAGGCAATGATCAACGAGAGCCAAAGCACACACCCTTGCCATTTAATTGCATCAGTGTTGCCAAGTCCCCAAATCTCAACATCCAGGGGTCATCATTAACCAGAATCTCAGCAGGACTAGACAGATAGATACCATACTTACAAGAGCAGATCTGAGGCTGGTTATATCATGGGGCTAAGTAACTTACTGACAGCCCAAAGCTTTTCCATCACCCACACAGCCCAAGTCAGCAGCATGATGGAATTCCCTCCACTTAGCTGGATGAGTGCAGCTCCAACATCTCTCAAAAAGCTGGACACCATTCAAGGCAAAGCAAGTAACCTGAATGACATCCCTCCAGCAATGGTGCACAGTGGTTGCAGGGTGGACAATCTACAAAATATATAGTTACTTGACCAGGCTACTCTAACAACACGTCCCATACCTGTGACTTCTATCACCAAGAAGGACAAGCGCAGCAGTGTAAGGAGGCACAACCACTACAGCTTCCCCTCCAAGTTAAACACCATTGTTACTTAAAAATATATCACCATTACTGCACTTCCCAGCAGCTTTGTGGGTTTATTCACCAGAATGACCGAAACAAGGGAAATCACTGACAGCATCTCAATAGCAAATCAGGATGGATAATAAATGTCGGCCTTTCCAATGATGTCCAGATTTCAAAAGGTAAATAAAGAAAATAAATAATCTATTTGCATTCAGAACATGTGGTCATTTAGCTGAAGGCTAATTAGGTACTCACATGCCTGACGATTACCTGTAGTTACAGCATGGAAGGTGTACAATCTGAGGTCTCTCTCATCTGAGTTCTCAGCAACATTTTGTACATTTGGTCTCTGTAGCCAGGAATAAGTAGTATCATAAACGCTATGCTCATATGACTCTATAGTTACTGGCTTCAATTGGTGTCATATTTCTTGATCTGCAAACTGCTGTAATATGGCCTTTGATCTGGCAGAGAAAGTACTTTGCTTCTCTGAATAGGCACATATTCATTGTATGTCCAGCACTACAATGATACCAGGCTTTTGCAGCCTTCAAACTTGTAGGATGTTAGCTCAGTTCCAAGCCCTAGTTTGATGGTGCGTTTTTGCTGTATGCTATTATCACATTTGGACTTGGATCTGGGCTAAACTGTTTTGTATTTTTGGTTGCCATTTCCATTGAAATAGCCATTCTGTATGCCTTCTCAGATGGAAGGTTGCTCATTCTCTAGAGCTTTGCTTGAATCTTTTCACTGTGTAAATGGGATACGAATTGATCACATTTCAAGAGACATAAATAGCAATTCTTTGACAGCTCCAAATGGGCTCTCCCAGCTTCTAGTTTCTTGCACCACTTGTAACTCTCAGCAATTTCAAAAGGTCGATGTTCTAGTCCTCTTTTAATTTCTGTTCAACTTTGGTAAGAGGTACACCTTCCTCAATGGTTCTACGTTTTCTGTACTCACTTTCATTTCAATATATTGTATGCTCAAAAGAACATGTCAAGTCTCTCCCTTCATGCTTTTAAGAACATTGAAATTCCATTAAAGGGTTCAAAGTTCTGAATGTAGGCTGTTGGTGCCTCTGCCGCTATCTCATATTGCTCCCTGCGGCATGCCAAACAGAAACTTTTCATGCCAAAACAAAATGTCCACTGCTCAATCAAAACACAAAATGTCCACCACTCACTCACTAACAGGTACTGCTCTGCAGAATCTCCTGCCCACACATTTCTCACTTGATCTATTTTTTAAAATCAATGCAGCCACTCAAACTCGCATCCTGCTGCCTTTGCTGCCTCTCTCTGCTGCCTACATTTCTCTCTCACCATGCCAGAGTTTTGCACGCCCACTCTTTACTCATCACCGGTGTTCTGAACAGTTGCAACACCAAGTGCTGGATTGTGACTACAGATCCTGCCTGTTTCCTCACGCCTCGGGTGGACGATCAGTATGAGAGAGGTGAAGGTAAGTCTGGGTCAGCTTGTTCTGTCTTACTAACTATCATTGTTTATCCATGTGGATACTGATACCCCATCATTACTGCAACTGCAGTGTGCTGGGTTAGCAGGCTCCTTTACTGAGCTTGATGCTTCAGCACCTGAATTACTCAGACCACAAGTGTTACCTGAGGATTGGCATCTTTCTAGAGATGCACACAGGGTAAGAACCGGTGGTAGAAGTAAATTTACCCAAGGTAGTTACATCATACAAAGTAGTAGTTATGTCATCACGCTTTATGTCACACGGCATGGTAACGAACAATCAATCACATGGCCAGACATTTATTACCCACTCACAGGGGTGTATGAGTATCATAAATGTTGTATACTACTACATGCATTTCCAATATAGGTTTCAATTGAGCAGGGCTGTATCTAGCATGGATGCTCAGAAAAACAGGCTGATGTAAATATGTGTGTATCTAGTGTGTGTATTTAATGTAATCTATTTCACTTTATTTGTAAAGTTTGGATAAAATGGTGACTTCTGCAATTATTTTTAAAAAATTGACATTTCCCTTCCTCTTTTAACCATCTTTTATTACCTGTGTTTTATTCTTCCTTATCCTTCTGCTTATATATAAATTCACCTGGCTGAATGTATTGATTTGAGTATTCGTTTTGACCATTTGAATTGCAGCTAGATATCCTGCACGTTTTCATGAAGTCACGCAAATCTATCTGCAACTGGTCTAAATTTACCCAATATTCTCAGCAAGAAAGAGTTGCCATGCAACCCAGGAGGCTGAAACATTCTGACGTGATCACAGAAATGTGAACATCGCAGGAGAAGGATGGTGAGGGACATAAATAATGCAATAAAACATGCAGCTTGGGTTTAGTTTCCCTTTGGATGCATCAGGAATGTGAATGAAATAAAGGAACAGGAAATGATTTTGTTGCTTACACATCTTAATGACCTGGGATTATAGTAAACATGAATATACCATATTAGAAAGTAAATCTACATGAAAGATATTTTTTATATTTGTTTTACAAAGAGTGAGTTGTTTTACTCAATTATACACAATCTTAAATTCCATTATTCCGTAACTATTATTTTGCTGACAAGATCACTTGAGTAGAATTCCGCCAATGCTGATATCAAAAGTGCATTCAATATGAACATGGAATTAACCATGGTATGATTTACAGGTACTGGAAATGTTATTTATTGTCTGCTATATAATCTGCTAGTGCCTTTTTTAGATTTTAGACACGCAAAAACATGCTGAACATGGATGACTCATTAATATAAAAGATGCAGAGCACATCGCCAAAGAAACTATTGCAGGGAATGTAAGCTCTGGAGTGAGAGAATACTTGAATGTTCAATGCATTCATTAAATACAGTACTGCTATTAGCCCTATATATCATAAATAATAATGAATCAGGAATTTAATGGAACACATTGCACAATTAGTTAAAAAGCTGTTTTGATGAAGTCAGGAATTCAAAATCTGATGAACAATGCTGTGGTTGTTAAGTAGCATAAATGCTTCTGCCAGGAACTCTAACAGGCACCAAGCCATTTTTGCAATTAAATTCATTTAGACTCCTGAAACCTCACGTAGCGGTTTTAAATGAGTATCTTTAGAATTGAAGCTTGATCATTGAAATGCTGAGTACCTGCATAGTTCTGACACTTCGTCTGTTCTGTTCCCCACAGCAATCTTGTCAAACCATCAGTGCTTTGCTCTTTAAAGGGAGTTGTAGAAGGAACTTGAGAGAATAGTTTGGGGAGAAAATAGTTTACAATGCCAGAGTCCAGCCACTGTAGAAATGCATCCAAGAAAGAATTGTACCTCTAGGAGAGCTAATGTTAAAATGAGGAATGTAGGATTTATGTGCAATGAAGGAAAATAAAAAATTAAAACTCTAATGGCAGATTGATATTATAGTAGGAGACAGTGAAGGTCATCTTTCCTGGAACTGTTAGATGGCAATATTTGAAATTAAGGAGAGTTTGGTGAGAAAATAGCTAAGGAAAGCTGGAGAAGAATCAACATTTAAGAAAGAAAGGAAATAAATAAGAATGCTCTGAAAGAATTCTGTAGCTGATTGAACAGAAAAGCACTAGGCTGGCTACTTTCTCAGTTACTACAACAGTTAAATTGGATCAATGTTAATCATATGTGTTTCCTTGACCTCTTTATTGATAAAAAGTATTGAAAGAAATTTTAAAAAGTCAGAAGTACATGTAATTAAGATAATAACTTGTATTTAAATATTCACAACATAGAAAAATGTTTCATTATACTTCATAAAAGTAATCAAACAAAATATTGATTGTGGAAATATTAGTGAAGACGAATGACGAATAAAAGCTTGGTCAAAGACGTGGCTTTAAGAAGTGCTTTAGAGGAGGAAAGAGATGCAGAGATGCAAAGAGGTTTAAGGAGTGGATTCCTGATGTCAGGGTCTTGGTACAGAAGCCAGTTTGGCATAATGATTTGCAGCACAGCAGATATCTTGGATTGCTGATATACCTGAAGAGAGAGAGAGTGAGCAAGCGGCAAAAGCAGATCTGAGAAGAAATGGGATTTTCTGTTCTACACTCCAAATTGTTGTGGTTCTTTTCACAATATGATGGTGATCCTACTGTTTTCCCAGGGACTTGTAAATCTTAATCCTCCACTAGATCTTGTGATAAAAGCATATAACAGAGATAAATAGTTTGAAGGTTATCAAATAGATTGACAGTTATAATCAAGCAATTGAACAATCTGAAACTAATTAAGTAAATAAATAAAGTGAACATTAGATGAAGAGTATAATGAACAGAATATTAAGAAGCTGATAGAATATACAGGATCAGTGAGCAGAAGACATGTCTTTCTTTAATCATACCTGAGGAATACAGAAACTTTGATAACACATATCATAGTTTCCTTTTGAGTTGAAGTTAAATGATGCTAAAGATCTAGAGGCATTGATAGAAGCAAAGTGGTAATGAAAGGGTGAAAGTTGATAGACGGCTCCAGCATATTTCAGATTTCCAACATCTGCATGTTTTTTTTTGATTTTTAGAGAAATCCTGATCCCATTAGCTGATGGTATATGGTTTAAGGACACAGACTTAAAATTCTGAGCAAGAGCTCCGGGCGAACATGAGAAAGAGTCTTATACCATGAACAGTAATGACTTGGAACTTAATGCCCAAATGAGTGGTGGAAGTAGAGATGATCAATGAGATTAAAAGGAACTTGTATCGGTACTGAGGGAAATAAATATGCAGGCCTGGAAGGAAGGAATGGGGTAATATGTTGACTCGATTACTTTACAGTCTATTGGCATTGACTTGGTGGGTTAGATGGCCCCCTTCTGTGCTGTAACATCCCTATAAGTCTATTGCCTAGTATTTGGATTTCATCCTTATTTGGCACATTTAACATGTTTGCTATAGAATAAGGGATCACAAAAATAATAAAATCGAGATATTTTCACTGCAAGAATTCATTACTGCGAGGAAGCAGGTCAGCTCAGTTGAACTGCATTCTCCATGGTAACCATGCAAGCTGCTATTGAAATGAAGGACAGTGGAGGGGGAGGAAAACAGTATAGGGGGAAGAAAGGGTGGTGGCATTGTAGTTTCTAGGTTGCTTGATACTGCTGCTTCCTGAGGAAGATAACAAGGGTAGAACTATGAACAAAATGTCCTTTACTGAAGGCAGTGAATGCAGCTGTGGCTTTCACAACAATGCATCAAAGGCCATCAACTGAGGTACACCAATCCTCATGTACACTGCACTACCTCCTCTTTTATAAAATAATTAATAAACTCATACAGCCATCACTTTGCATATGATCAATATTGCCATTATTTAACTACCTTCAGATATGAAATTATACAATCAACTAATTATTTACAGATATATAAATGTAACCTGACATAACATCACTTAGCCATTTAGTCTTTTCAACCCGCTGACCAAAAAATGCTGTGGATTCAGGCCACTCACTGTGGGCTGTCTTTAGCTCCCACCCAGTCCAACTCATTTATTGACAAAGCTACTTATCTTTCTTGCAGGTTTGTTTCTCAGCCTCATGATGTCCTCTGCTGATGCTTCTGCAGTGGACACTGTTTGATCTCATCTCTCCCTGCCATCAGGAAGCAATAATTGCTTCCCTTCATCACCTAGAGTGATGTGGGCATGTGCCCAGCCCTTTCAGGCAGACACACCACCTGTTAGCACCGCAAATCTTTATCTTTTAAAGAATGCTATTCCTATGGTCTTTATGACAGGTAAGTTCTTGGCAGATAATGGCAAGTTGCATTGCAAACCTACTTCTCATGATATATCCTTTTCCTTCATAATGATTCCTTAGCTTTATATTACTCAATCTTTGCGTAATCTCCTGAAGTCCATGTCTTGCATATGCTAGTGAAGCTGCTAATTTAACTCCTTCCTGGAAGCTTAGCTGCTCAGCTCTTCTTCCAGGCCAAGCCTCGCAATCCTCTTTCAATGGGCTGTCATTAAATCCCTTCCGCAATGGTGCCAGTGCATTGCTCCCTGTACCTCAATTACCACACCTGACCTCATGGAGGTAGCTGCCTTTCTTTGTTGAACTCTCATCCCAAATTAAGCTTTCTTTCCCTATTCCAGGCAGTGGAATGATAGCCATTGATCACATAATTATTTTGCAAGAGCTGCAGGCTGTGATTCTGGTCTGGCAATGTTTGATAGCTACAGATATCTTGTCACTGCTCAAGCCCAACAGACAGTGGCAGGATTGTTCACCCTGAAGTATAAGTGCTGTAAGATTTCTTCACTGCTCAGTGCACTGCTTCACTCAAACAGACAATATCTCAATCTGAGTGACTCAATCCAATCTATGCCCATGATCACTGCTGTATGTTCCTGGCCCGTAATTACAATAGGTAACTGACCTATCTGTCTCTGCATGGGTTCCCAACACAATTTTGTTCTGCCTCAAAAGCAAGTGGTTAAGAGGTTTCCAATACATATCCTGGCCTAAAACACCAATCTGTTGCAGTTTCAATACAAGTGAACTAAGGGTTGGGAATCCCAGCCTGCAGCTCCAACAGAATAGTTATGGAAAGTAAGCGATCAATGACTATCAAAACATGAGCTCATTGTTACTTTGTAATCAAAATGCTGGCTGTTCAAAAGATGCCATTCAACTTTCCTGTTTCCGTGCCGTTATTGTCAGGTTCGATTGTGTGTCCAGTATCCCAGCAGGACTATTTCATTTTCTTGCCTCCTTGTGTCTTCAAGAGCAGACTCTGGCTCTTCCCACTGCTCGTTTTTCAAAATGCTTTGTAAAGCATTCATCTGACCAAGGTTTTGTCACCTGCTTTACTGGCCCTTGCCTTAGCTCAGTGTTAATCTTTGTCACGTTATGCTCCAGGGAAATCCTTTGCAGTTTTTCATATGGTTATTAAGGTATGAAATTCTTTCTTTTTGGTTTTTCTGTTTTTATGAAAGAACTAAAATGAGTTATGTATTTGCATGAAGCCTATAAATCAGTGACCATGATTCCAGTTAAAATAATTTCTACAGAGAGAAAAATCAAGGCTACTAATTTACAGATGTGCTGCAAATAAATTATAAATCTATTTCCATAAATCAGTGCCCTGATAATGAATTACTTGTGATGTGTCTTTAAAGAGAGTATTCTCTAATTATAAGCTGTGCCAGAGGACATCATTAATGGTAACCTTCTGCATTTTCGATCAAAATCTTCAGCCTCCTCCCAATCCTCCCATCCTCCACCCCAGCCCTAAGTTCACTTAATGGAGATCTGGTGTGATGCCAGCATCTGACCATTTTTGACTTTCTGTGATAAAATGGGAAAGGTGGGTGGTGGGGATGGGTGGGCAGTGGGTGATGATTTATGGGGCCTCAGAATTCAGGAGGAGGGATTGCATCCTGCATCCCCAGTTTGTCCAAAAACGAGCACACCTACATTTCTGGATGGATACTTTCAATAGGATTTCTTCTAAAGCCAGATCACATTAAACTTAAGTCTCTGCAGGTCAACCCTATGTTTTAAGTATTAAAATTTTTAGATAATTCTGTTGCAAAACCTAAAAAAATGACATAACTCTGTTTCAAGGATTCCTTTTGGTACTGAAACAGACCTCACTGGCTACCATAAAGCAATTCTTTAGATCCAGAAATAAAATAAATTGTTTGCCAGGAGTTTTTCGAAGACCAGCAACCTGCAATTTAAAACAGAATCATTTTCCTTTTTAAATGCATAAAGAGATTAGGAAGCAGGTCATGTTTCCATAGTTTCAGAAGCTCTGTGGAGATCTCATGAAGATTTTGCACAGTCTGCAAAGCAATGGTAACACAAAGATTGCTCTGACAATGTAAGAAAGGGAAATTGAAAATGAAAATAAAATTGGAAAGCTGTACATAATAAAGGCTTTTTTCTTCACATCTCCATACAAACTCAGAAATTAACCCGCTTTACTCTGTTTTACAAATTATACAAGTTCCTTGATTGGAAATGTTTAGCTCTTACATTCATCTCACATCAGTCACCATGGCAATACAAATAAAAAAAACAGTTGACCAGAATGTGAGTGGTGTTTAAATAGATGCCTTATTTTACCATCAAATGTTTAATCCACTATTTATCAGATCAATAAAGAACTTTCACTCATAAACAGGTTTGACTGCATTATATGGCTTTGCCAAAGTGGAAGACAGAATAATGAGAGAAAATGGCTGATATTGGTATAATAATGATATTACCATAAATGCAGCTATTAGCAATGTCTCCTAACCAAAAGGAAAATGGAAGTTGTGTTTTTACTAAATTCACTCATTCAAATACTTAGAAGGTGAATACAGGTGAACCCTGAGTTACCGG
>JARFYF010000074.1:81839078-81850661 GCA_030265395.1 Rhina ancylostomus | reverse complement strand
TATCTCTCTGTGACTGTGACAACTGGTAGAGAGAGCTGAGATGACTTATTTTATTATGCAGAGAGATGTTGGAACAAGGACTGTCCAATGGGAGGAAACAGAATACAGCATAATCTTTTAAAAACCAAAGATGTAAAAATATTTGAACATTAAAAAATTTAAAGGGTAAGGCACTGAACAAATATTACTGACAAGGACAGTAATATTTTCTTCTGTCATATTATATTCCAATTTGATTGAGCTAGAAACCATACACTGAAGCCACGGTATGTCAGAAACCTACACTAATTTTGCCGCTGCTCTTTACCCTGGAAGTCTGTGCAAGCACTTCATGCTAGGGTTTGTTCACATAAGTACCTGAAGCTGCACAGTTTTTCACCTGAGCAGGCAGCAGAAGGTCCACAAAAGTCACTAGCACTGATTAAAATCATGTCTGCACTTCATACACTCACTGCCGACAACCACTTCAGAGCCGGGCACCCAAAAGGCGCAGGGCCCAGTGCCACAAGAAGCCCAATGACATCTGTGGCGATGATCTGCAATGATTCAGATGATGCAGTACACTTCCAGTACACAGTATACAACAATTCCCAACAATCAATTATCTGACCTCACATTCAAATAAACCAAGTGCCCACTTAACACTTTTCTAGTCTTCAAACATGCTGTCTCAGGCCTGACATATACTTCTTGCTATGCAACCTTGAAAGGCTTTGCAGCATACATACTAACCTCTTTCCCCTCTGCCTTTGCAGTATAACACTTTACATAGCACATCCATTATCAATGGCCCCAGTGAACTCATTTCTCGCCAATTAATAAAGAATGACAAATTACTACCAGAAATACCCCATTGCTTGTGATATCATTGCCCAGCACAATTGGCAGCTATCAGTAATTGTGAGTGAAGGACAAAGTTTCCATGGGAAAGGAAGAAAACTTGTATTTTTGAGGCAGCTTTCATGATCTCTGTTGCATCCAACACCCAGTGATCTGCTTTTGAAGTTTCCTATTGTACAGAAATGCAGCTGCCAACTTGATTGCAGCAGTGTCCTACAGTAAGCAGCAAGATATGTTGAGCTCATCTGGGGCTTTGCCCCTGATGTTTGTTGGGCCTCACATATTGACCAAGACACCAGAACTTCCCCATATATTACTAACAGAATGATATGGAATCCCTTATATCCATCTGAAGCAGGATGAGCCTTTTTTTAAAGTCTTTTGTGAAAGACAACAGCCTCATGTTGTCCTCATGTAGATGTAGATTATGCAGTCAAATATCAAGTGGGATCATGACGTGACTCAGGGCAGAGTGAGGCCTTCACAGTGAGGCTCATTTTAAACTAACTTGTCATTGCGATTGTTTCTTTTTGTAAAAATCAAATGGCATAACCTCATCTGCACTCTGGCTTGGAAATGTTGAGGTTAGTTACTTGTGTCTGAGATAGTTGTTACATGCACAATCAATAAACTTGAGACTGCAGTCACAGCTCTATATTAACATTATTTTCCCTGAGGAACAAATAACGATAATTAGCTCAAGACGAGCTAATGCTTCTGATTCTAGTAGGAATGATCCCTTCTAAAGTGCTGGAATATTTGGAAAAAGAACCTGTCAGTCAGTCTGTTGAACAGTTTAAACATAAGATTATGATTTTACTGCTTCATACATGTTCACTGAAAGAATTCCAGTTTTCATTAGATATTCAAATAGTCTACAATTCCCAATAATGCGTACATCCTTCTGAAAATGGGAGTGGTTGTGGTGTAAAGAGGGCTCCAGCACTGAAAGAGTTAATCTGTTTAAAGCAGCAGCCAGCATGCTGGATGTGGAGTTGCGTCCTGTTGCTTTTTACGACATCAATACAACCCATATCCTTTTATAGATACATTATGCCCCGTTTCCTTGCAGACCTATATCACTTTCCAACTGTTAAACAGAAGATAGGTGAAGGTTTTCCTTTTTAAAAAAACTGTGAGTACATGATGAAAACACAAAATGCTTCATGTCAGACTGCTGTTGGCCCTATTCCACCAGCTCCAAAGGCTTCATTACCCACAATCCACAGTGTCTGCATTTGGCAACTGGTCCAGTGGGAGATTTGAAGTCTCTCCTAATTTGATCCTTTGCAGATTGTTGTTTCTCATCTATTTCCTTTGCTTTTATGTTCTGCTACATCTAGAATGCCATCCTTTTACTCATCATAGTCTGTGTGATTTTATTATTCTATTGAACTAACTTTGTTTTTTTTTCCCATTGTTAGGCGCAAATATGACAGGGGTTTAAGGGCTGTTACATGTCTTGCTTCCTTCCATCTTCCAACTCTTGGCTGTCATAGCAGCAGCTGCTCTCTTTTCCAGTTGCCATGGCAACACCAGTATGATGTACAGTGCAGCCATGCAGAGTCAACATACTGAGCACTGAAGCAACATTTTTGCACTAAGAAAATGAGCCTAAAAAATATTGGCAATGTTCCATCAGAAAAGAAATAATTTCTAAATTCAGCAGGGGAAAGGAACCCATACAATTATCTCAGCGTTCACAGCAACTTGGTATTTCTGTAACCCTGCAAGGAGGTTTTTCATTATCAGACATGTAGTTGACAATAGAACGTCAGTGCTCAGCCAACACCTATTTTTTTTCCCATTGATTCTTTAAGATGTTCAGCACCAAGACGACTGCAGTTTCCTTAAAGCAATTTACAGGAGCTTTGAAATGAGGATAACATATAATTGATATGTAACAATTATGATTGTTAGAATTCATTTAAATTCCTGCTGCATAGCATTACAAAATAAAGACTTTTTTTAAAAAAGTTCTATACTACTTAAATTTAAGTAAGTCTCAGGCATCTTAAGTAATTTCTTTAACCCCATCATTGTTAGTTTTAAATACTTCAATTATTTAAGCATTACATGCACCATTCCTCAGACCCATGGGGGGAAGGTTGTAATTCAGCCTTGAATGGACAATGAAAATTTGAAAATTCACAAATTTTATTTCGATTCTGTCAGATAACGTGATGTTGGAAAATGTAAATATCAATATCAGGTCAATTTTCAAAATTATGATTGACATGAGTTTTCTCCAGGGCTGCAGCTATGCCAAATAACTTGCTGAATATTGGCAATGGACTACAAATGATGCAGTCTGGGTTCTTAGTTTGCACTAAGTAAACCAGTCTCAGCCGAAATGGCATCCATGCACTTGGCATTCAGTAGAGAACACAAATCAGAGTGAAGAGTTTCCACTTTAGACAGATGTAGTGATCCAGGCACAAATTACACACAAAATTGTGTTAGTTTTCAAAAGTCCTTTTTGATTGAGTCTGCCATGAGTTGGTGCAATCAGGTAGTGTTTTACAATGTAGCTTTTAATTAATTTTTTCATATTAAAATATATTCCTTGGAGCAATTTCATTAAAACAGTTGAAAATGGATTAATCACAAAAATTAGGCATTCTTAATAAAAAGGTTTAGGTCTTCACCTGTAAGTAATCTGATTTTAAATAACTTAAAATGATTTGAAAAAACATATAACCAGTAATAATTACATTGCCCCTATGTAAATTAAAAAAATAATATATGATAATACTTAAAAAGAATTCAAATGGTGCCCCTGCACCTAAAAAACCCAGCTGAAATCTAAAACCCTCTTTGCAGGTCTTTTGGCATTCAAAATTAGCAGAAACACACCAGGGGTTGGCTAGTTTTGTGGGGTATCAATATGCAGCAGGATGACTGGAGGAGGGAAATTGGTGCCTGTGGAAATTTATCACAAAATGATTCAAGGAGGATAGATTGGTGAGAAAAAAAAAGAATTGATATTCGTCAGTATCAATTTTCATTGACATTTGCAGATATGTCGATGTTTCTTCTTTTTCAAATGTTTTTTTGACTCATCCATGGCCTGAATAAAATATTTTGTATTATTTAATATTTCACTTGAAAAAAAATTCTTACTAAATATCACTAGATGACACAATGTAAGTGAGAATCCTATTTCACTACTGTGAAAACTATCAACAGTCTGGGAAATTGGAGCATCAAAAGAGATTGACAATCTATAACCTGAACTAGAATTTAATATAAAATAAAGAACTTTTGATGGCTGCTTTGAGACAAATTGATTGGTGCATATGAAAACTATAACTTTGTTCACTTACATTAAAGAATTGGGACCCCACAAAACTGGCAAAGCCCTGGTGGGTTCTTCTAATTTTGTGGTAAAGAAATTACTGGAGAAGATTCTTAGGGATGGGACTTACTCGCATTTGGAAAAGCATAGACTTATTAGGAAAAGTCAGCATGGCTTTGTGCAGGGGAGGTCTTGTCTCACAAATTTGATTGAGACTTTTGAGGAAGTCATGAAGATGATTGATGAGGGCAGGGCAGTGGATGTTGTCTACGTGGACTTAAAGCATTTGACAAGATCGTCCATGGTAGACTTTTCCAGAAGATTAAGTCAGATGGGATTCATGTACAATTGGTAAGTTGGATACAAAATTGGCTTGGTCATAGAAGACAGAGGGTGGTGGTGGAGCTGAGCTTCTCTGACTGGAGGTCTGTGACCATTGGTGTTCCACAAAGGGTCAGAAAGACCTGGACAGATTGGTGAAGAACAATGCCAGCAGGAGACATTTGTGCAGCTACCATCGGGCAGGAGGTACAGAAGCCTGAAAACACACACCACCATGTTCAAGAACAGCTACTTCCCTTCAACCATTTGGTTCTTGAAGCAACTGGCACAACCTTAAGCACTACATTTAGAACACTATGACCACTTTGATCACTTTGCACTAAAATGGACATTTTTTTTGTTCTAATTGTGTTCTTTCTATTAAAAATTGTGTTTAATTTATGTTTTTCTTGTGAATTTTGCTTATGTGATGCAATGTGTTTGTGATGCTGCTGCAATAAGTTTTTCTTTGCACCTGTGCATGTACTTGTACATATGACGATAAATTTGACTTTGATTTTGAATCCTCCAGGGATATAGACAGGTATCCCAAGCAAGAGATTGTTTGGGTCATAGCTTAAGTGACCTCCCTACACAGCAGTAGGGAGCAAACTGTAAGATGTAACACAGGTCTGCATCAGCAACCTGGGATGATCCTGAGGCAAGGAGACTGAGTGTTGCTGAGTGTTACTTTGATCTTGAACTGAAAGCAGACAAAGAACATGTGTGAGGCTACTTTTTGAGATCACAGCAGATCAAAAAACTTATTAAGAGCAAAATATATAGTGTGAGTATTGTTTTAGGGGGAAACAGAATTTGCAAAACTAGGCTGTTCTGTGAGTAAATGAAAATATTAGTGTTTACATATCAGTGAAGTAGGAAATTACTCTGGAGACAGATTTCATGTTTTGCACACATTTAATTTCATTTGGGGGAATTTTACACCCCATAATGGTGACAAGGCAAATGAGAATACTGTTGAAAAGTCAGCAATTAATCTTCCCAATTGGCGCTACGATACCCAGAAATAACAGTATCGATCTATTCTGGGTGAAGATAATTTTGAACTGCACCATTTTTCTCAGAGCTGTGCAATGGAATTTCTTAGAGAGTAAACCTAGCATGAGTTTTCATTTCAAAACATGGTCAAGACTGATTGAATCAATATCAAAAATTTCAGAAAAATTAATTACAACCACTGTTCATTTCAAGAAAATATCCATCAGAAAAACAATGTATGCAATCACAGTATACACCTAATCTATTTTAATCATTATTAATAACATTGATTCATAATGCTATAAATCATAGAATTAAATAGCACAGAAACAGGTTCTTTGGCCCACTGCGTCTGTGCTAACTAGCAAACACCCATTTTACACTAAGCCTACATTAATCCCATATTATTCTCCACATAGTTCCTTCTACTCTTCTCGGGTGCTATCAGTCATCTACACACTAACAACAATTTATTTTGGCCAATTAACCTGCCAACCCACACATCTTTGGAAAGTAGGAGGAAACCTAAGCACCTGGAGAAAACACATGTGGTCACAGGGAAAATGGGCAAATTCCACACATAAAACACCCAAGGTCAGAATCGAGCCTTGGTGTCAGACAGCATCTATGCCACTGTGTTCTACGTAAATTGTGAGAAACTGGTTTCAGAACATATTTTTTAAGTAGAGTCCATTTCATTGGCAGCAAGCAATGATTTGGTCAATGGTTATTGACAATGCTATGGCAGTATAAAATTGACCCCTGCCTTTTCTTAGTGTGAAGCAGCATTGTGGGTCACTAACGGTGTTTGTGAAAGTTGTGCAAAGAGCAAGATTTTCAATTTCAAGCTTCACAGAATAGCTTTGATGAGTTTCCTTGTTTAATGTCAAACTGAAATTAGCATTGTCAGTTTTAGTGAGGTGGTTTCTGTTGACGTTTTGCGAATTCTCACAGTTTTCATCATGCAGCACAGCAGCTGCAATCTTTGCAGCCAGTTCTTCAAGAAAGTTTTCACAATACAAGCAAAACTTTTCCAGCAACTGGGGAATGACTGGTTGCCAGACTGATGGACAGAGGTGGGAGAAGGCTCCCAAGGAGGTCAGAAGGATCTGGTCAAGCTGGTGAATAACAATACCCAGAGAAGGTGTGTCCTTTGTGCAAGGGTTATGGTGATCCTACAGGGCTACAGCCAAATGCTTCTGGGAAGAGTTTACAAGGCATGACTGCACTTTACAGAAGCATGCAATGCAGACAGATTCCTGTTCCCCCTCTACCTGTTACTTAGGGTAAGAAAAAAGCTGATGAAGTCTTTGCATATGGAGTTTGCAGCTGTGAACATCAAACCAAGATGTGGGAGAGGTCAGCAGAAGCAACAACAGCTGCGTAGAATGACCCTGAGACGAAAAAGACTGAAAGTGACCATAACCCTGACCACCACGAGCAAAGCAGTCAAGGCACACATGTGAAGTTAGATCTGAGATTGGAAGTCAAAATTTTGGTGAAAACAGTGCACACCATTTGAATGCTGTCCTGTCAAATAGCACAATTTTAGGGGATATGGGTTTAGCGAAATCTGTGAGAAAATAAGAACTGTCATTTTTCAGACCAGTCAGGCTGAATATCTCATCGCAGATACACATTGCACTATTGTTGATAATATTTTGGGATTTGTTATGCTGGAAAAAAAAGCAGTGGGAATAAAAATCCTGCTGAAAATGAAGAGCCAATTTTCATGACAGGTGCTAAAGCACTGAGAAATATGTGCAAAATTGCTCTTTTCCAGGTTAACCAAATTTTCAACAGTACAGCACTGCTTCCTTTTGGAATTATGTGAATGAATTTCTAGACCTCCATGTTGACTGTACATCTTTATATGAATCTCTATTTTTTTTTCTTCTTTGAGAATTATCTTCAATCTCAGACAAGCTGCTGTCCAGCACAAATGTCAATGAACAGCTCTTAAGTATTTTGTTATGGAAAAAGGACCTTGAGATGATTAATCAGCATAGAATCTTTGCAAATCAGGCACTCCATCCATATTAATTGCCAATAAATTTTTTGGAACTTACAATGCATTAGGACTGGCACAATAGAACCAATTCGATTAAAGAGAATGGCTGTGAAATGAATTAACATATTACTCCCGTTAGATTAATTTATATTAACCCTAAACCTGATGATTAAGCAAGATCTTAATATGGTTGGCACAGCTAATGATGTGACTGTGACTTTAAGAATACTATTAAATCATATTTTACTAAGTTGATCAGAGAAATAAAGGCTTAGTTTTCTTCAGGTCATGTGGTTTAAACCAATCCATGTTTAAATATATTCATATTTAATTTTTCACCAATCTAATTATTTACTGAAGCCATTTTCTGATTGGCAGGCTTTACTTGTCCTGCAATCACATTTTCTTTTTAATTAGTCTTCCTTCATTTGATTCAGTTTATGAGTGCTTGGGACTATAAGAAATGGGACGGGCAAATAGAAGTAATTTTTTAACTATTAAATCTCACTGTGAAATTCATTGATTATTTTGAGATATTGATTGTAGATTAATGTATCTGAATGGATGCATAAATAACATTTTATCAGCATCTCAGTGTAAAACAACAGCTTTTGTGGAGTTTGTAATTGAAATAGCCCTTTTAGAAACATGTCGGTTCAGATTTCATGGAATCTTACATCTGGAAATTCCAGAAAAGGGTCCTGAAGTCATTCAGCACTGGTGTCCCACATAGGTCTCATGTGGTATTCTGAGGAGGGATTTCGTCAAGCATATGATGAACAAGGCAGCAGGCACATAAGCATCTGCAATAATTATATGTAGCAACCAAAGATGATTTCTATGATCAACAGCAGCAAGCCTAAAAGCTCAAACTCCCACTAAAGACAAGAACTCTCAAAATGGTGATTCTCAGTGAGAACTGTCGCTTAAAGTAGTGTCTCTGATTTGGGGCAGCTTTTCTTTTAAGCGGCAGACCTGAGACAAGAGCCATGGAATCACACCTACTGGAATTCAAAGTGCACACCCAGAGAAAAGATCAAAGGTTGGGCAGAAAGTAAAAGGCCTCACCTGCAAAATCCATAATATTGGATCCAAAAATTACTTGGTTATCTTCAGCAGTGGACTCTTGGGAGTGTGGGCCCTTTAATTCATGCATGAGTCAGCCTTCCTCCCTCTCAGGCCTGCTCATGCAGCAGAAGCCCATTTGATTTCCACTTGCTTAAATATTGTATCTGTGGTGTCAAATGCACATTGTGCACTGGTTAATTGTGCTCAGAGCAGCCTCTGTGCATAAGAGTCACATACAAGAAGGATCGTAATCCAATTTCCCTCTGTGTTACATGCACATGCAATTGCATCCAACAGTTGCTTTTAATTTGCCAATACATCGTATAACCATGCATCACATATTGCAACTTCCAATCCATAGAATGGGAGAGGAATCATTACAGTTGGGTTGCATCAGCCACTTCACTTCAAATATCTTCAATGATATTGCCTCAGTTTCTGGCATGTCCAACATCACATGGTAATGTATTGAGTTTTCTGACATTGGGTGTCAGTGCTCTGGGCTTGGGAGGTGAAGCACTGGGCCAGATGATTTGGGGATATCTCAATTCTTCCTTCAGGAATTGCATATGCTTGTAAATGGGCTCCCCGCAACTAAATAGCTTGCCAGTCTTCACTGTCCAAGTTCACACATGAGCAACTATACCAAGTTAAAGTCATGAAAGGAGGATCAAGGTGAACAAAAAGATAAGGGCTATTAAATTCAATGCCACAAGTGAAGGGGTTTATCATCTTTTTAATGTAGATCCCTTTTGCCCCTTGTCTACATCATCAGATAGTAGATTACTTCCTCTAACTGATCCTTATGCTGTAATTTCCCTGCAAGCTAATTAATAGATCAGAAAAAAAATTAAAAAAGCAAGATGCTCATCAATCAGATCAGTGTTGGACATCCATTTCAGCACTTGTTAAGAAAAATAGTAACATTTAATGGCAAGTGATATAAATATACAACATCCACAATGCTTTCTGGAGTGAAAGGGCATATTGTGATACACACAGTTCATGATCTAGGATCATCTCTGAGTCCATTAATATACTTAGGACCTAGTTATCATTCAGGCATACAATAGGCTGATAAGTGGCAGGAATATTTGCATCACCAAAGTGTCAGGCAATAACGGTCTACCCTTAACATTCAATGGCATTAACATTGTTGAATCCCGCACTATCAATATTCTGGGAGTCATCATTGACCCAAAATTCCATTGGACCAGCCACATACAGTAAATACCATGTCTATAAAAACAGAGACGAGGTATTCTCCAACTACGAGGAACACGCCAGGAGCAAGATAGAATACTGTCCGTTTGCCTGGATGAGTGCAGTTCCAAATTCTCTCAGGAAGTTTGACACCATCAAGGACAAGGTAGCCCCCTTGACTGGACCTCATCTACTACCCTAAACATTCATTCCCTCCACCACTTGCACATACTGACTGAAGTGTGTGTACCACTTACAAAATCCACTACAGTTACTCACCCATGCTATACTGAAAGCACCTCCTAAATCACAGCCTTTACGATCGAGAAAGACAAGGACCACAGTTGCTTTTAAACACCATCACCTGCAGGTTCCCCTCTAAGTTGCACAACATCTAATTAGAGAATATACCTTCACAAGGGCGATTAGAAATGGTCAAATGATTGCCAACAATGTCCGGATCCCAAAATGAATTTTAAAAAAATCACATAAGTTTTGAAGTAGAAAGTATGAACTTAAAGAATGCCCAAAGAAAGAAGGATTTTTGTTTATGTCCGGTTACCTACTTCAGTTGCTGTGTAGTTATGAACACAATAGATTAGTCCTGTTTTCAGTTTTTTGCCCAAATAATGTGTTACAACTGCAGCTTCAAAAGCAAATCTTCTATTACATATGTATGATATTTCATCTTCCCACAACAGCAGTCTATCCATGCAACCTTTCTGAGGAAGACAGCAGAGTATTTTCATAGAATCATAGAACAGTACAGCACAATACAGGCCCTTCAGCCCACGATGTTGTGCCGACCTTTAAACCTCGCCTAAGACTATCTAACGCCTTCCTCCCACATATCCCTCTATTTTAAATTCCTCCATATGCTCATCTAGTAATCTCTTGAATCTGACCAATGTACCTGTCTCTGCCACCACCCCAGGCAACGTATTCCATGCACCAACCACTCTCTGGGTAAAAAACCTCCCTCTGATATCTCCCTTGAACTTCCCACCCATTAAAGCCATGCCCTCCTGTATTGAGCATTGGTGCCCTGGGAAAGAGGCAGTATCTATTCCTCTTAATATTTTGTACACCTCTATCATGTCTCCTCTCATCATCCTTCTCTCCAAAGAGTAAAGCCTTAGTCTCTCCTCATAATGCATACTCTAAACCAGGCAGCATCCTGGTAAATCTCCTCTGCAGCCTTTCCAATGCTTCCACATCCTTCCTATAATGAGGTGACCAGAACTGGACAGGGTATTCTAAGTGCGGTCTAACCAGAGCTTTGTAGAGCTGCATCATTACTTTGCAGCTCTTAAAACTCGATCCCATGACTTATGAATGCTCACATCCCATAAGCTTTCTTAACTACCCTATCCACCTGTGAAGCAACTTTCAGGGATCTGTGGATATGAACCCTCAGATCCCTTTGTTCCTCCAGACTATCCATAATCTTGCCACTAACCTTGTACTCTGCCTTGGAGTTTGTCCTTCCAAAGTGTACCACCTCACATTTCTCTGGATTGAACTCCATTTGCCACTTCTCAGCCCAGCTCTGCATCCTATCAATGTCTCTCTGCAATCTTCGACAGTCCTTCACACTATCCACAAAACCACCAATCTTTGTGTCATCTGCAAACATGCTAACCAACCATTCTACCCCCTCATCCAAGTCATTAATAAATATCACAAAAAGTAGAGGTCCCAGAACCGATCCTTGTAGGACACCACTAGTCAAAGCCCTCCAATCTGAATGCACTCCCTCCAGCACCACCCTCTGCTTTCTACAGGCAAGCCAATTCTGAATCCACACGGCCAAGCCTCCCTGGATCCCATGCCCTCTGACCTT
>JARFYF010000074.1:81717777-81730473 GCA_030265395.1 Rhina ancylostomus | reverse complement strand
CACACGCAGGTCACGTGACCTTCCCGCGCGCGGGCTCCACTAGCCCAACAAAGAAGGAGTGCCCCGCGCCATCTTGTGCCTCCAACGACGCTCGCGATCCTGGGAGCCGGTTCATGAAAGGTAAGTCGCCACACCCTCAATTCGAGCTTATGCTGCTTCAGAGTTCAACCCAATAGCAAAACATACAATTAAGAAGCTGCAGATGAGTGGGATTAGAGAAATATATTTGGTACAATGTACTGTTCAGCTAGTTCATAACCAACAACTTACTGGTTCAAAGCCTGCCTTCAACTATGAAGGATGGTTTTCACTTGAAGGAAGAGGTAGAATTCTTGTGGTAATGACAGAGGCACAGGGTAAAGATCCTGTCTTAATTCTTTGGTCTTTATACATGCATGGAAAATCAGCCTAATGAATGATAAATTTATCATCCAAATCTAAGGTTCAAAGAAAATAATGAGAATGGCATCTAACTTCATACTACTGGAGGATTTTTCGCGTTATTATAAATTACTCTTGATTAAAATTATGCAAAAGAGTTGTCATGGTAACCAGAGGCTAGTGAAGTCATCAAATGAACAGGCTCCATTTTAAGTGTACTTTTTATGTGACAAGCCTCAGATGCAGAGAATGCATTTGTTCCAGAAAATGGTAAATTTTAAGATGTAGTTTCCTGTTTTAATCTTGTCAGTTAGACTGGAATATTGCCATTGGTAAATCACCACTTAACTCACCATAAATTTAATGGGCATTCCTTCCTTCCCTGTTGCCGTGGCAAGTGGAGGAAGAATGATACATTCATTAAGCCATGGATGCTGCTCCTGCATGATTAAAAATCTGTTCACAGGAATACATGCTCCCCCCCTCTCATTTCCATTTCCATGGAGCAGGCTCGATGGGCTGAATGGCCTTCTGCTGCTCCCTGATCTTGTGCGTTCGGGGAAGCACTGAAGCTTGGTGCAGTCAATGTAAATGCTTTGTGGGGAAGTCTAAGGTCCCTCTGACACTGGACACTGAGAGGCTAAGCCCTGTGTAGAAGACTCTCAAAGACTTGTAGATTGTATCACCCCAAGAGGCCACGCAAGTGGCAGTAGTGCCTGTATACAGAATGTGCTAACATTACAAATATATAGAATCGATAATACCATGAATGTACAGACCGAATGACATTATTCATGTCAAAAGGGCCATGCACCTTTTTTTGCATTTCTTGTATATATTTTTATGATTAATGTTTATTTTCAAAATAAAAAATCAAAATCTTTTCACTAGTTTCAGTTAGTTATAGTATGGTATGGGAGCATATTGGCACAGGAAATAACCTTACAAGATGCATTTCTGTAACATATCTTTAATCCCAATTTCAGAATGGCTCTATATTGCCCTTTCCATGTACTACATACCAACAGTGATGGTTGCTTGTACATGCAATCTCTTCCTCTTCTATATTGTGGGTTGCCTAGAATAAATTTGTGTATTGGTGACTTGATCACTATGTAGACTTGTGCATCTTTAAAGATAAATGCCAGATCATAGAAATCTTGCAAGAGTAGAAAACTGCTGTGTATGACTTCCACTTTGTCAGTAGATATTAAAGACTACTGCAATTCCACCTCTTTTTTTCTCTCTCCATCATTCCCATTATACCATCTGTTCTCCCCATAGGACCAGATAGGTTTTGAGTCCTATCCCCCTTCTAGGTCTGTGAGATTTGCCCTACTTTGTTGCTGTCTTTCCCTACCCAGCCTCTCTATGCTGCCACTCCTCCCCATTTCTTCACTATTCTCCAATCTGATAGCCATTAGTGTTTCCATCTGGTGGTGCTCATTTTTTTTTGTAAATATTCTCTCAGGCTACTCCTGCTCTGTCCCACCAATGCCTTCTCCTCCTCCTTTAGGATCTGCATGGCCATTTTCTTCCTCGTCTTGCTCTTTGCTCTTTCCTGGTATCTTACGTGGTGAACTGCATGGCTCAACGGACAGCCCACGGACTAACTAGTTCTGGTGGGAAGAGTAATTAAGGGGTGGGTGGATACATGCAGCTGGCAACTGGAGGCAGCTGTGCTGAAGAATCACTTTGATTCTCCTGACCATACAAAAATAATTCTGCAGCTTGCACAGACACAACATGACACCTTTAGAGCAGCACGAGGTCACTACACATGAAGGCTGGGAGCATCCTTAGTTTTTAAAGTTTTCAGCCTCCACCTTGGATTTCCCCAGTGGTAGGGGTGGCGGGTGCCAGGAGTTGAGGCAAAAATCAGAGTCGCATTTCTCAGGGAGAAGGAAAGCATACAAATTAACTCGCAAGCTCTTCTCCCTGAAGAAAAGACACTAGGGGGAATTGTTCAATTTTGATATATGACACTGCAGGGGTAGGATTCAAGCTGAGGTTATGCATTGTCTAAAGACAAATAAATAGATGCCTAGCAGCATGATGCTGCTAAGTGAATAGCCTATTTACACAACTGAAAGACTCTTAACCCTTAAATTCAGTATTCATAACTCTTTTTGAATGCAGGAGTATCTTTATGAAGGAATATTTTCCAGTTCATATGGAGATTGTCAAATTATTGAATGTTATAGTGGCACACAAACAAAATGGAAATGGTGTAAATGTGCATCTTTTTTGACAAGAGAAATTTTCTTACATTTGAGTACAACAGTTTACCCGTCAGTCAAGTAATATTTTGAAGAAATTGCAGCTTTTAAGAACAAAAATGAAGGGAACATTTACAATCCAAAACAGTTGTTACAGTAGTGGAGAGAAATTACCAGTTGTAGGCACCAGAATGTACAGTATCCTATTCAATTCACATCTTATAAGCTAATTAACTATTTTACCATGTTAATTTTAAGGCAAATGGGAACAGCCCACACAGACAGAAGGGATAAGTGCTGCATGGCTAACACGATTTGTTCCACTCTTGTCCAATTATCGCCAAAAATTGTTAATACTATTTGCTATTCCAAATGTTTAACCAGCATCTCTAAAAACCCTTCAGCTTTTGTGCACAGCCCTCTGCTCATTCTGCTTCTTGGTGACATTAACACTTCCAAATGTAGAACAGTGACTTTCAGCCCTGTCCCTCCATCACTTCCTCCACACTGTTTCCCTGCTGTCAACCAGTTAGTCAGGCTGCAATATAGTCTCAGTTAAATCAGCATAACTTGTCATGTTGCTAAAAAAAGTTTGCTCCCTGGAGTTTGATTAGATCAAGCCACCTCATCTCTAACTGTCTGTGGCTGATTCTCCATCTTACTGTCCAATTATTGAGAGACTTTGAATGCCCGTCCTTATGATAACAAGAACCATTTGCTTCTACCTCCAGCTCATCTTCTTCTTCCTCCGTATCTTTATCTCCCAGAGTGTATAATGCCAATGCCAATGACTGCCCTTCTTTCTTCTTTTGAACCCGATGCTTACAACATTTTCTGCTCAACCCTTTCTCTGTCTTTGTTTATCTCTATTAGGGCCTAGTCAACCAATACCATACTTTAAACGTTTCCAAAATTTGCAAAAAGCCCTCAATAATGTTTCTAGGCACCAACCCCCATCCCACCCTAAACCCCTGTCTCTCACCACCAATATCCATTAGCAAATACCACTCAACCTGTCACATAACTTCCCCTGTTCCTGCCTCTGAACACTTGTACATATTTCCCTCTCATCAAGTGATCATTGATGATTGTGTCCATAACAGCCTTGGCTCCAAGCTCCATGCTTTCCTGTTCCTTCTCCACCTCTCTCTTCTCCTCATAAGCTCTCCTTTTGATCAAACATCGGTAATCCTTTCAAATATATTCCCATAGTTTATTGCTCAAGCTTTTATTTTAAAATCGTGATCTTTCAGACAAAATTGTTAATGGAGTCTCATTCCTTCAAGTTGCAAATTGTCTTCAAGAGACTTTAAAGGACACATTTTTATTTTTTACTTTTCCTCCTTGTCCTTTTTTCCCCCCCCTCTTTTTCTTAATTCAACCTATCAGGGAAAATGTCATTGTTGCCAGCGCTAACCACATGCGCAAGTACTGGTCTCCAGTTGTACTCATCTCCATGTGTTCTGGTGCAATGATGGGAATAGTTCAAAGCATTTCATTATCTGTCATGGTATTTGTGCAAGAAGAAAGTTTTAATGCTTGAAGAACTTCAGTTATTTCAGAATACAAACATATCCATTACAGTTTAACCACTTGAATAAACCAGAGGCTAGTTTTAAAAATATAGCCATAAACAAAGTAGTCATTTTACCATCAGTATAAGAAGTGGATTTTGAACAATGTTGCCAGAAAAATAACAAGCAATTCCACAATTCCAATAACAGTCATTTTTTTTTTATTGTATAGGTACCTGTAATATTGTTCTGTAAAACCTGTCACAGATTCACGATCCAAACATCAGTACAAAAATGGATATTTGCAGAAGTCATGTCAATGCATCAACACCACTCCTTGAAGCACAATGGCATGGACAATGATCACGCATCTTGGATTCAATTGTCCTTTCAAAAGTTAGGCCCGAGGTCAACTTACCATAATGTCTTATACCTTATTGATGCAAAGAAATGGAGTACTCTTGACTCCAGGTAACTTGCTGCCAAATTCACAGTGCCGTAAATGGTTAAAGGAAAGTCTTGACAAACCAGCCAGGTGACTGTGACAGTGATTGCAAACATTGACAAGCAATAGCTCACAGTACTCCATGGTTTTAATGTGAAGTGCAATGTAATGGGATGTACATAACAAAACACTGCTTCAATTATGCAGTGTGTTTAGTGCTACTGATTTCTAAACATGTTAATTTCAGCACAGAATTCTAATTTTTAATGTAATAATTCTTAGATGTTTATAGGGATACAATATTGCATCAGGATCACTGCCTCAAGATCAGACCTCACTATGTGACACTGTTGGATTGGGTTAAGTTTAGTGGTGCTGACAGATCTCCAGTTTTTCATATGACACCAGCTCCTGTCCGGAACAGGAGAGACAACAAGCAGGAGATCTTGCTGTGCAAATTGTCCAGGTAGCTTTGTGCCATTCCAGTCTCTGATGGTGCATCAACAGCATTTTCCTCGGAAAAGGAACACGTTTTAAACAAACTAGGACATAATCTGTTTGTAGACACCTGGGGCTTTTCACACATTTTGATAAATATCAGATTCAGTGTGCTGACCCAGTACTTCCTATATTTCAAAGCTAGATTGGAGGAGTATCAAAACTAAGGCATTTCAGAAAATGTGCCAAGATTGTAAAGGACATTGGCAGAAGTGTGCAAGTACATTGGCCATATAAACATTCACCCTCTTAAATATATTGTGGAATATCCAAGAAGAGCAGAGATGTGGGTTATAAACAGAAGTGAAATGCATCAGCCATCCTTTGTGAATAGTTTGGGTTAATTTCCCTGATGGATTTTAAGTGCAGACTTGCCACAGAGATTTGTCTACAATATAAAATTCCAAATGTACTGCAGAAACCTAGCAAGTCCAAAAGCTTGTTCTAATTTATGTTTTTTTTCCCACAAAATATCGATATCACATTTGCATTCTGGAAGACGTGCATAGATCGGCAGGCTTGTTTCAGTCTAAACTAAATTTGGTACCTCATACTGCAGCATGAGAACTTCAAGATCAGTATTGTAGCCTGATTTGTTTTGGAAATATTGCCTATTGAACAACTGGCTCTGAACATGTAGTGATGCAGTAGAAGGAAATGGAATTCCTTATGTTATTATATGGTTATCTGGTTTGTGGGAATGCTTTGATTTGAAGAGTGGTTTGTAATCACAGTGTTTTTCCACAAGCAAATTTTAATTTTTTTTGTCATTCATTTGTAGCCATGCATAGAACCCATTTGAAGTAATACAGCTATTAATGTTGTTTATGTCATTGGGTGAGGTGGCATGCAATATTCCTTCCCTGCTAGATTCTGGAACTATAAGACATTATTGTTTTGAAAAATACAATTTTGATCAACAGTATTGTATGTACGATAGACTCAAGGAACAGTGAAATAGTAAATAAAAAATACATGGGTATAATTGGAACTTATGCACTTTTTCCTGCTATTTTAACTTGATTTCCTGTTATTTTCAAAATCAATATATTAAAATCTTGGGCTTTTGCGAATTAATGGAACTGGGCTGAGTGTGTGAATGTATTCTTTCTAAGATCCTGAGATATCTTCTGATTTTGATCAGATAGCAGTAAAGATCTACATCATTTAGATAAGGAGGGAAAGATACTTGGCAGTTAAAGAACCACAACATAAATGAACCACAGTTTAAACACAAGTCAGTTTCTTAGAAGCAAAGAAAAGGAAAATACTTGGAAAGGAAGTTTTAATTGAGTTGCTAACCACAATCAATTTAATCAGTTGAGTTATTACATATGCATTATTTACTTTTATTAATTTTTCAGTCTACAATTTTTGCTGACAAGGCCAGCATTTATTACCCATCTCTAGTTGCTCTTAAGGAGGTCATGGTGAGCAAATCAGGATAGTGTGAATCTGAGGTGATGGTGTTCCCATGTGTTAATTGTCTTTATCCTTCTTGGTTGTAGAGGTGATGGGATGTCCAACGTTAATCATATTTTTTATTCTCCCCACATTCCCATCAACAATCCCCAAATATCAAGCCAATTAAAGAAAACGTGGAAAAAGAAGATACATGATGTTAGGTCACAATAAAACTATAATTCCACTGCAAGTTTTACAGTCTCAAGGCACTAAATGGCCTCTCTAGTTTATGTATTCTTTTGCTCTTTTGTGCTGCCTTTCATCTCTCCCATGAAATTTACTTAGTGCTCTTAATCAAAATAGTGAAGGAGATTTTCACCAGGAGGAGCTAAAGTATTAAAGGGATAATGCAAAACTACATTCAGACTCCCAATTTGGCTGACAGGATCTGAGAAAAAGCTGAGTGTGTGGAAGAGCTGCCTGTTTCAAACTGAAAATTTGGATCTTGTTAAGAAACAGAGTGAATCATATACCAAGTTCTCTCCACCCACTTTTTCCGCAAAAATACAGCTGAGGCACCCAAAAGTTATTTTGTAGCCAGCAAGGTCATCCCTTAGAGTCAGTTTATAAAGTTCAACTAGTACAGGCAATTTCAACAAATCATTTTTAGACCCGGACTCTTTCTTCCCCCCCCCCCCCCTCCACCACCACCACCACAGCCAGATTAATCCTCTACAATGAGGGACCCAAACAGGTGCTTCATGAATCAACCAGGTCTGTTAGAGTCTGAACTATGGATGTTTTAGCCAAACACACACTGAGAATATAAAAGGTAACAGTTAAAGTGAAAATAAACATTTGGCCCTTTGAACACACTCCTGAGCAGGCCATTCACAATCTGTCCAGTTGCAATCTCAATTACCATTCCACTGTTATCTAATGAGACTTAAAAAAAACTACAGTATTTCTTACTGAACCCCACTCTCTACGCCTCAGAACAGTGGAAGAATATTGTACAAAATTTAACTACTGTCCCAGCCTGGCTGGCTGCTTGCAACAGATGATGGTGAAGTGGTCCAAGTAGCACAGGAACTGCCACATTTCATCTCACCGTATTCAAATGTTTTTTTAATTACTTTCATAGACTGAGGATCTCGCTGTGCAACTTGTGAAATTACATGCAAGTCATGAATAAAATGTAACTTTGTATTTCTGCGGTAAGCAAATTTAAAGTATGTACTGATGCAAAAACTACAAAGTGCAATAAAAATATTTTAGATTATAGGATTTTCTATTAAAACTACTTTTCTAATCACCCATTTTCTGATGATTAGATACATGTGCATTAAATTTAGACATTCTGATATGTTGGAAGCAGTTGTGCAATTCTGCACTCACAATGCACTACATTCAAAGTTGTGCTGGAAGGAGAATTTGTATCAGTCTTAAAGACCCAATTGTAACCCACATTTTGTTCACGTTGCACCCTTCACCTATTCCCGCACTCTGCCCCCAGCAAACACCTAGTGCAAAATCTTAACTCAGGGCATGTATTCTTGTCTTAAAGTTTCATTCTCATCTGCAGGCTTGAGTAGAAAAGCTGCACTAATGGGCCAGATCAATATTGCTTGAGGTGCTGTATTTTTCATGAGATGGTAAATTCTCGGACTGATTTATCTGATCAGGTTTTAATTTTGTAATTATCTTAATGACCCAGTCAATATTTATGCCTCAACTAACACTGCTCAGAGTATATGGTTCCCAGTGAAACTTTCACCTAGTGGTAAGGACATACAGAATGTTGGACTTTGTCTCAATTCCAAATTCAGAAAATTATGCTACAATTGATGGGAATCTTGATGAGATCTCATCTGGAGTATTGCATTCAGATTTGTGTTTTGAATCTCTGAAAAAAATACACTGACCTTGGAACTATACATGGTAATTCCATTTGTATCGTACCAGGTTAACTAGGGTGGCTGAATAATATTTAGCAGTGCTTTGGACTTTTTGCTTCAGGTTGTGGATTAATGCTCGACTTGATGCCTCACATTTATTTGAGGGTCAATGCATTGAGAAAGCAAAAGAGAATCATTAACTGATGCCTACTTTGCACTCTCACTACCATACAATCTAGAAAGCCAGCAAAAGCTGAATAGAACTTCAAAATTTAAATTCTGGCAACTCCAGAATGGACGTGCCTCTTAAACACCTGGTCTTTGCACTTCACAGAGAACAATTCTTAATTTGTAAAGCAAGAAAAACCTCTATATGAATATTAAATGAAGAAAATTCAAAGATTAAAGTAACATGTTTCCAGGTTGTCTGTGACATGACCACTAACATGATTTGAGCTTTAAATTATAGTTTCTTATCAATTATAAACAGCTTCAAAATTATGAGGCCACATTTTGAAGGGGGAATGTTGGCAAAATTTCTGTGCAACTGTCATTATCAGGAATTTCTGCACACATGTACATGAATGCCCAAGTCTTGATATTGCATATGACTGTTTACTGTTGTTTCTCTCAGTATGCTCTGAGGCTGGAGTCTCACGTGAGTGCACAAAGAATACAAGGACACAAGAAAATAGGAGGAGTACACCACTTGTCCCCTCATTCAACAAGATCATGACTGATGTACACTGGCTTCAACTCCTCTTCTGTGTCATAAAGTTACAGTAATTCCCCAGCATTTCCAGAGGCTAATGTTCCATGCCAGATAGGATGTGGAATGGTGAATGTGTTGTCATTAGTTTCAATAGAATGAAACATATGCAAGCGACTTTGATAAATATTAGTTTATTTTGGTTTTTCTCCCCCAGTATCATTGGGGATATTTACTTTTAAAGTTTTTCACATGTTTATAAGCATCAGAAACATTTATAGTGTTTATCTCTTTAACATTAAGAGGAGCATAGATTATTAGACTTTGTTTCTTCACCCATTTTCTGTATTTGGCTTATACTGCTCTCCCACTCACAGGTGACCCCAGGATGTCCTTACCATGAGAGATTCAGCCAACCCTCCCATGCAAGTTGCAGCTACCTGTATTATTGTCAGTCAGATTGGAGGTTAGCATGTCATTGGCAGGAGTGGCATCTCTCAGCAAACTGCAAATTCTGGCTAAGGGGACATTAGAATGTTTGAGACACCAAATAGATCATCATGTAATGCTCCTTTCTTCAACCAACCAACATTCACTCCATTTGCCCCCACCCCCACCACTGCCCTTGTCACTGAATCCCATTACTTCAGTCTACAAAGGCAGTCTACCCATTCCACAGTCAGATCAGTGCAACAGTCCATGCATGTCTACAAAGATTCTCTTTTTCTCTCTCTCTCAAACTTACATACATATTCTCTGGTCAAAATGAGTTAATCAAACAATTTTCACTCTCCTCATTCAGCCTGGTATTCCTCTCCCCACTTTGCCCCATTTCTCCTACCCTGAGTTCCCTAACCATTTTCTCTCAATTAACGTGCACACCAGAAGGACAATGGATATCAGGAACTCTATGTCCATCAGTTGGAGGGACAGAGCCTCAACCATTACAGTCAGCCTCATGAAATATAGTTCCTTTTCACATGATGTAGATCCCACTTTATTAATTTTTAATTTGGAGGATCGGAGTTAATGACATAATATTGCTTTGTTTCTATTGAGAAATTTTGGCCCAGTTTTTTTTTGTTTGTTTTTTTATTTTTGTTGGCTTAGTTTATATTGTTTATAATTTTTCTCATATTTTGATTTGGGTTCTCTCTTTTTTCATCTATATAATAAACCTTTTTTCTTTCCTTTCTTTTATACTCTCTTTATTAACTAAGAGATCGTTGGACTTTGCTTTTTCTATATTTTATTGTATGGTTATCTAAGATTTGAGTGATAACTAGATCTCTTTGTAAGATATGTACAAACTTTGATGCCATATACCATTTGTATCAATTTGAAACCAATAAAAACATTGAAAAAGAAAAAAAGTATAGTTCCAATAGGCACACAGTTCCAGAAATTAAAATTCAACTAACACTTCAACCTGACATCAACCAAGTCTTGAATTTTCCTCAGTGGATTATGCATATTTGGAACTCTCTTTTTCAAAAGGCTATGGAAGCAAAGTCTTTGAATATTTTTAAGGGAGAAGTAGATGGATTCTTGATAAGGGGTGAAAGTTTACAATAGGTAGATGGGAAATGTGGACTTGAGATTGCAATTATCAGATCAACCAGGTTCTTATTAAATGATAGACTACGACTTGATGGGCCAAGTGGCCTTGTCCCACTCCCAAATCCTTTCAGTTGGTTTGTAAACAGCTGCATTTAGGATGGCAGAAGAACCTACACATCAGATTGTGTTGTGACAGTCCCCTTAAATTGCTACATTCCAAGCTTACTCACCACCATCTGTTTAACCAAAGATTCTATGTAATGCACTTTTGACTGAAATCATTACTTCATGAAGCTGACGAGCTGTTCTTCAAGGTTCTCAGCAAAAGGTCAGTTCTGGCTAGAACACCTTCTCCGTACAGTTTTCTCTTTCATTGAAATCATTAAACCACACATATAATTGCACCTGGGTCTCTCACATGGACCACAGGAAAACTATGCTCTTGCCATTTATGTCACAAGCTTAACTTGTGCTTTTACTTTTCAGACATTTCAATAATCTGAAAGGCTATCATTAGGAGAATTAGGACTCCCAGGCTTGGAGATGACTTAACGATTGCAATAGATGCCTCATTCACCCTCTGAGCTATTCTTGTTTTGCACAATGCAAAATGATTAAGTACTCCAGGCATCTACTGATTATCCCTCCCTAAGATTGTGAATGGAATGAACTGGATCCCAAATGCACCAATAATATTAACACACACCTGTGAATGCTCTGTGACCCAATTTCTAATGGTAAAAATAGTTTATGATCTGGATATATTTAAGACACAAAAATATTCTTTCCAGAAGAGACTTCCTTGTATTAGGGATAGTAATGTACCCTGGGTCATGTGCAATAATTTTGAGATATTGCTGTTGTATATGTGTGATACTCAGCTTCCAACATCAGGTTCCATTAAAGTCCATGGAGTCAAATATAAGGAGTGAGATGATAACATGTACAGTCTCCTATATGAGGGCACGCAATCAAAGACAAATCACAAACCATATTTCTTAATGGCTGTTAAATTACTCTGTGGCATATTAATTTTTTTAATGACATTCTGGTGTGCAACCCATTTGAGGCAAGCGATTTCCATCAGCAATAAGTGTCAACATAACGTTAGAAGTATGACAGAGAAAATGTTTCTGGGAAGGCAAAATTCATGCTGTCTGCTATTAGGTCTACAAATAGAGGGAGATGGTGGTGGTACAGTGCTTCAGACACTAGTACTCCAGAGGCCTGGGCTGACAAACAAGAGATAAAGTTCCAGTCCTACTGCAGGATTAAATTTAAGAAAGGTAGTCTTGTAATGATAACCAGGAAACTACTGATTGATTTCTAAAAACTTGTGATTCTTAAATTTCCTCTGTTGTGGTCTGGAAAGCAACTACTTCCAGGGCAATTAGAGATAGCCAATAAACGGTGCTTTTGCTGGTGAAGCTGTATCACAAAATATAGAAATATTCACTAGAAACAGTTTCACTGTTCATACAGATCTTGCCAAGTAAAGAAGCAGTGATGATTTCAGTGACATTAAATTGTTGCCTGCAAAAATACAACATTCTGTTTTGGACATTTTAAACCTACTGCAAAAGGAACAGTGTCACATCCAAGCTGTTAAGATATAAAAGCAGTATCATTATCCTTGTGGCATCAGCACTGTAGATTATATTTTTTTGAAGCCAAAGGAAAGGGGCATCATTTAAATTATGAAGGCAAAGTACTTATTATGTAGGCATTATTGTTCACCCTCTTTTGTTGTGCTAATTAACCACTCTGATCTCATGAAAATATTTGCAAAATTGGACAAAAATATGTTAAAAACAGTGCTGTCTGGCATTTAGCACATGAATTCATGCACTAAAACGGTATTAGTGTGGATTACAATCAAGTGGTGCAGGCAGATTTTGCACCTGCCATATTATTATAATGCTGACTGCTGAGAAATGAATCAGTGCTTAAAGATTTCTCCCCATGATAGCCAGACTACAATGGCAAGGCAAAGATGAGGATGGGTTTATGACACTCATTTTTGCACCTGGAACACCTCCTATTTTTGGAACTGGTTCAGTTGATTCCC
>JARFYF010000074.1:81699936-81710711 GCA_030265395.1 Rhina ancylostomus | reverse complement strand
TCAACACACTTGCTGATAAAGTCTATGATGGTGGTGGCGTACTCATCTAGGCTGGCAGCTGAGTCTTTGAATATGGACCAGTCCACTGACTCAAAGCAGTCACGCAGAAGCTCATCTATTTCCTCAGACCAGCACTGTACTACCTCAATGCACTGTGTAATGAATTGATCCGTACGAATGGTACACAAGACAAGTTTTTCACTGCACCTCAGTACAAGCGACAATAATAAACCAATTCTAATTCTAAAGATTTTCTTTTGGTCCCTAATATAAGATTAGAAAAAGGTAAATTCCACATCTCCCAGCAGTAACTTATGACAAAGGAGGAATTAAAAAAAAAGATGCAATTTTCTAAATTCCAGGGCCCAGTGAAAAATCAGACCCAAGGTTGCTAAGTAAATGGATCAGTTCCTTTGGTTTACTTGCAGTAGGGTGAGTAGTCTTCCACTTGCTCCTTCTTCCCATGTTAAATACAGGGGTTGGGTGAAGGAGAGGTAATCCTGGGCTACCCAAAAATCTTACTCAGTTGTAAAATCTGAGCAAAACATACCAGCCAAGATTTGCCATGAGTCTATTTTTCTTCACCTTCTGAAGGGTCCCTATGCATTGCAAAGCAAAGGTAATTAATTTTTGGAGGGAATTCAACCAAGGAGTCATTGAGTGAAGGAATCACTTTGTGCTATGAGTGACTTAATTCACCAACATGCATTAAATCAGCACAGTGTAAAGACATTCATTATAACTGTCAGCCTGAGGTCAATGGGTAATGCATGTTCTGTCATATGTGAGACGAACTGGCCAGACACCTCTACCATGAGGCACTCCAGAGTACATGGATCATTATGAAGTTCCTCACTTTAAATCTTCCTGATTGGAATCATTTTGAGCATATTCTGAAAGCTTACCTGGCAAATGGGGCTGATTTCTCTATAGGTACATGCTTTTGGCTTTGGGACCCAAGCTAGCTCAGCATTGTTCTGATCTGAAGTCCACTATGTTTCCTTTCATTCTATATAGCAGATGCCCGATGAATCTTTTGACATGAGTGATTATTCTTGCAGGTGCCACTGCAAATAAGGCATCAGGAAAACTCTCAGATACACAAAAAACCAATGTACATGTGACAAACTTCAGTTGTGAGATTTCCAACATAATCCAGAATGCCCATAGAGGGTGAGAGACAACACCTTTCAGTGAGCAGGTAGATAGGTTACATTATTTTCATGATCCAAATCAAAGCACCATGCTGATGCAATCAGCAACTGTCTGCAAAACTGAACTTGTTCCCTCTCCTTCAGCATAACCTGCACTTCCTCAAGCCCACAAGGATGTCCCTGAGTTGCCAATTGCCTGTAACTTTATTTCTCTGTCCTACTTTAATTCTCTCCTCCTCTGACCTCTGTGGTGCCCCATATTTTTTCAACGATGCCCAACATATGCTCATGCAAACAGCATCCCTTCTGTCTGGACACGTTGTAGCATTGGGACTTAATGTTGAATTTAACAATTTCAAGGAACTGCTCTGTCATTTTCCTCTCCTTAGAGGTGACTGTAACCTTCAGTTTCAATTCGTTCTTTTTTTTCTTCTTCTCTCTCCAACTGCTATAGTTGTTGGGGATATTGGTTGCATTCCATCAGACATTCCCTCTGTTCTCCTTCCTTCTCTGCAATATAAACCACTTAGTCTTCTAGTTCTGATGATGAGTCCTTGACTATGTTACTCTCCTCATAGATGTGTGGCTTGACTTGGTTGAGTGCTTACATTATTTTCTGTTTTGTTTTGGATTTCTAGCATCTACAATTTTTTTGTTCCAGTCTCAGAATCTGTGTTGCTTGTGAGATTGGAATAAGACTAACTTCCTTCATTCCTGGAATGAAATTCTGCCAGGATTTATATATCTCATCACAGTGGAAAGAAACAGAAGAACATTCATCTTTGCAGCAGCTCCCATGCAGGGTTTGATGCAAAGGCAACTAAATATTCAAATTAATAGGCAATTCTGTCATGCATACCAGAATTCACTCAGAAACAGTTTTTGTACGAAATCTCATACAGTCCAATGCTTCTCTGTCTTCCAATCTGTCATTCATCAAGTGGGTTCCAATACAACCTAGTCTGTGTTATTTCAAATATCCAAGGAACAACCATGTGTCTTCCATCAGTTCAGCACACATGGACAATGGAAATGTGTGCTAACACAGCTAGAGTTCAGCATCTATACGGGGCATATATGTTTCTGAGCTTTGCAATTTTTCCAGGATTCCCATGTTTTCCAAGGCCAATATCAGAATGAGACTGAAGCCCAAACTGACTTGAAGACTGGCCTTCAGTTGGAATACATAGTTTAGCGGGGAAATAAAACAGGTGGTGTCAATTCAACTGTCCATTATTACAGCCTATCTGCTTTTCTTTATCATTGATGCCAATGGAAAGATAAATAAGGCAGGGTGAACAATCATTTACACCCTGCTGATTGCAAACATTTTGCACTTAGACACGAAACATACAGTATAGACTTCTCCCTATCACTTTGCATTGCAGAAAGTAACCACTGCACCATTTTCAGCTACTCCTTTCATCTTAAAGCCCATGTTCTATTGAGTTTTATTTTGTCTTTAAGGTTTCTTCTGTCTAACAAGCAAAGGAATTTTCCAGGTTCACACTTTCAGCAAGTTTCAACCTTAGGGAGCATAGGTCAACACCCTGCAGATGAGGTGGGAAATGATTTGTGCTTGGTAGTTCCATTTTATTTTTAGGCGCCCACACCATTTCCTTCATCAGAGTAAACACTCTAATTCATTTTCTTTGCTGAATGAATTAACTAACAGCAAATAGCTCAATATCTTCATCAAGGCTATAAGCAGCAACTTTAAAATTGTACACATACACCCATTGTGACCATTGCTCCCAGCATCTTTGGCAAGTGGCAGCAGTCTGTGCAGTATGCCTCCAAGAAAGTTTGAATTTCAATATTGAACAATGATCTTAAATATTTTTAAAGTTCATAATTGATGGATGTTTCCAGGTGGCAGAAGGGTCAAATGTCCAAAGATATAGAATGAGGATAATTAGCAAAACTGGAAAGGAAAATCTTTTTCTTTGTTGTGGGTGTTTCAGATCTGGAATGTACGGCTGGGATGTGGACATAGTGGAAGTAGATTGTGACTTTCAAAAGGGAACTGCATGATACATGAAAGAAGAAAGTAGCAGGGCTATCGGAGACTTTGGGGGCTGAGTGAATTGTTCTTGTACAGAGCCAGCATGGACTCAGTGCTGTCACCTTTATGATTCTGTGGTTCTCAATTGCATTAATACGAGAAAAACAAATGGCATTTAGGCTTTCAACAAATCAACCAGATATCATTTTTCCAGAGCTTTTTAAGCACTCTCCTTTTCTTTTACTTGAGAAAAACATGTCCTAATCTTCACTGGATATACATCCTCATAATTTCCCTTTCAGTCACTGAGATTCTATCCTCCACCATTCCTGTTTGATCTGACACATTTTTCCATCTGCACTTTTAATTTTAATAAAGCATTCTTCTTCCCCTCACAGTCTGAGCTCTGAGCTCAACGCAAAATTGTAATGATACAAATGTCACATGTGATTATTTTTTCTGCATCTTCCAATCCTGCAAGGGTCTAATGTGGAATGGTGGCATCAGCAGTCTAGCTGAGAACTGCCAGAGCCCTTTCAGTGAATGATGTGAAATGCTATTTAATACTCCAATGACATAGCTTAAGAAACAAAACTCCTTTATCTTTACTTAGCCCCATCTTCCTTGAATACACTCTATTTCATATGATTTTGTGCAAATATTGAATGATTTTTCTTTGCAGAAGAGGAAAGTGATAACAGCGGCTTCAGGTTAATGCTTTCCCTGAGGCATTGCGCAAACCAGAAGTAGGCTTCTGTCATGATGACGATTAAGTTAACTCAGAGCTGCAGGATAATGGCAAAGTTCAAGATGAATTTGTTGTTGTTTTGTTCACATTTCATAAACCCTCTTAACTCTATCTGTTCACTGATATATTCCCCAATGTTATTTTCCCAGGTGTAGACATAGACATATAATTCAGAAAATGGCAGATTTAAGTCATTTCAGAAGAACTCTGCATTTCAAAGACACCAATGTTGAAATCAATAGATTAAATTTTGAAAGCAGTAGTTTTGTTTCCAAAGCTTTCAAAAGACGTCTCTTTCTGCCTCTTTCCTATTCTTTAGCTCCAAAGTGCTAGTTACCACAAATGTATTCTTGATGTTCACAAGGGTGGAGGTTAATAACCTCTTCACTATTATTATGGAGATGCATTTGAATCATTGTGGAGGCATGCATACATATTCAGATGTGAGCTGAGAAGAGCTAATGTCACCAGATGGTTGTCATATTAAATATACAATATATTCAGATGAAGGTTAAAGTAGATATTACCCATATTGCTAGTTTTCATAAACTGGATTTTAAAATAGCTGCAGGGCAAGAATTTTAAGTACTGAATCTGGCATGAAATGAAATATCAAAACTTCCATTTGACACTCTGCCCCAGATATAAGGTTTATGATGACAAATGGTCAGAAAATATTCAGATTTCTTTTCAACAATATGAGATACAGAAAGCCCCAGTGCCATTGTGATATGTGCACACTTGATAAGCCTAGAATGGCAGGAGATTCCAACTTGGAAGTCAGAATTAAACGTATTTTCTTCATACTTTGTCAATGGAGTCCAATGTTGAGCAGTTTGACTAAATAGAATGGAAAGTGGCTACTTGTGATCATTACTTTCAAGTATTCATTGGAACAAGACAAACAATCATTATTATGTATTGTATTGGATGATATGACAGTTTTCATACCTCCTTATCACTCATACCGGAATAGAATGTGCAAGTTCTCTTGGCTTCACATACAGTTTTTGTGTATCCATTGTGGTATTTCATTTCTTGAGATGCAGCTGCATGAAGGATTTGACTAGACTGTTACTACAACTCAACTGGAAGGTTAGTGGAAACCCTCAAACCACCAGAGGTTTAATTTTTCAAATTTTCTACTGTTTCTGGGAATTTCTTGACTGTCTTGTTAGGGGCACCACATAACTAGGTAGATCATGACCAAATACCTGAACCAGTGGTTTGACCTTATAGATTAGGAGCTCCTGCATAGTCAAAATCTAGCAATTCATTGGAAGTAATCCAAGTGAGTCCTCCATATTGTGGTTGTGCACCATACTCATGTGACCCACCTCAGCAAATTAGCTGTAACTCCCAAATGTGCTTATTTAATTTCACTTTTTCCAAATTATCCATATACTGAGGGGAATAAGGAAAAGATAGCAAGGATTAGGAGTTGCCAGATTAACTACAGATCCAATAGCAACCAGCCCCCTGAGGTTTTTGCCAGCACTGAAACCAAAGATACATCCATGGCATCATTGGAACCGATCTGCTCAGTAACCCCAAAACTCTACTGGGGTTGGTGTTGGAGAGCATCAGTTCCACTGAGTTTGAAAATCCCACTGGCCACATTCAGTTCTGATGTGTGTAAAGATTGGGAACTTGCTTTACAAATAGTGCAGAGTTAATAGGTCAAAGTCATCTGAATGAAACCAAATATCTTTCAAAATCTGATTAATGGAAATTGCCACCAATTCCAAATTCTGTTATTTTACATTGTAAGTTATGGAACAATTAAGCCTGTTATAGAGGACTTTAGAGACTTTTGCATGAATGGTGAATTGATGCACTGAGTCTAATTGAGTTTTACCAGATATGGTTATTTTCAGTTTACTGATGAACATCTGCTATGCATCACAAGTTATGACTCTGTACTTCAAATCCTCTGAATAGCTTTCAAATAGAGGTTAATCTAAAATGTTGCATTTAGACTTAGAACATCCATGTGATATGCAATGCAGGCAGAAATATTTTGTACACTGGAAAATGCTTTAAAAATAAAACCATGCTCCACAAATGTGGTTTACAAAATTGGATGAAAGATTTGGAACCACAAAGAAATGCTCATCAAAATTAATGTTAGAATTAAGAACAGAAGCAAATGAGCTAAAATTAAAAAAACTGGAGAGAATTGTATTACGGATTATAGAAATTCATCCTCAATCACTTGTGTAAAATGTGCCATACAGTAGCATACTGTACACACATTATATCTGGCTTTCATAATTCAGTTCCTCTGATTTCAATGAAGATAAATTCTGAGCATTCAGAGTATTTATGGCATGGGACTGAGAATGAATTTCTACCCTATGTAGATTTGTTAGGTAGCATAAGATCAAGGTGAACAGAAAGCAACTGCAACAAGAACCTTGTGAGTTTAAGTAACAGGCAGCAGAGTGTCGTGGTGAATGGCTGCATTTTGACGGCAGGAAAGTGATGCTTCCAGGGATTGTTGTTAGGGCCATTGCTTTTCCTGATCTCCATTAATGACCTAGAATTAGGGATGTAAGCCACAATTTCTACATTTGCTATTGACATAAAACTTGGCAGTATTGTGAACTGCCAGGAAGACAGTGATAGATTGCAACAGGATATAGACAGGCAGACGGAATGATGTTTAATGCAGAGAAATGTGAGGTGATGCATTTTCATTGGAAAATGGGGAAATATAGAATAAAGGATTCTGTTCTAAAAGAGGTGCAGGAACAGTGGAACAAATCATTGAAAATGGCAGGGTATGCTGATAAAGCAATTCATGAGGTCTGCACAGTTTTGGGCTTTATCAACAGAGACACGGGATATAAAAGCAGTAAGTCATACTGAGCCTTTATAAAACACTGGCTTGGCTTCAAGTGAATTATTGTATTCAGTGTTGGTTACCACATTATAAGAAGGATGTAAAAGCATTAGAGACAGTCCAAAAAGATTTATGAGAGTTGTTCTTGGGATGAGAAACTACAATTACAGAGGTTAGGGCTGTTTTCTTTTGAGAATAGGGGAGATTTAGCACAAGTATATAAAATAGTGAGGGGTCGAGACAGAATGGGACATTGCTCCCTTTGATGAAGGGGTGAAAGTCTAGAGGTCACAAATGTAAAATGAAGGGTAAGAGATTTAAGAGTTGCATCGGGATTTCTTTTTTATGCAGCATGCGACTGGAATCTGGAATGAATTGCCTGCAGATATGGCGGAAGTTCATTCAATTGTGGCCTTCAAGGGAGACTTGGATAAGATAGGGAAAGAAAAAATTGGCAAGGCTATAGAAAAGGGGCCAGGTGATCGAATTACTGAGTTGCTCTGGTAGAGAGCCGGCATGTATCCTTCTCTGCTATAACCATTCTGTGATTCTGTGATAATCCTGCTGCAGTCGTTAGGAGCATTAAAGCAATTGAAGAACTATCCAGGGGAAATCAATAAGCAGAGATCTCACTTTAAATACTTAAAACCAATATCACAGTTTAGCAAATTATAATTACTCTGTAATTAAATTTCAAAGAATAAAACAGAACACTTAAGGTGGTCTCACCCATGACTCACTTTATGTTCTGCCTCCTCTGGTAGAAGGGTGAAGAATCAAATCCCATCCGAGAGACCTTTGAGCAAAAAAATCTCGGCTAATATGCCAGTGGAGTACTAAGGGATTGCTGCACAGTTGTAAATGTTATCTCTTTGATGAAATCTTAAACTAAAACGTGGTCTGCTGCTCGTATGTAGACATTAAAAAAATCCTAGTTCAAGGGGAAGCAAGAAAGTTACCTCTGATGCCCTGGACCATGCATATATCCTCACTCGCCATCAGTGAAACCAGATTTTGCGGTAATTATCGCATTGCTCTTTCTGGGAGCTAGTTGTGAAAATATTTGATATCATGTTTCCTGCAGTGACCAGACTTCAAAAATATTTAATTAGTTGTAAAGCACTTGATCTCCTCCAGAAAGGGATGTAGAAGGCACTCTATAAATGTCAGACTTTCTTCTGGAATCATTATCTGAAACAGCATTCCAGCTGCAAGTTCAAGGCTGCTAAATTTGAACTGACAGTTTTGGAACCGACATAGAAATTTTGAGGTGCATGTAAAATAACAAAGACATAGCTCACATTAGAAGGACCACCAACTGATGGTGCCAAGTGACCTTGCCAATCAGGTTTTGGCAGACTTTTATAAGACTCCATCACCAATCAAAGAGAATTTGGAACTTGCCATTTTTCCAGGCTGCGGTTGGTAGGGTTAGGTGGAAAGTGGGTGGACTAGAACAAATGGGCTTTCTCTAGCATGGAGTTGGATAATGGAGGCAAGTCCCTGAGCTTTCTTGAAGGCTACTCTTCCTGCACCCTCGCCACATAGCATCTCCAGCATTAATACATTTCCATTTAAAAATGCCAAAGACCAGATAAATAGCTTTTTAACAAACCCAAAAGATAAAATCTATTCATGTATATTCCTCGGCAGTTTGACTTGCATGGTCATGGCTTCCAAACAAGCATCTTCAAGACAATAAAGAAAGACAACACCAAAAAGAAATATGTATCACCAGGGCATGTGTGTCATAATAGGTCAGCAAATGAACTATAATAATTAAAAGGTAACAATAAATTGTCCCACTTTTTTCACTTCCATTCTGAGGCTCAGTATACCCAGAACAAACTTTTAACATTATAGAAGTTGCAATGTGCACTTATTTTTAGAAGGATCCATTTTATACATTTTCTGTGCCAAGATCACAATCTATTGCTTATTGTCTTTGGATATATTCAACTTCTACTTTGCATCAGCATTGTTTTACTTGGAATTCTCTCTGAGAACATTCTGTTCTTTTGACTCTAAGTTCAAACACTGAATCTGATGGACTGAAGAGCTAAGAATATGGACCCTACAACCATACCATTTCTGATTTACAAATGGGTTAGGTTATGAACAGTTCTCAGAAATGGAACCCTGCCATAATCTGGGGAAGACCTTATAATGAAAGCTGTAGGAACTTTATGCACGGAAACAAAAAACATAAACAATGATTGCATGACAAAAGTGAAAACATTAATGTGGAAAATAACCAGAGCCCATGATATTTTTTTCAAGAGAATGACGAGCTAACAATGATTTTGGCCTTTTAAAGAAAGATGCCACAATTTGACATTAGGAAATGGCTGACTTGCTAAGTACTGATTTTGAATCAGTTTTCAACTTGTAGAATTGGATAAAATATCAGACGTGTGAGGAAAAACTGAAAAATAAGTCAAGGGAGAAAAAGTATGATGCAGAAAATAATTAGACAAAAAATAGACAAATCTCCAGGACCAGCTGTTTTCCACCCCAGGTTAAGAAAAGAAGAAAGTACAAGACAAGAAAATGCACTTGTCATGATCTATTGAAGTACTATTAATTCAGGAAATATATTTAAAAAGAGTAACAGAGACAAACAAGGATATTATAAAAATATTAGTCTGATGTTGGTTTTGGGAAGTTACTGGAATCAGCACTTGGACATACTGGATTGAGTGAATCAGAGAGCACCTGCTGGTACTTGTAAAGGACAAGCCACATCGTACAACCTGGTGTATAATTTTTTGAGTAGATAGCAATGCTCAGGGAATAGAGTTCATCCCTTGTTAGTGCACTAAATTGCTGTTGCCTGTTGAACCCAATTAGGTGACCAGCAAAAGAAGAACAAAAAAAAAACAGGAAAATAGTGAACACAAGTAGAAAAAAATCATTCAGATTGTTTTCATTCTGAACCATGCAGTAAATCTTTATCAACATAGCTCCTGGTGCTATGCCAATGCTGGAAAGTAAGTGATTTCTTAAAGGACCCTTCAATGGCAGCCATTGTACAGCAACATAAAATGCTGTCACGTAGGTAAGGAAAAACAAGGAGAGGGAGGGCAGGGAGAACATGGTGCTCTTGTGTGTTTGGGCATCCACCCATATTTTGGCAATCCCCAATCCACTCCCATGTAACTGAGTTGTGGGCTCATCAATGGGCATAAGCAACCTGCACAAAGGTGCTTAATATGCTGATATCTTTGACAATGATGCTCATGACCAGCAGTGAAATCAATAAAATAAGTCAGGTACACTCTCTGAGTAAAAAAAAACATTTCCCAGGAGGAACCTTTAATTTGTGTCTCCTTGCTTACTTACTGTGGGGCTTGATCTTTGGTTTACTCTGGGAGAAAACACACAAGAAAAATGCATCAGAAAATTTACAACATAGAATGGGACCATTTACTCGAATCATAAAGGAACTATTCAGCCTAATCCCTGTTTTCAGCCATAGTCTTCTTCATGTACAGGTCCAAGTATTTTTTAAATGTACTGTGAGTTTCCACCTTCATCATCACATCTGGTTTTTCCAACATCTCTCCTCTCTACATCCATGCTCCCTTGTTTTTGTCCCTCTAAGAGAAACAGGTTCTTCCTACTTACTCTCTCTAGGCCCCTGATAACTTAATACAACTTAATTGGTTGGAAGGTAAGAGTCAGAGAGTAGACGTAATACATGGATACAAGTTGGCAGAAATGAAATCCCTCAGAATGTATACTAGATCATAGCTTCTGGCTATATCGTGAATGAAAAGCTGAAGGCGAAATGACTCAATTTGCTGATGACACAATGTCAGGTGGCACAGTGAGTGTCAGAGATTGGAACAGAATGTTGCAAAGGCTGATAGATTAAATAGGTGGGCAAAATTGTAGTAGATGGACCAGTGTGACAAAGAGTAAGTTCATTTATTCTGGACTCCAAAAGGAGTCCAAATAATTTTCTAAATAATGACAAGCAGTGATGTGGTCATCTACATGCAGAGCCACAAGTGATGTGCA
>JARFYF010000074.1:81607830-81622989 GCA_030265395.1 Rhina ancylostomus | reverse complement strand
GATCAAGGAGACTGGTCAGCTATCGCAGTCACGTGTGTGCAAGTTTGTAGGTTTTGCTGCTGATTATGTAAGTGACTGTTGGTGAGGTCACTGCTGTTGGAATGTAGAATGTGAATCAGACTGTAACTTTGGGATGGATCCCGTGTAAATGAATACCAGAAACAGGTGTCAATCTATGAATTCCGCATTTGCTAACTCCCTGCATGGACTGCGTGCCTGAGGAACAAAGTCCTCAAGATAACTCCCAGCAAATCTACATTGGCCCTGACAGTACATTCAGAATGGGTGTTGATGCCAAGATTCCCTCACTCTTCCATTTCCTCTCCCACTGCTTTTTAGTGAATCTCAGGCAAAGGTTTGGCCCTCCTGATGATAAAGTTGTATAGGATGTAGCGGAAAATAACAAAATAAGATGCCCTCTGCCCTCAAAACAGAATCAATACTGCAAGCATACCTTGAGGTAGCTAATGATGTTCTCCACCGTGGGTCTTGTGTCCCTCTGCACTTGAAGTACAGTTGCTCAGTTATGTTCATTGAAGCATGAAAGGAGTTATGAGCTGAAAAAGAAAGGACTAGTCCTTCTGACCCACACCCTAACCAAAGATCAATCTTCATGCTGAGCTGTGGCAGAATTGTGGCAGGAAACGTGGATGATCTAATAATAAGACATGTGAACTGGGCAGATACATGGCATTGACCATGTGGCTTTGTTTTCTTATGGTCTGCAGTGAACTCAGAAATTAAATTACCCTTGCAATTCATCAAGTGCTCTGGGATCTGATGGAAGCCTTGAGCACCACATGCGTGCAGTTTGTAACCTTTTCACACCGTCCACCTCCATCTTCAACTTAACCTCAGTAAATTCCCAATGCTCGCAAATCTGTGCACCTTGTCAGTCCGAAGGTCTCTGCTCTAACTAGGCAAGCTCAGTTTTCCTTGAGAAATGAAACCAGTAAATGTATCATCTGCCATTGTCTGGAATAATCCAGGTTAGGAAGTTCATGGTGACGCTAACCTTGACCTCTATGGGCAGAGGTATTTAGGTTTGGGCTTGTAGTTCAACCCACAGAAAGGGCACAGATCTTGCACCACTAACTTCAAGAACCCTACGAATACATTGCTCTAAGAAATCTCCTTCTTGAACATTATTGAGTAATGGAGTTTGTAGATGTGGTCCAGACTTCCCCTTCATCCTCAAGAACATGGACACGTCTGTCCTGTAACTTCAGCTTGTGAGAACATCCAGCAAGTCCACCACAAAACTCATGGCATAAGGCACCCCACCTGGAGTCAATGTGAAAACTTGCAGCGGCCTCCTGATATGGCAGATCACCTGCAGCAGAGTGAGTGACCGAGTCAATGAAGGGTCACTGTGAAAACAGGATGCTCTGTTCATTTCTAATCAGGAAAGCATGACTCTGATAACACTCCAAATAAGCCTGGCATGATAGATGATATTATTCAGTGCACATCTTACGCACAGAACGTCTGCCACATGTGTCATCAGTAGAAGATCAGGGTTGAATTTCATGAATCCTTGGATTCTCTGAGGACGTCTGCAATTTACACACAAAACATCGAAATTTGAGCATCGTAACATCGTTCTACGTGATGAAGTTTCCAGGTATATATTTTCACAATGAATATTTTGCACCTCTGTTGTCCTGCTTTGGTCACCAGATTATTTTTTAACACAATTGATTTTATGGAAAACAAAGATTAATTGTATTGCAGTCTGACCTTTCAAGAATGGATTTAAATCTAAAAAGCAGTGACCTTGTGACTTCTGGTTACTAATGGCTGTAACGTCACACCTGTGCTTTAGTCTGTTTACTGTCTGACAATCCAATCAAAACCTTGTTGGAGCATTCATCAGTCTTGCATTATCAGGTTAGACAAATCCTACTTCCTATATTTGTCACACACACACACGCTTTATATGTGTTGCTGTAGTGCAATTATATCCATTTACTTTAGACCACCCATCGTCAATCTTCATCAGCTGTGGTAAAACGCCACCATCAGGTCAATAATCACATACCACCCCCCACCCCCGTTTTGTGCGTTCCTGGTCATATAGAGTTAATCCTTTGAGTGAAAGGCAGAGGCTACTAGTTCTTCATAGGTCTTATTTGATTCATCTCACTGTTTGTTTCCTTTGTAGTGGAGGCCTTTGTGGTAGCGTTAGTTTGAATACGCATCTTTAAATGCAGAAAATGACTCCTGTAACATTTGTCGAGATTAGTCCATGCGTCTAAATCCAACTTCAAGGCAATCTCAGCTCAAAATAGTCATTGAATTTGATCTCACATCTTTTATCATTCATGCTGACTTCCACATGTGACTGTGAAACATCGGTCTACAGTGTTTCACCCAAAATAGTAGAGGAGTGAGTTGGGGAATCATTACTAAGGGGTGAAGAACTTTGGAAATGGGGATATTGGAAGATAGTTTTTCTTTATATAAAAAATAAATAGGAGTCATTAGGAATAAGGAAAGTAAACCACCAAAGCTTTTGTAATTTTGAAACAACTATTAGGTGTAGCAGCAACAGTAAGAAATCAGCTGTTCTCTTGGATTTCTGCCAATATTTCCCTCAAACTACAGCTGGAGGTCAGTGAACCCCTTCAAATAATCGCCCCTTGACTGGGAATCAGACACAGCTTTCCTATTTCCCCATGACCCTCCCCCCCACCAACAAACCCCCACCCCTCAAAATGTACACACACCTGTTGTGTATTTCCATATTTTTGCTTTGATTTCATACTTTTGCATGGGCAGTCATGGCTCACTACTGCTTCTCTCAGCTTCTGAAATATGGTTCAAGCCTCTTGTCTGAGCTGCTGTGATGCAGAACTGAGAAGTGCTGCCCAGGTGCATGGCCACTATGTAGATGGCAAGTTAAACTCAGATTTCAGTTGGCTGCTTGTGTTAAGCATGTTGTGAGACCTTTCAAATAGAACAGTGATCTGCAGACTTCCAAATCCACATTCAACACCACCACCATCCCCCCCCCACCGACCCCAACCAACATCACAAAATAGAATATCAAATTTTATATCTGACGTATCATTTCTGGATTCCACCATGCACAAGTTGGCTGCCTGTTTCCCTCCAGAATACTTAATTGCAAAACACTGTGGGACGTACCTCGATTGTACATAAAAATCTCTGGTTTTGGCATTGCAATTTTACTTCCACATTTACCAGCATCATCAGCATTGTTGAATTGTAAAGATTTAAGCCAACAAGCATATACATGTTATGAGAAAAGTATTTTGGGGTTCATCCAACAGCAGTGATCTCTCTACAGTGACTATTAGAAGGATTCTTGCCATCAGGCACTTGCACTTAACTGCTTCACTGTCTTCTCACTTCAAGTCGAAAACATTTAGCTATGTGAAAAAGGTAATTGCATGTGGTACTACAACAGGAAGAATAACAAAGGTTTTCGATACAATTACAATGCCCAAGAAGTCAAGTGAAGTTGTTTCCTATCACCAAGTTTGCCATCTCAATTTTTGTTTTAATAATCTCTTTGACTGGCCATAAATGGTGAATTCTTTTTAATTGCTGTGGTGTTATCGACAGATGGTGGATGCTAAATTCACTGTGTGTGGAGACTCCAAAAGTAAAGATGAGGAAGAGAAAAACAGTTGGCAGAACCTGGCAACCTTCGCCTGACAGGACCCTACTAAACTGGAGAAAGGCTAATTACAGCAGTATTAGGCAAGGGCTGGGGAGAATAGATTGGGAACGCCTGTTATCGGGTAGGTCCACTTCTGATATGTGGAAGTTGTTTAAAGGCCAGCTGGTCAGAATTCAGGACCAACGTATTTCTGTGACGAGTAAAGACAAAGATGATGAGGTTCGGGAACCTTAGATGACGAGAGATGTTGCGATCAAAAAGAAAAAGGAAGCATGTGCAAGGTTTAGGAAGCTGAAATCAGACAAAGCCCTCGAGGAATATAAAGGAAACAGGAGAGATCAAACAGGAAATCAGGAGGGCTAAAAGGGGCCTTGAACTGCCCTTGGCAATTAAGATTAAAGAGAATCCCAAAGTATTTTACACATACATTAAAAATGAGGGTAACTAGGGAGAGGGTGGGTTCGCTCAAGGACAAAGGAGGGTAAGCATGTCTGGTGCTAGAGGAAGTGGGCAAAGTATTAAATGAGTACCTTGCATTGATATTCACCAAGGAAAAAGACATGGTCGTTAGCAAGGGTAGATATGGTATTCTGATATTCTAGGGTATGTTGATATCAAAAAGGTGGTGGTGTTGGCTCTATTAAAGAAGACTAAGGTGGATAAGTCCCCAGGGCCTGAGAGAATCTATCCCAGGTTATTGAGAGAGGCAGGTGAGGAGATTGCTGGGGCCTCAGCAGAGATCTTTGTTACCTCTTTAGTCACACACAAGGTCCCAGAGGAACGTAGAATGGCCAATGTTGTTCTTCTGTTTGAGGACAACAGGGACAAACCAGGAAATTATAGGGTGGTGAGCCTTGCATCAGTTGTAGGGAAATTATTGGAGAAGATTCTCAGGGAAAGATCTACTCCCAACTGGAAAAGCATGGATTTATTTGGGATAGTTCAGCAAGGCTTTGTGCAGGGGAGATTGTGTCTTAAAAACTTGATTGAGTCCTTTGAGGAGGTGACTAAGATGATTGACGGTAGGGTAGTGAATGATGTATACACAGACTTTAGCAAAGCATCTGACAAGGTCCCTCATAATAGGCTAATCCAGATGATTAAGGCTCTTGGGACCCATGGATACTTGGATTCAAATTGGCTTGGCCATAAAAGATGGAGGGTAGTGGTTGTGGTTGAGCAGTGTTTCCCAGGCTGGTGATCTGTGACCAGTGGTGTTCTGGAGGGAGCAGTGCTAGGAAATACACGCATGTGTTTGTGACATATATACATGATTTGGACGAAAATGTAGATGGGCTGATTAGTAAGTTTGTAAACGACCAAAAATTGGTGGATTTGTGGACAGCAAGGAAGGTTGTCAAAGGGTTCATTAGGATATAGATCAATTGGAAATATGGGCAGAGGCATGGCAGATGAGACTTAATCCAGACCAGTATGAGGTGTTGCACTTTGGAAGGTCAAATGCACAAGGAAAGTATGCAGTAAATGGCAGGACCCTTCAGAGCATTGATGTTCAGAGAGATCTGAGAGTACACGTTCATACCTCCCCGAAGTGGCAACATGGGTAGATGCAATGGTTAAAAAAAGCATATTTGCCTTCATCGGTTGGGATGTTGAATATAAAGGCTGGGAAGTCATGTTGTAGCTGAGTAAAACTTTGGCATTTGGAAATGTTATGTCCAGTCCTGTTTGCCACATTACATGAAGAATGTGGAAGCTTTAGAGAGTCTGCAGAAAGGGTTCACCAGAATGTTGCCTGGATTAGAGAGTATTCATTTATAAGGAGAGATTGGACAAACTCAGATTGTTTTCTGTGGTTCCTCAGAGGTTGTGGGGCAATCTGATGGATGTACATAAAATAATCAGAGGCATGGAGTTGGTTTCCCAGAGTGAAAATGTCAAATGCTGCAGGGCACAGGTTTAAGGTGAGAGGGGAAAAATTTAAGGGAGATTTACAAGATAACTTTTTTAAAAAACACAGAATGTTAGGTGCCTGGAATGTGCTGTCTGGGGAATTGGTGGGGGCAGATATGATAGCAACTTTTAAGAACCATTTAGACAGGCAGAGAGAATGAAGGGATATAGACCATGTGCAGGCAGATGGGATTAGTTGAGGTTGGCATAATGGTCGACACAGGTATCATGGGCTGACAGGCTAGTCCTGTGCTGTTCTATGTGAGATATGAAAAATATTATCATTGGGCTCAGGTTGTATCAGGCTGGTTCCTTATAACTCAATACACTAAACTCTGGGCTGGGGTATGTAAATGGCAATTGACTGGGAGTGCAAGTAAAGTGAGAATGGTTCCTGGTTCTCAATGTATGGCTCCACTGTAGAGCCTTGCTATCCACCTGAGAATGTCAGGACCTGGGTCAGGTACCTCAAAAGTTACAAGTCCTTAAATTCAGATTAAATGAGTAGTGACCACGCTTGGGTTGTATTCTGGTCGAGTTTTATTTCTATGTCTGAGCAAACTTCTATTAATGGGACTGTGTTGATATTGCTTTCTTACAACCAAAACTACATGGGGCAGCAATATAAAACATTTCAAGTTCCAGTAATGGAACTAAATCCTGATCTGACAATTCAGACAGACAGCTTGGCACCTGGCAGGTAATTTGTCTTATCCCATAATTACATGCAGTGTTTCCTGTGAGCTTAAAACTGGTACCTTGGGTCTGGAAGTATGACCTGCAATTAGCTAGTCTGATGATTAATGTTTCTTTCTTTGACACAGGAGAATCCCTTATTGGAAATGTGTGGCAATCTGATTGTTAATTTTGTCGTCATTTCAGAAAGGAATATGTTGGATGTGGTGAGACAAAAAAATGCACTCTTACTCCCTTTTACTTTTGGATATATTTGTTTTAACCAATCGGCATGAATTGTGTGTTGGATTTACAGATTGTCCTTGCAAATTTCCATCTTTGGGCCAGACCCCACCTGGCTTCTCTTGTCCCAGAATCTGGGTTACCTTAAACTATGGCTAGGAACTGTTTGAACCTGAACAAGTACAGATTCTGATTTTAAATTGCTATGATTATAGAATTTATTTATATTGAACTAGCTTTAAAATTCCAGTACCTCCATGTTAATTTGATAAATTTATTAAGTACAAGGAGCTATTAAAACATCTTTATCAACTTTATTATCCAACCATAGAATGCAGATCATTTGTAATTACAGGAAATGGCAGAAAAGCCTTGAAATTGAATGAACCTTTTTTTTCGTTCCAAGAGATAAAATCATTTCTAAATGTTTTTTTTAAACTTGGGTCTTATCTGCAATCTTTAAGAATTTTCTTTTGAAAGATAATCTGAAGAAAAACATTTTTTTCCATTCAAATTAAAGCTAAGGCTTTGTGTGAAATCTCATGTCAGATGAATAAATCTAACATACAATTCAATGCATTTAAAACTAAATTAGTTGTATGTCTTAATGGGGTTATGTAATAAGCTGTGAATTAGCCTCAACATAACATGGGGATCTTGTATTCCCAGAAAATGGATTGACGATTTCTAATATTTTTGATTTGCTTGTGCCCCGGCCACTAAAGCATAAGCTTTACAATAGATGCAACACATGGTGCCCACCCGACTGAGCTCAGGCTGAATAAATGCCAGAAATGGCCAGCTGGCAGCATGGTTGTGTTCATACTTTAATTATATGGCAAATTGCCTTGCTTAGACTGGAGAGAGAAAAATCCAACAAAACTTAATACGGATTGCTTCAGCAAGCAATTAACATGTCCAATCCTGTCTGGTTTAGTCTAGTCTGTTGCGTTCTATAAAACTGCAAAAATAGTATACACTGAAATGATTAGCATAATGGATATTTTCAACAGGTCTGACTGGTTGCTAGGTTACATAATCACAATATGGCAATTGCTTAAAACAGCAGTTACACATTTCCAACAACATACGTCAGCATTTCAATTTAATCTCTGCCATATCTGTGCAGAACAATTCATTTAGATGCTGGATTTTGCTAAACCCAATCCTGCAAATAAAATTGAATAATAAGCAAATCATCAATGCATGACTATGATGGCACCAATGTAAAAATCACATCCTAGAAAATTAAACAGTATCCTGTATATTAAGTGGTGAATCATCACATTTCTTTTTTTCCCAACCCACCAATGGGCGTCATCAGTACTGCTTACAGTTTGTGAAGCATCATTCATTATCGCCCCTCACTGGCTTCCTAAGATTACCACACTACGTATTGCTATTCTCCAGTGCATTGTACAGGAATCTTTCCACTGTGTGGTATAAAAAGATCAAACAATTTCATAATTATTTACAATATTTAAGTTCAACATTTGCAAAGAAATGGATGCAAATAGATCCATGAGATGCAGTGATTATGAAACCTTCGATTATTTATTTATCCAATGGATAAGGTGGATTTTCTGGCATGAAGTATTAGTACTCAAGCAGATTTCCCCAGGCTGGGATGAAAGGGAAGGCACATATTATTCCCCAAGAATACATGGATTTCTGAGAAACATTCATCTAATCCTTTTGCAGATGATTTGCCCTTCCCCAGAGTATAGCATGTTGTCTGTCAAGTTGCTCCTTCCGATCAGCACATCTCAAGTTCTGAACTGCAGAATGGATGGACTCTCAAAATTATATATCTTTAACCTTTGTCTTCCTTTAAAGGGTTTACAAATCAAGCTTTAATCTGTTTCTCATCACTGCACAATCAATAATCATTTCACATAGCAGTTCATTCATCCCCATAACCATGGCAACTGCTGTTTTATGATTGTAAAATGACGCACAGACATTTTCGAACCAAGGAACCACTGGGGTCATGATCCTGCTGGGCCTTTGACATGTTTAGTAATGTATACTTGGCTGAATGTTTCAGTACCAGCTAATGCAGTTCGAATAAATACTGGTTGTTTTTTGCTCGGCTGAACCAATAAATTAAAATGGCATTTATGAAGAGATGTACTTAGCTGATACAATACTGAAACAAACAGACCAAAAGGTTCTAGATTCAGTCTTGCCCTTTGCTAAGTTAACTGTTCTCAGCTGAGAGGGGTAATTGGAACATCAATTAAAAACAAAATACTACAGAGATGTTTGATATCTAAAATAAAAACAGAAAATGCTGGAAATACTCACCATGCAATATCTATAGAGAGAAACAGGGCTAATGTCAAAGAGCAGAACTGAGAAAAAGAGGAAAAACAGATCTTAAGATGCAGAGAAAGAGGGGAGGCAAGGACAATGAGATTGATCTGTAATGGGAGGATTTGAATGACAAGAGCCCAGAACAGGTGAAAATGCCAAATGATAATTTGAAATTACCTAAAAAAAATTAGTAAAGCATGATGGAAATATGGAATTAAAATGTTGGGTTGCTGAGTATTTGAAAATTGTAAAGTAAATATTAAATATGAAAGGTAGTAGTCTGCTCAGTCAAGAGATGAAGTGCTCTTCCTCCAGCTTATATTGAGCTTTATTGAACAAGCCAAGGAGGCCAAGGACAGAAGTCAGAGCACTCTGACCTCTGTCTTCAGCTGCAGTTCAGGAATCTCCGACAACAGGAGGTCTGCCAGCCCTCCATTGCAGAAGGTGGGAGCTGAGTGATTCTGCTTTCTTTCTCCTTGCCAATGCCTTGGTCTTACTTTGCTGAATTCTGAAATTTTCCCAATCTTGAGGCTGACTGCTGTTTTTGGCAGTATTATCTACCTTTTCCTTTGATCTAATAGCATCCTTAACCTCTCTTGACAGGCACAGCTGGCTACTTTTACTGTTGGATTCTTTTTGTGCCTTAAAGCGAAATATATTACTTATAAACTAAATGTTAACTGTTGCTTTCTTATTGCCATACCTTTATAATGTAGTTTACCATAGCTGAATCATGCCTTTGTAGTTTGTGCTATTTCCAGAACCATGTCTTGGTTTCGGATTAAATCAAATTGCCTTTAGTTTTGATACAAAACTCTGTCATATTATGATCACTGTTTCTGAAAGGCTCTTTAACTATCAGATCATCAGTTAACCATTTCTCATTGCACAATGCTAGATCTAAACTAGCCTGCTTCCTCATGGTTTCCTCAATATAATAATCTAGGAAGTCATCTCAGATTTACTCAGATACAATCATCTTCCATATGATTGCTGCTCATTTGGCTCGCCTAGACAATGTGAATTAAAGTCCCCCATGATTATTATATTATCCAGGTTACATGCATCTCTAATTTCCTTATTTATCATGTGCTTTGCATTAACGTTATAGTTTGGGAGCCAACGTGCAACTCCCTCCCAAGTTTTCTACCCCTTGCTGTTTCCTCAATCCATCCAAACTGATTCTACTTCTTGAATTTCCAAGATCCTTCCTTTCTATCACCTTTATCCCATTCTTTAATATCAAGACTACATCTGTTCTTTTCATTTCTCCTGTCTCTTCTAAAAGTTGAGTATCCCCTTGAATATTTAATTCCCATACTCTGATACTTTGCAGCCATATTTCTGTAACAGCTACGAGATGATATCCATTTATTTCTAAAATTCATTTGGATGCTTCTCATCCTGATAACCAGGTTAATTTTACTGATATTTGGATATCTGGCATGATTCTCCATACTGCAAACCCATTGCATACTGAGGGGACAGAATCCCTGATGGTTTCAGACCAAGCCAGGGTGCTGATAAGAATCAAGTAATAAAATATGACAACATGGACTGCCATGAATTACACTAGCAGCAGGTGAGAAGAGAATGTTCCTCAGGCATTGCTCCTCACTAAAGGTAATGAAGTGGATATCCTCCCCTAATACTTACTGTGGATGTGCTTTCTTCCATCCTGTTTTGGTTGTGCCTCCTGGTCTCTGACAACTTCCTTCTTGCTTTCTCGCATTTCTCTACCTTACCAGACCACTCATGACTGCAGTTAAACTATTTCTGAGGTGGACAACAACAGAACAGCACCAATAATATCTTAGAAGATAAAATGAACTTTCCAGTGTAATAAGATGCATTGAAACAAATCCAGAAATTAGCCAGCAGTCCAAAAATACAAAGTAGCTACTAACCTTAAAGTCCTGCAGGGTCACTTTAAACTGTGTTGGTGAGAGGTCATGCTGCTATAATGCCAAATCAAACTGGTGGGAATACCAAACTTGCAAGAATTGAAGGCACCTGATTTAAATAAGTTACCCACTCAGTTTTTCTGGCATGTGATACTGACAACTGGAACCATCATGACAAGCACTACATTTTCAGATTATTCTTCCTGTCTATCACATTGAACATTTGGAAATTGCCTATAGACCAATAAAATGAATGCTCTTTTGTTCAAGGCTCTTTTTGTTTTCCTAAAATGTTTTCACTGGCTTTGTGTCAGCAAATTACTTGTGGATATTATTAAGAAGTGCACTAGTGACATCTCCTGGTATAATAGTTTTACACCATTGGCCTCCCAATAACGAAAGATGAAATATGTCTGTTATAAAATAAATAGAATGTTTTATTCATATGGCTCCATATCTGAGGAGCAGTTTTTGTCTCTTACTCTTGTATAAGTTATACATTTCTGCATTTATTTGATATAAACCACAAAATGTAATTATAATACATTTTTTAAAAATAAAAATACCTAATGGAAGACATTCCCAATACAGTTATGTGTTCTTTACTCAATATGCACACAAAGATGGTAATATTTTGGGCTTAATTTGGCTCGGAAGAACCTATTTTTTGCTGCTTCTCAATTAAAGTTCTGAGGAAAGGTCATTGACCTGAAACAATAACCAGTATCTCTTTCCACAGATGGTACTTAACTGGCTGAATTTTATCAGCATTTCTGTTTTTGTTTCAGATTCCAGCATCTGCAGTTTTATTTGTTGTCACTCTTGTATGCAGTCTCATGCTCCAGCACCTGCACTATCCTTTCCCTTCACGTGTCTTTTCATTACTCCATTTCATGCACATTTATGTCTCATCATTGTGAAAATTCCTCTTCTTGTCTTTAAAATATATATTGTCAGTCTATGAACCGATTGCTGTGAGTCTAGGCTCCAGTGATGGGTTGGCCTTTATTTTCACTGTTTTTTTTCACCTTCCTCCCCTGACTGGGAAGGTTCCAAGTCCTTGGCTTTCTGAAATGAGAAAGGAACACAGGCTGGTGTGTGATGAAGAGAGGAGAAGGGAGGGAAGAAAGAAAGTAGTGTCTGCGTACATTATCCACACTTCGAGGCAGGTGAATCTAGGTATCAGAGGAGGACCATTCTATGCCACCAGAGGCTGGCATCTTTGGGACTTCCCTTCCTGAGAAGGCCAACAAAATTTTCTCCATTAGGCTTAAAACATGCAGGCACACTTGTTCTCCTTGTTTTTCTTGCCACATTCCATTATGTGCAATCTCTTCTTGCAAGAAAATGGAACGTGTGTCAGTGACTGTCCTGTAAACTACTTGGCCAAAATGGCTGCAAGTGTTTGAATTGCAAGTTGTGGATGTGTGGCCCACGACAGTGATATAAGTGCGGAGGTGACAGAAAGCATATGAATTGAAGATTTAATTGTTGGCTGACAGATTGTTGGTAGGTGGGTGATGAGGTTATTGAGCAGTGAGGTTAATGTATGGTTAGTGTCATGTCTCAGTTGAGTGTTGAAACATTTTCTGAGACCGAAACAATGCCCATAGAGCAATGGTCCTGGCATTGACCTCTTGTTCCTCCTTTGCTGCTTCCTGAGCAGAAATCTTGAGGGCCTCCTGCTTCCCAGCAGAAATAGGGTATCTTCCTCTCACTCTCTTTTTCTCAAGATCTCCAGTGCATAATTAGAAAACCTTGATGCATTCTTTTGGACATTCAGCATTCAACTAAATCAAAAAGGACCCAACTTTATGGCCAAAATGTCCCTTAATGTACAGGCTGTTTATAAGTAGTACTAGTTTCTCTCAACATCTGACCCATTACTGATGCATTCAGCAGAATGTAGCTAAAATGCACAGTTCTGTGGAGCCCTAATTTAATTTAATGAAGAGGTGCAGGTAAATCATATGCAGTGTTCCCTGCTCTCATTTTTGGATGTTAGCCAATCTAACTCCTTTCATCTTTTTGGCTTACCTAACTATACAATACTTAATTTGCCTGAAAGGCTTTAAATCTTCACCACAATTGTCGTGAAGCACGAAAAAAAGTAATAGATTGTTTCAAAGTAATAAGAACCCTTGAAATACCATCTCTATATTACACAGCATCCAACAAGTGACAAAATAAAGTGTACATTTATCCAATTCCCAATTTCAAGGTAATCCCCATTAAAGAATTACTATAGTGTTCATTTGAATGACTTGAATTCATTTATTAATATTTCCTGCATTAAATAAAGTTGGCTGTAACAAAGTAAAAGGTGTCAAAACAGAAAGTTTAAAAGGAATCAAAATTCAACCCTTTTCCTACAAGCACTGCTTATATAATTAGCAGTTTTGATGAGAACATTTCTAATAAACATTTTCTTTGCTGGTAAAGAGGAGTGTGGGTGTTCCAAATGCCAACCATCTTTTCAAGCACTGTATTGCTGTACAAATTTATTCATTGACTGAGTCCTCTATTATCCACAATGAATAAACACTTTACTTTCATTACCCATACTTCTTAGTTCATGGTCACACATCTGATACATAGAGGCAGCGTGTTATTATCTTGCTGACGGGTTTGAAGTAATGAATGGAGGAATTCAAAGATGTTTTGTAAGCTACTAAAATAATTATGTACACAGTCTGTGGGGAAGAACAGGAAACTTGCTGTGCACTTAAATTATTAGGCCACAATGCTAGGTCAAATATTAAGAGGAGTTTACCTGATCTTAATTGCAATGAACCTTTTTTAACCCAGTGATTATTATCAGAAGTTTTGTTTTCATTAACCTGACATTGCTATCAAATAGAAAATGGAAGAAGACCAATTGATGTGCTCTAAGGCGAACAGGAACAATTACTGCATTGTTTTCAATTCTTGCCATCTCTTTCCTGAGAACCAATGAATTGTGGCCAACATTCCTTGGGGAACTGAAATTAAGTATGGTAATTTTAGCAGGGAAATAGTGGCATTTCGCTGCATATGTGCCAGGGAAATTGGTATTTCTCTGCATGGTCAAATCTGGAAGTCACAAATTTGCTAACAAGTGCCACCAATTTCCTGATTTGTGTTCTATCCCTGTAAATTCAGAGTATTTTAGCCTTGTATTTGTGATTAATAGCACAGACTTATGCTGAGCATAATATATACAATGACTGTGTTCTACTTTGCCACACCTGAGATGCTGAGGACAGTCTTAAAGTTGAAATGCACCAAGTTTTACTAGCATAACAACACCACAGTCACTGAACTCCTCACAGAGAAGAGTGGTGGACTGTGAAGTTGCAGCATTTCCACAGGACACATTGGGAATCCAAAGAATATGCAACGGTTTAAAACTGTTGCAAGAAGTTAACCTTTAATTTAAATGCAAAGGATTAAGATGCTTGCACTTTTAGATTTTTTACTTGGTTTCATTTAAATTTTCATGTTTTGAGGTATTTGACTACTTTTTGAAAGATTTGTTAGGTAATATTGGTTGGAGTATCATTGTTACTGCAAGTTCTCTTGGGCTCTGACTGTCTACCCTTTTGATCTCTAGATGACCCATATTCCCTTGACAATATCCCCAAACACCTTCTGTCCCATCATAAATCAATCTTCGAAAGCATGCCTTTCACAGAATCCTACTCATCAACATCAATTTATATCTTATTATTCCATGCTGGTTAAAGAGCAGAATCCAAGCATTTGGTCAAATAGGCAAATTGGCCAGGAAGTAGCATGAAATAGTGATACTTAATGAGCCCAAATAATAAACTTAACAGTATAATATTGTGTAAAACACCCACCTATGATTCCTTGTGTCTCTGCACATTTTTCCTGCTTTCTCCTCCTGGTAATAGAAAGCAATTCCAGAGGTTTTGTCAGGTACAGGCAAGTTGCTGAGATCACTCCTCTTCATGTTGAGTTGCATTTAGTGTTTGCAGCTTATGAGGTCCTGCACCTGTATATATGCATGAGGTAGACAGACCTATTTGTTGGGACAAGAGGCAGCATTTGCGATACCTAACTGAGATGTGGTCGGTATGGGTGTTTGTATGGTATGTGGGGTGAGGACAGTTGGTAAGTGGAAGTACTTTGAGCCCTGACCACACTTACATGCCCCTTCTCACTATCATCTGTCATTGGCCTGATGCACTTTCCAAGTACTGACAAGTTTTAAGGATTTTTGTGCAGATCAATTGGGCATTGTTGAGGTATTATATTTCATGTTTAAGGTGACATTTATAAAGTGCAAGCAACAGTGAAGGCCTGGATGCACTTGTGTGATTGTCATGGATGATGCTTCATTCATGGGATCACTTGTGTCACAAAGATCTCATGGCAAAGGCCCATAGGTTCATGCAATTTACCCAGCTAAGATCAGCTAACTTTGCACAGGCTCGTCAGATTGTATATTTAACC
>JARFYF010000074.1:81595361-81606350 GCA_030265395.1 Rhina ancylostomus | reverse complement strand
TTCTTGAACAAAGGAGCAACATTTGCCACCCTCCAATCATCCGGCACTACTCCTGTGGCCAGTGAGGACACAAAGATCATCACCAAAGGTGCAGCAATCTCTTCCCTTGCTTCCTGAAATAACCTTGGATATATCCCATCTGGCCCCAGTGACTTATCAATCCTAATGTTTTTCAAAAGTTCCAGCACATCTTTCTTCATATTGACATACTCAAGCATATCAGCCTGTTCTACACCATCCTCACAAATGTCAAAGTGAATGCTGAAGCAAAGTATTCATCAAGGACCTCCCCTACCTCTTCCAACTCCAGGCACGTTTCCTCTTTTATCCCTGATCGGTCCTACTCTCACTTGAGTCATCCTCCTATTCTTCACATATGTGTAGAACGCCTTGGGGTTTTCCTTGATCCTACTCACCAAGGCCTTCTCATGCCCCCTTCTAGCTCTCCTAAGTCTATTCTTAAGCTCCCTCCTGGCTACCTTGTAACTCTCCAGAACCCTGTCTGATCCTTGCTTTCTGAACCTTAGGTAAGCTTCTTTCTTCCTCTTGACAAGATATTCTATGCCTCTTGTCAACCACAGGGTTCCTTCACTCTATCACCCTTACCCTGCCTGAATGGGACAAACCTATCCAGAACCCTATGCAAGTACTCCATAAACAACCTCCACATTTCCGTTGTGCACTTCCCTCAAGAACATGTGTCCCCAATTTACACTCCCAAGTTCATGCCTAATAGCATCATAATGCCCCCTCCCCCAATTAAATACTTTCCCACATCATCTGCTCCTATCCCTCTCCAAGGCTATGTTAGAGATCAAGGTGTTATGGTCACTGTTTCCAAAATGCTTTCCCATCGAGAGATCTGAAACCTGATCAGGCTCATTGCCTAGTACTAGGTCCAGTATGACCTCTCATCTAGTCGGCCTGTCCACATTCTGTGTCAGGAATCCTTCCTGGACACTCCAAACAAACTCTGTCTGAAAGCCTGAAGAACAAATACAATTGATGCTGCAGCACTGCTGAGTTAATGACTATTATCTGAAATCAATTCAGCTCCTTCACTCTATATTCTCATTAACAAAAGACAAAGCTCTGAGAATATCAATGGTAATTGTAGTGTTAGAAAATTCGAATATTAAGAAAAATAGTTGGAGAAAAATATGAAAAATGATAATGCCAGGTCTTTGCATCATTTAATTTGTTAAATGATAGAAGACTTTCACTTGGAGGCATCCATATGGCAGCAATGTAAATTGAACAGTGTTGGTTGCCTTTTGCTAACATGTATAGTGCACATCTCATAAAAATGTCATTGTGCCAGCACAGGGAGATCATTCTGAAAGTGATTTTATTCACCAGAATAATTTGCACGACCAAGTTATTCGTAGCAAGTAGATACTTCAGATAATCAAACTAAGTTAAAATCCAGAAACAGTTAAGGCAGAACGTTGCTAAATTCCCATCGCAGTAGTTATTGAGATGTGTGCAGACCAACATGATTCCTGTCCTGTGTTGAGTTAGCTGAGCAGCATTAGGGCCTTAAATTAGTCTTGTATTTTGCAATATAGACCAGTGTATCTGCTATTGCACAATAAATAGTAGGGCCCTGAAGAGTGTTGTAGAACCGAGAACTACAGTACTCTTTAGGATATCCAAATAGAAGTTCAGAAAGTAAGAATTCCAGAATTACTCCAGAATTCCTGTTAAAAGTAACAGGAACATTGATATTAATTTTTCCGCATGTTTTCCTTTGGATTGCCAGATTGGCACAACTGGGAAAGAGAAGATGAGGTAATAGTGATTCTGGAGAAATTTTATATTGGGAGATGCTGTTAATAGAAAGATTGTAGTGTCTTCTTGCTAAGATCACACTGCAAGCTGACCAAGGTGGAAACATACGTCTTGCATATTTGCTTTGCTACAATGGGTTTCAGTTTAAAAGTCCAAAAGCAATTTGGGAAGAGCCACTGAACTTTATGATACAGATTGAGGCACGTTGGTCCATTATGTCTGTGGGGTCTCTTCAGTGAATCCAAAATCAATCCTGTTGCTGTGGTCTCTGCTCATTGTTCTGTTTCTTCTGCGTCAATCATTTATTTTACCTTTTTTTAAAAAAACTGCAATGACCAGCCTTTCTTTCTGTAAGAAATCTTCCAACGTTTTGATACCTCTCTCCAAACAAAACTCTTGAGTCATTTGCCTTTCACTGTATTAAATTTTGACTGATAATCCCTTGTCACTGATTACCCAATAAAGGAAGTCAAATCAAAAGGGGGAAATGAATGATCAAAATTCTTGCCATTGTTAAAATTTCTAATAATTATCCTTCTAACTTTATCTCATGCCAGTCAATATTGTTTCAGCATTTTAATTATTCATCTGTGACTTCTTTGCCAGTGAATCAATGCCTGTATATTTTATACAGTCCAATGATCCAGACATTCCTTTGTACAATTCTAAGCAAAAGGATGTTGTACAGTTGAAAATTAGCATAACTTGGAGAAGAGCAACTTTGCACACACTTTCTGATGTATTGGAGCCCATTAGTAAATTTGATTTGTGGTCTCTTGTTGACATTTTTACAAGGATCTGTTTTTCAATGTGAAACTTCATGCAATGATGTCAACAGTAATATGAACTCCTGAAATTCATCTCCAATATGATTTCAATCTCACTTATTTTTGCAAATAATTGCTATTCCTATTGACTTCCAGAACATCCGGCTTTTAACAATGCCAATTTCACATGAAAGACCAAAGCTCAAACTGTATGCTTTGTCCCCAGAAATTTATAACCACCTGCAATCCCAAATACAGTCTTACAAGTTGCCTAGACAGCTTTTCCCTTGAAAGTGAAGGTCACTGTCAGCTTCTCAACCTCAGGATTATTCTAGCCTGCTGCTGATGATCCCTGTCACATCTCACAGCTTTCAATTCCCTGCTGCATTAGGGTGGTAATCCATAATCCATACTTAATGAGAGAAGATTTCATTTAGTTTTTACTACAGTCTGAAGCAAACAGAGCGACTGTGGGGATTTGCTTGCACTGTAGAATTCCCCAAATTGAAGACACTCATAGTCTGCAATCATGTATTATTCTTTACAGAAATCTCCTTGGCAACTTTGTGCAGGACTACCTGGTTGGAGACCATGGCTTCATTGACGCAATGTTCCTCAAATCCTGCTCAGATCCATGCGACTTTTTGGGAACACTTTTCCTTGTCATTGCAGTATTTGTTCATTGCACTGCTTTCCTGTAGTTGAGAAAATGATGTTTGTGGTATTGCTGCTTGAGATTATTGCAGAGATCAAATGTGCAAGGCCAAATGGTGGCAGCTGAGAGAGGAGAACAATGAAGCAGTGCACACTAGGAGTGGTGTAGCACAGTGTTACACAGGGAAACCCAACAATGTTGCTTTGTGAACACTGCACTTGAAGATTTTGATTCTTATGGAGCTTTCACAAACAGCAAGGTCATCCATGGCAATTGAACAATCAGAAGATACTAGAGCCACTTTTGGGTCAAAATCTTCTGTTTTCTTTCCATATATGCTGCCTGACCTGAGTGCTTCCAGCATTTCCTATTACTAAATTGTGCCCATTCTGATAACATGTATCTTTCCATGTTCCTGTACAATTCTTCCAATTATTTAGAACCTGTCTACCTTCTCATTGTAAAATTTGGAATGTTGCCTTTCAAAGGGAGTACAAGAGAAATGAAGATTGTAATCTTATAGAGTAAGATTAAGATTATAACAAGATTGTCTTTTGAGGATTTGGGAGGATGGGCCTATACCCTCTGTAATCTAGAATGATGAAGGTGATATCATTAAGATGTTTTTGGCTGGATGCAACAAAATCAAACATTGGTCATTAAGTGCCAAATGGCCATGATGATGTTTCCCAACACAAGTAAAACTGAAGGGTGTTAGATCCAGATATTGCATGGCATCTCAGGTGGGTCTGATGTTGTCATTTATTTTGCAGCACTCCAATTCTCAGCTAAGGTAGTTTTGTACTCAAATATTACCAAATCATTTAACTCTCCCAGTTGAACCATGTTTATGTTATTTGCTCAGAATTTTTTTCATTAAAATATGAAACATTTCCTTTGAATAAGACAGGACCGAGCTAAGATTGACTGGGAGCAGGTAAGTCTCCATCCGCACAATGGGAAGCATTCAAAGGCAAAACATCAAGAAATCAGGGCCAACATGTCACTGTCAGGATAAAAGCCAGGAATTACAAGTTCACTTTGAAAGTTATTCAGGGTTGGATAAGGAGAACAAAAGAAATGTATGGCAGGTATTGGGAGCTAAAGATGAGCCAGGTCTGTCAGGAGCACAAAAAGTGTCGAGAGGTGCAGAAAAAGGAAATTAGGAAGGAAAGGAAAGGTCTCAAAATATCATTGGCAGACACAATTAAGGTTAATCCAAAAGCATTCTGTAAGTATATCGAAGGCAAAAGAATAACAAGAGAAAGAGTAGGGCACATTGCGGACAATCTGTGTATGGAGCCAAATGGTATAGGTGAGGTCCTGAATGAATACTTATTGTCAATATTCACTGAGGAAACAGACTTTTTAGTTGGAGAATTTAGTACTGGTGAAGGTGAAATTCTTTTGTAAGTTCTCAATAAATAAAGTGGAGGTGGGAGGCAAGGGAAGATATTGCCAGGGATTTAACTGAGATTTTTAAATCTTTGCTGATCACAGTGAGGTTCCTGTTGACTACTGAGAACTATCAGAAATGTTTTTCAAGAAGGGCAGCAGAGAAAAGCCCGGTAATTTATAAACACATGGATTTGTCAAGGGCAGATCCTATCTGACTGAATTGTTTTTTAAAGAGGTAACCAAGTGTATTGATGAGGGTAAAGTAGTAGACGTGGTTTACTTGGATTTCAAGAAAGGCCTGTGACAATATGCTACATAGGACAATGGTCCAAAAGTTTAGGGCCCAATAGATCCAGAGCAATTTGGCAAGCTGGTTCCAACATTGGCTTGGTAACAGGATACAGGGGTTAATAGTTAAGGATTGTTTTAGTGAATGGATGCCTGTGACTAGTGGTGTTTCTCAGGGATTGGTGCTGGGACCTTTGCTGTTTGTAATACACATGAATGATATGGATGTGGCTGAAGGAGTCATGATCAGATGATCAGTTAGCAGATGGCACAAAGATTGGCGGAGCTGTGGGTAGTGTGGGGTATAGTCTTAGGCTACCGAGTGATATTGATGTGTTGGTAAAATGCACTGATAAATGGCAGATGGAGTTTAGTCCAGATAAGTATGACTTGACGCATTTTGGAAGCACTAATGAGACTAGAGTAAGGTCTGAGGGAGCATTGATAAACTGATGGACCTTGGAGTACAAGTCCAGAGATCCTTGAAAGTGGTAGTGCAAGTAGATAACATGGTTAGGAAGGCATATAGGATACTGGCCTTCATTAGCTGGAGCATTGAATACAAGAGTAGGGGGGTTACTCTCCAACTTCATAAAACTTTGCTCAGGCCTCAACTGTGCACAATTCTGGATGATACACTGTTGGAATAGTGCAATAGCACTGGAGAAGGTGCGGAGGCGATTACCAGGATGTTGCCTGGGAATGGAGCATCTCAGTTATGAGGAGGATCTGGAGAAGCTAGGTCTGTACTCCCTAGAGTGTAGAAGGTTAAGAGCGGACATGACTGAAGTATGTAAAATTATGAGGGGTATAGATAGGATGGACTGCAAAAAACTTTTCCCATATCAGAGGTGGACAAAACAAAAAGACATAGATTTATGATAAGGAGATATGAGGGGAATCTTTTCCATCCAGTGAGTGATGAGTATCTGGAAAGTACTGCCTGAGGGAGTGGTTGAAGCTGGATCACTGACAACATTAGGAAGTGTCTAGATGAGCAATTGAATTGCTTAAGCATAGAAGGGTATGGGCCAAGTGCTGGGAGATGAGATTAGTACAGATGGGTGCCCACTGCTCAGCATGAATGTGGTGGGCCAAATGGCCTATTATCATGCTGTAGGTCTTTCTGACTCCAACGTTGTTATTCCAAGAGCTACTCACAACTTCAGTTCACTGCGAGATTACACCCTTGTGCTATACTTCGGATATGGATATAGACAATCATCACTGTTGAAGGCATACAAGGAGACCACAATAAAAGAGGACTCCAAATAAATCTGGTACATGGGTACGCAAGAAGAATTTTCAGACAAACATATCCATACCATATCTCTGAGGAGCATTGTATGCACAAGGTCAGGTTCCCAAAGGCAGCCACCATACAGATATGTGATCTCCTTCGTGAAGACTTGAACCTAGGTATGAATCCCTTTCACTATCAATAATGAAATAGTTAGACAAAGAGTTGTATTATTAACTTTGACAGATTGTACAAAATGTTTGTTAGTGTAAAATTAAGGCATTGCTCAAGGAATTGTGAAAGAACTGGAGAAGAGCCATGAGATCTGCCAGGATTTCTGATGGTTCTCAGTAATCAACAGTGTATGAGATTGCGGGTGAGAATTTTGAAAGTGAATTACTTTGTTTCCTTTTGCATGTCTTTCAAGATGCACTCAATAGTTTCACATTCCACTAGGGTGACTGAATAATACTTACCCATACTATTTCCTATGTCTTCTGAGTTTTCTCCTGTGCATGACTTTAAATGTAAGGCACTCAAAGTTGACTTGCAGGTTTTACATATATGTATTGTTTTGGCACACTTCTATCAATTAAACTGAGCCAATTATTTCCATTTCAGAAATTTAAAAGAACTTGCATACAAAATAAAGCACACAGCTTACTCCCTACTCAGACCCTCATGTGGGATTAATAGCTCATGACCTTGGCCAAGTTATTCTCATTGTAGCAGCATACATATTGTGTAAGGTTCCCCATTTCTCATGCATCTCAGTGGATGGGAAGGATCTACCCTGTTCTCAGAATTTCCATTAGTCCCACTCTCCCATTTATTTTCCTGTAATCTCTCCTATACCCATCAACTCCATTCTGATTCTCCTACTATCTGCCTACAGACACAAGGGTACATTACAGGAACCAATTAATCTACCAGCCAGCACACCTCTTGGGTCAGAGAATCACACAGCATCGAAACGGGCCATTAACATACCCCGTCAATGCCAACCATCATGTTTCTCTAAATTAATCCCACATGCCTGCATTAATTCCACATCCCTCTGTCTTACTCTTTCAAGTACCTGTCAAGATGATTCTTGAACGTTACTATTCCTGCCTCCTTCATCACCAGATACTTATTACTGTGTGAAAAATTTACCCTTCAGATCTTTAAACCTCCTCTGACCTACCTTAAACCTTTGCCCTATAGTTTTAGACAACCCAAGCATGGTAAACAGACACTAGCTATCTACCCTATCTATGCCTATCATAATTCTATATACCTTTTATCATGTTACCTCTCAGTCTCCTACGGCCAAAGGAGTGACAACTGGAATTTAACTTGGACAAGTGTAAAGTGATGCATTTTGGGAAGTTAAACCAGGGCAGGATTTACACAGTGAATGGTTGGGCCCTGGGAAGTATTGTAGAGCAGAGAGACCAAGGGGTACAAGTAGATGATTCCTTGAAAGTGGGGACTGAGGTAGACAGGGTGGTGAGAATGCAAATGGCACCCTTGCCTTCATCAGACACTGAGTACAAGAGTTGGGGCATCATGTGACAACTGTACAAGATGTTGGTTAGACTGGACCTGGAGTATTGTGTGCAGTTCTAGTCGCCCTACTCTAGGAAAGATGGGATTAAGCTAGCGAGAGTGCAGAAAAGATTTTCAAGGAATTGTTTTTGGGACTGGAGGGCTTGAGTTATAAGGCAAGATTGGATAGGCTAGGTCTCTTTTCCCTGTAGCAAAGTAGGCTGAAGGGTGACCTTTGATGTTTATAAAATCATGATGGGTGAGGGTAAAATCGTGAAGGATAAGGTGGATGATAAGTCTTCTGTTCCCAGGAGCGGGAGGCTAAAAGTGAAGAGCATAGGCTTAAGGGAAGAGAGGAAAGATTTGTTGGAGATCTGAGGGGCAAGTTTTTCCTCACAGAGTGTAGTGGATATATGGAACAAACTGCCAGAGGAGGTGGCAGAGATGGGTACAGTAACAACATTTAAAAGACATTTGAACAGGTACTGGGGTTGGAAGAGTTTAGAGGGATATGGTCCAAACGCAGGCAAATGAGATCAGCTTGGTCGGCATGGACAAGTTGGACCAAAGGGCCTGTTTCTGTGCTATATAATGAGCTTCGAGAGGCTAAGAATTCTTTCCAATAAGTACAGTAGTAATAAGCTTATTCTTTGGCAGTCCCTTCAGATCAAGGATGTCTTATTTCCACTCTAGTTTTGTGGGCTGTTCAGAGGCTAATGGGACCAACGTGGGAACTGCAGACTCTTCCATAGATTGGGTAGGTGATGGCTGTCAAGGTAACCAATGGGTAGTTAGTGAGGTAGTGTGTTCCTTGTGTTGCTCATGTTGGGCTTCTCTGACTCTTGATACATGGCCTCCTGTTCCTTAGTTCCACCCTAAATGCTCCTCCTCTACTTTGAGCAGTTGGGAACCAGAGATTCCTGGGAGTCAGTAGGGATCTTGTACTTAAGAGATTTTGAGCATATCCTTTTGTCTTTTCATCTATCTGCCTCGCAACCTTTTCCCACGACAAAGCTCAGAATAGAATGCCTGTCTTCGGAGTCTGGTGTTCACTGTATGAATGATCTGGCCCGCTCAATGAAACTGACTGTAACTAGGTCCTTGATAATGGGGATGTTGGTCTGGGAGAGTCTTTCCAGTGGCAGCTTTGGTATTTTTCTAATGCATTAACAAGATGCCTATTGTAGGTAGACCAGGTCGCAGAAGCACTTGGGGATCACTGCATTGTAAACCATGAATTTTTTGCCAGGTCTGAGGTCTTGATCTTCAAATAACCTATTTACCCAAAAGCTCTGGTGCATTGAAGACAGTGGTGATTTTCATCATTGGTGTTAGCCTTCACTGAGAGCTCACTTCCAAGAAGTAGGATGGTCTACATTTTCCGGAGTCTTGCCATGACTTTTTATTGTAAGCGGGCATATGGTGTAACAAGGGCAGGTTTGTCAAGCAGCCTTGTCTTATGGATATTGAGTACAAGTCCCATGCTCTTGTACACTTCTTTTGAAGGCTTGGAGTTCATCTCTGAGCATGTGTAAACACAAGTATCATATGCATACTGCAGCTTGACTATGCAGATTTGGGTAACATTGGTCTGGAGCGTAGCCATCATAGGTTGAATGGTTCTGAAGATCAGCGTTGCGACCTGATTGCAAGAAAGAATAAGAAAAGGGTCAGGGCAATGACACAACTTTGGCATGCTTCATTGAACATTCATTGAACATGAAGAAATGGGGATGTGTTAATGTGGGGGAAGGGGCTTTGAGGAATATGTAGAAGTAATAATAGTATTAAAACAAATGTGCATAGAGTAATAGTCCAAAATTATGTTTTAGGTTTACAAAAAAAGCTAAAACTAATTGTTCTAGGAGAGAGGGGGAGAAAGGTAATGTGTAATTAAACTTTAGAAGAGGTATGATAGTATCATTTAAGAAGCACTTGGATGGGTACATGGAGAGTTGGGGCTTGGAGGGACATAGGCCGAATACAGGAAATTGGAACAGTGTGGCCAGCATGGATTGTTTGGGCTGAAGAGCCTGTGTCCATGCTGTATTGCTCTTAGACTTTATGACAGATATAATCATACGGGTCAAATGAGTTTCTTATTTGTTCATGAAGTGTAATGAACAAACTGAATGAATTTTGTAGATAGGAATTCATTCTGGACATTATGACATTGTTGCTCTTAATAGGAACATGACCTCAAGACTGGGAACTAAATGTATCGGTTTATAGGGTCGACAGGAAAGAACAGAAAATTTCTGAGGGAAATAATGACTTCATTGACTCAGGATGAAAACACTTCATTGATAAGATGTTAATAGGCAGTGGAGACTTTACAGGACAATAAAAGAAAAAGATTTAAAACTGCAGTGAAGTAGCAAATAGCATGTGTGAAGTTGCAAAAAGCACAACCACAGATTAGATAAGCATACAGCAAGAGCAACGGGTTTTTAATGGGGATTTTAATTCTCATATTGATTGGGATGTATAGTAGCTCATGCATGAAAGGTAATTAATTTCTTCATTGTTTATGGCTTCTTTTCAAAATAATATGGCCCAGAACCAAAAGAGTGCAGACCATTTTCATTCCAGCATGATCAATGATCCAGATGTAGTTAACAGCTTCATAATGCAAGAACATTTATCTAATGGTAGTCATAGTGGAAACTGGCTGTGAAGTGCCATCAGTTCCACATCTACCACCCACCCAGTGTCAGGATATTTGGGACTCCCACATGATCATCCCAAGCTTGTTGGCGGAGCTCCACAAGCATTGCCTGACTGCACTCATTCTGACTTCCATTTGCAGCCCAGGGGCGAAACACAGACTTGCTGAATTCCCAAAGAGTTACATTGGGGATTCTACTCTTTTTAGTGCAAAAGCAGTGAGCCATTACGCTTGAATAGAGGGACATATGCAGAGAAGGATAGTATAAAGTAATTAAGATAGAGTTTGTTTCAATATTTTTTAATTGTTTTAATTATTTAAAGTGATTTAATTTTAAAATTAATTGTTTATTTTGAATGGTGTATCGATCTCCTGAAACAGCTTTTACAGTTGGCATGGGCTCTGAGTATGACTTTACAAGTTGTGAAGAAAGTTTTTTTTCAGCTGTAGGGCTTGTTCCTGTGCCCAGACCAGGACCTTGCCATTTTGGGTTCCTGACAAGTCAATGATGGAGAATCCTTGAGAGGCGGGTCCATGGTTTCTCCATATTCTGCAAGCATAGACAGCCCATTGGCTGGAAACAAGTGTGAGCTGAGTTGCAACTGCCTGGGTATCTCCTGGGTGCTCCAGTTTCTTCCCACATTCCAAAGAT
>JARFYF010000074.1:81576793-81591694 GCA_030265395.1 Rhina ancylostomus | reverse complement strand
ATACATTCTGTTGAACTGTTCTCCCTGCTCTGTGCACTGCATTTTAGCGATTACTTCTGGGGCACTGAGCATTGCTTTGGCTGTATTAGGTGCTTATCCCTTGAAACTGGATTGAATTGCATCTTTTTTATGAAAACCGTGCCTAAAAGTATTAATTTAGATTTGATTACCTTGGAGACAGTGAAATAGCACTCATTGGTAAATTAGGTTGGGTACTTCTGTGCTCTATTCTCATTTGGGTATATGACATTCTTCTGGTGTTAGATCTGCATCTTATTACATCACTATTTGGTCAACACCCATCTCCATCTTTTCACCATAATTTGGAGCTTTAGGATGCAACAAAGATGGTCGTTGATCACCATTTTTGCCAGGACACATCACATTACTTGGTTGCTTTTTCTGTCACCAAAAGGGACACCCTGCTGACACAGGAGAAGCTTGACTGGGCAGCTTCAGAACTGACTTCAGGCTGCTCAGACATATCCCAACATCCATGGAGTGTGCTTGAACTAACAAGGAGTGGTTTCTCCAGAACATTAGCAGCTGAGCTACTAGATGTGGAAACGGGGAGCACAACCTAGCACTCTTGGCAGTTGGCACCAGAGGGAGAGCAGTGTTTGGAGCAGGAGCTGACCTACTAAGTCAGGCTGAATGAGAGCAAGAGGACAAGGAAGGTTATCAGAAGTGCCAGCAAATCAGCAACAGCTTCTCCTCCTAGCTGAGGCTCGGAGAAAGGGATCGATCACACAGGCCAGAAGTGACTCCCTGATAGAAAGACAATTTACATAATGAAGCTGCAAAAACATTGTTCCCCAATCCAGGCCAAGTGATTGTCTCCATATTCTAATCCTTAACATCAATATTATGTACTAATAATCATTGGAGAGAATGCCCAGGTTACACAAAACTCCCTTTGCGGGAGCACCTGTACTGATTATAACACTTTAATGATCTTATTACAGAAATCGCTTGTTACAATTGTTTTCAGTGCAGGACAGCTCATCCTGACATACTGCATGAGGACATGAAATAACTTGTGAATGAGTTGGGATTTTCACATTGGGAGGAGACAGCTAGAGCCAGTTCCTGCCAGCCTGTTCTGTTGGTGCCCATAATGGGTTTCCTGACCCCCCACTTGGCATACAGGACCTCCCTCATGACATTCATCTCACTGATGCCAATATCAAGTCTCTTCCACAACATCTGGGAGCTGTCTCCTTCCCCCTGAAGCCTCTGTCATCTCCATGGAAACCACATTGTGTGGCTATAGTTTGATTGCCCAGAGGTGCCTTTAATGTTGGTGCACACAGCAAATTGTTGGAAATGTTCAATGGGTGTGGTCCCACTGGCAACCACATATGTCTCATTTTAGCACATGTTTATGGGCCTAAACTGCCAGACTTTTCTGACACTCTTTTAAATGTCTGTTTAGCAAATTTCATGATTTTTTTTGTTAAATAAAGATACCAAAAGGGTGCTTGTACTATACACAGCAAAGGGTTGGGACACTAACAAAAATTGCAAAATCCAATTTGAAGGCATGATTGTCGTACGTGTTGATTCGGGATGCACAGGGATTGCAGATGTGTGTGTTCTGTTGTGTGGGTAGGTTAAAGTCCACTGTTAACTGGCGTTGGAGCCCTGCAGATAGATTGTATGGCATTTAGAAAAGAATTGAGGCAGTACTGAGGCTTTGGTTCAGCAGTTTTCTGAATACCTTTGAATAATTCAGTGGGAAAGATTGGGGAGTTATTGATGATTGTACTGGTGAAGGAAACAATGTGGATAGATTGTCACTTGGACCAAGTTCATCCATATTATTTGAAGTAGGCTCTTTACCAGATCTGCATTATTCAAACAGGGATTTAGAATACATAAATTGTTTGGATTCATCTACAATTTAAATATATTTAATTCACTTATTCCTCTTTAACATGAATTACAAAAATCACACATAAATGCAGTGAAAAGTGAATTTTGAGCATAAGTGATACACTAGCTTTTTTTAAATATAAGTTTTAAAAAATTGTGAAATGGTAAAAATGTAAGGCACAAAACCAGCAAATGTAAGGCCTTTTTCCACAGGGTATATGGTGATCACCAGTGGCCAATGTGAACCATGCTCATCTGTTATCCTTTTGAAAGGTTTCACCTTGAGTTTTGTAAAACTTGAGGCATTTACACAAATTTATTCAAAGAAAATGTTTTTTTCAATAATTAGTGCCATAGATCCAATTAACAAAATTGAAAACACTGTGCCGCATCATCTGAATTATTCACCTAAATGTGGATACTATGCACTATGTTCCAACAGAATGGAGATATTAGTAGCGTTTACTTGTTAACCTAATCTTTTGAGAGAAACATTAAAGGGCTTTTGTTTAAAATTGTGCAGTTCCAAAACTCTTTCTGATGGCTCAGTTTGAAAGAGAAAAATGTCATTTCTGTGAGGTCTCTTTTGAATTGCTTGGGGCCTATCAGTGCATTAGCATACTGTTCCTCTCAAACATATACCCACTTAAATAGAACATTTCCCACATTTCTTGACAATCATAACTTAAGGTTATAACTTGTAATAAATGCTCATACACTACATTGAGGTGACAGTGCATGTGAGGATGTGCATCTCTTTCTCAAGCATGCTTCATGACCCAAATACAGGCATTACCATCAAGATACAGCAATAATAAAATAGTATTGCTCACTGACATATAATAACCAGGTGCAGTCATTGCTCTCAGTAGTGTGTAAAAAAAGTAATATAATCCTTCTTAAGATCAATCAGATTTAATAGCTGATGATACCAGTGACTAAAAGTTCTGTACAAACCTCCCTGTCCCCATTTTATGCTCATGAGGGATAAAGACAATGCAAAAAATAAATTTGCATCTATGAAGCTGCTTTCATGCTAAACTGTAGCACAGCACTCTCTATAATGAATCACCTTTTTAACTTTGAATCGTGTCAACTCGAATTGATGCAATACATTCATATGTGTTTCATTATTGATAAGCCATGCCTAATATTTTCAAGGGGGGAAGAGGGATGCATGATCTAAAATTAGTTTTTGAATCATAGCATTACAACATGGAAGTATTTTTTGTTACACAGATTTCAACTATGTCATTTTGGTATAATTTGTTTGTTCTAAATCAAGTATATAATTGGGGAAATCCCATAAGGTCTCCATGAGAGGGACACTCTGAACTTTCAATATTTTTCCAAAGGAGCTGTTCATTTATCACTGCATAACATGAATATTCACCTACTGCAGTATCTGGTTATTTATAAAAAGTAACGGCAAGAGTATGAAGCAGTGCATTTGTGCAGAATACTAAACATTTGAAATCTAGAGATTGCTCAGGTTTCCACAAATAATTCAACATTCTCAGAATACTTTTATTGCAATTTATTATTTTCTATCAGTTTTCATGTAGAATAAATACTAGTTATGGGCCATTGGTCTAATAAGCCAGTCAGTTCCCTAATTATATTTAATTGTTCTTGCATTGTAATTGGCTGACAGCAATGGAGAATAGGATTATTTTCTCCTTGCATCTGGTGAAGTCAGACCTCCAGATATACTCTGTTTCAAAAAATAAATTAATGCTCCATATTTTAAACATATGCCCATCTCTCAACCAGGTAAAAATTTGAGAAATTCTTGCGAATCAAATTAACACTGAACATCGGCAAGAGAGTAAAAGGAGATAAAAGAGTAGATAAAATAAGAATATTTTACAAGAAACTATTTGAACCTCTCTTGCATATTGGAGATTATCACATTAGAATTGGTTGTCAAATTGGAGAAATATTATGGTCGTGTATGGTTTTGGTCTCCTGATTCAAGGAAGGATATACTTGTCTTGGAGGCAGTGCCGAGAAAGTTAACTGGATTTGGAGGGTTTGTATCATCAAATAATTTGTTTCCCAGAAATTAATTGAATGAGAGGTGAGTTTATCAAAACAAGATTTTGAGGGATTTTACCATAATGCCAGGATGTTTCCATTGTTAGAAGAATTTACACCTGGAAGTCAGTTTCCTGGTGCAGTAATGCCAATTTAAGACAGAGACAAATAATTTCTCCCAGAGAGATGCAAATCTTTGAAGTACTCTTCTTCAGAGTTGTGAATGCTGAATCATACATTTTGCACCACGAGTGTTTTGAGGGTTATTGGGATTAGGCAGGAGAGTGAAAATGGGGCCAGTGACCAAATTGGCCATGATCATCTTTCAGTGGCAGAATAGACTGAAGGAGCTGTATTGCCTACTACTCCTACTTCAATCATTATTACCAGTTGTTACCAAAGTGGCTTGAAACATTACTGGCAAATATAACATAGCTCTGTTTGTATCTACTTCATGTAAGCAAGTATATTTGATGCTTGACAGGATCCTGAGTACACTGGACATTAACAATAGTTGCACTGCAAGATGCACTAGGAGTGGTGTGGGGTGGGTGGAGCAGAAGCTATGATTACTGTCGAGAAGAACTGTAATTTTCTGCATTCATTTATTCACATATGTGGATCTGACTGTTCTTTGTATTGATCTACAAAACGTTCACCATTTTTTGCTGTCCCTCAGTTCACTGCTGTATTATGATCTGGCTCTCCAGATGTGAAGTGTTAATGGTAGAGACAAAAGGCTCAAATGGAAGCAATGTGCAAGAGATATGTATGTGAAACAACACAATGTATTTGGTAGCTGGAAGGGGATAAATGGAGCTAACCTCTACAATATTATTATGTAAAATGACCATGTTGTGACACCATTTCCTGGTAACATGTAGCCATAGATAAATGCTCAAATAATTTGTAACAATGTTTGTAAAGCAGTATTTATGTGTCTAACACAAATCAGTTTCTTTAATTTTTCAGTATGTGATAGTCATTAAAATTAGGGGCAACATAATTGACTCTTAAACTAATGTAGCCAGTGGCATAACTGGCTGAATATGACATCACTACCTGGGTCTTGTCAATGATGATCACTTGTGCCAAATTACTGAACACCTCCTTCAGCATTCCTAATGCTGCAATCAGATGCAAAGGAGGTTTTTGTTGTCAACCTTTAAATTATGAGTGACTCTCATACGAAAAATGTCAGTCTCATTTGTGCTACTGGTTATATTATTCCTGCCCTAAAATTTCTCATTGATCAGGAAAACATTCCTTATCAAAGTGTAAAAGTTGTCCTAAAAACTTATTCTCATAAATCATGTCTTACTGTTAAGACATGTTAAGCGCCACTGCCTCATGTTTTATTTGTTGTTATCAAAAAGTTAGAGCCTTTTTATTGTTTCAGTGAATAGATAATCTTATCGCAGCTGTCTTTGGCACAGTGACCATGTCCCACGTGATAAAGAACTTCTTCGGACCATAATTCAATTTAAATTAAATTTAGTTGTTTTGGGACATTATCCTCAAATGTAACGGAGTCAGGATAATCATCATAGCTTTACTGAAGTAGGGTTGATTGTTTAATAGTTAAGTTTTGAGAAATGACCCATCCCTGCCAGCCTTACTGAAATTCCTCAACATGTGACATTAGCAGGATTCAATCAGCCATGGCATGCTTCAAACAGCTTTCTGCATTTTACAGGCCTGCTTATTCCTTGTTGCACAGAAATATTTACAATACAATCCTTCAATCACAAAACTTTACAGAGACTCCACAGTTCAAGCAGAGCATCATGGGATTGCTGACCACCAGAAACAACATTACCACAACTTAACTAAAGAACCAAATTATTCATTCTGATGTACTTTCTGAAGTTGAGAATAAAGGAAATGTTAGTGAAGTATTTATTTCAGTAACTTTTTATTTATGTTTTGCTCACAGCAAGGGCGAGAAAATGCAAACTATTGTTTTTACCAACACGTTCTGCTTGGGATTTAAATATTCTCTGAACAATTCAGTAAATAATGGACCAAGATTACTACCCACCGACCTATTTGTTAATAATAATATAATATTAATATAATAATAATATTCCCCTAGCTTTTATGGAGATAACACAGATTAAGTTATTGGTGTCTGGCCTTTCCCCTCAGTTCAAAGCAGTGACAAAGAAACTACAACAAATCCCTCAGCTTTAGATTTTGCATATTGTAGCACCTTTTAAGTGTGCCTGCAACATCTGAACTGATTTGGTGACCCCCTAAACTGCTGTAAATATTTATTTAGAAAGAAAATTATAATTGAAACATAAATGTTACAAATCTTATCTCATGTATAGTTTAATAAGAAGGGATTTTCCACTGAACAATATGTCAGTGGAATGAAGCATCAATAATTGTTATAAATCTATTTTATCAAAGTTGATAACCTGAACAATCACTTATATTTTTGTTTAAACTTCTACTTTAGTATTATAGTGTTTGGCATATTTTAGACATTAAGCTGTTTCATAGATGCCAAAAGGACATTGCTGCCTTGAAATAGTTGAACATTAAACAATAAATAAAAGATTGCCATTAACTATGCTATGCTCTCAGACACTATTACAGAGAATGAAAAGAGTAGTGAATTGGCAACCATTCCAACCCACACCCAAAGAAATTTGGACACGCCATAAAACAGGTAGACAATTTATTATGAGCTTCTTTGGAAATATCAGCATATTTCAATTTCAGTACTATTTTCGTCAGTGACAGCCTTTCTTCAATCTAGATGGCATCATTCCGGTGTGCCAGAACAGTATGGAATTATGTGCACAAAGGAGTTACTCACTTAATATGAAGTTGTGGTAATGTTGGAAAATATGTGGTAGCTTCAAAGTAGTTATGCCACTGAGTAACCATAGAGTCATTATAAGTACATAGCCATGGGATCCCATTCATTTGATTTGCTTTCCTTGGAAAAGCATCTAACAGATAAGACATTTTACTTGAGGGATGATGGAAGGATTTGGCAGATTCTGAGTCATACCTTCATTAGGCAATGGCATGGGGGGAAACTGCAGGTCTGAGGGTAGAGCCCTCCCGTAAGGGAGAGGATGTCTGCATCAACAAGGGAATTTATATTTTTTAAAAAGTGTCAAAGAAAAAAGCTGTGGTAAAGTTGCTTCTGTGGAGTATCTATGCTAATCCCATCTTTAATGAAAGCTGTACAAAAACCATATCTTGTACCAACTGTTAAACCAAAAAATTTGCAAAATATTAGACTTAACCCATTACAGCATTAGAAACATGAACCACGTTGGAATTAAATCAAACTATAGAATTCAAATTAGAACTACACACCATTTTAATTTTTTTGCTTTTTTTTTACAGTTATGTCATAAGTTATTTGCATCCAGTTTTGGGCAATCTTTACAGAAAAAATGTTTAAATTGTTTTTTGCACATTTTTCATTGTGATTATAAATAAGCTTCATGATCACAAATTGAACTGTTTGAGGAATATACTCATTGTTGCATGTTGGAGACTGTAACTCCCGTTTGGATTGCTCCTTCATTCAGATTTACATTCGATTAATAAACCACTGGTGTAATGGCAAACTTTTTCATAGAGAATTTGAGATTACCATTTGTACATAATATTGATCTTATTTCAAACAAGTTAAACTAGACTCTTTCAAACTGTTTTAGTATTCCAGTAAAATCTCCTCCTATTGTTGAACACAGCAAAGAATTACTTTTGCACGAGAAATGAAAAGTCTATTTTCTTTCACCTTTTACCAACATCCATCTCTAGAACTGCAATGCTAAATATTGATTATATAGAGAAATTCAAAAAAGTTACAGTGCACCACAACATGTTATAGGACCATTATGAACTGAAAAGTGTATTAGTTCTTATTAAAGTGGGATAAGATGCTACCACTGCTCCCAAGTCATTTTGAATGTATGTACAGAGCAACTAACTGTCACAAGGAAAACTAGCATGGTCGAAAGCTAGCAACATAAGGGCACCCATCTCGAATATACATTGACATAAATTAAGAAAAACATTTTTAGCATCCGAAATGCAATTTTACTTTATATCTCTTAAAAGATAAGCAACTATTATGACCTATGGAACTGATGCCCTGTGGACTCATTCCAAGAACATATCACATGTTTATGAATTTGGAGTGACATGCATGCTCTGTGGCTGCAGTGATTATTAGAAAGTCTTGTGTGTTAGTTCAGAGCTATTGGTTCTTGTGCGTGTTAACTAAAATTAGTATGTTACACCTAAAGCTTAATAAGCAGAGGTTTATGACCAATAATGTTTCATTTCCTCTGTCCACGAAGTTCAGACCAATGCCCACATAATAGTCAGATTTGATTTAATCTCTCTACATTCTCTCATCAAAGCCTATGGTCTTCCGAGAGGACCCAGTTGAAGGGCGTGACCACTTCGATTTTCTTCGAGTCGTGTTCAGATAATTAAGCAAAAACAGACATGGTGTTTTTAAAAATAGTCCAAGTTTTTACATGGGCAAGATTTTTAGTTGTTAATTTTTTTTACATTTTCATAAATAAATTGAAATTATAATCCATTTAGCACTGTGTGTTAAAAGTAAACACCTGAATTGGTGTCATGGGCATCATGACACAAGACATCATGAGTTTTAAAATTTGTCAGGCAGATCATTTTCTAAACCATTGCAAGTTATTATATATAACCTGTACTTCGCAAATTGTTTTATCTTCATCATAACTGTGACAGGATAAATCAGTCAGAGTTGCAATTAACTAAATGACTCCCTTTTAATATTATTTTGGTTGATATCGCTGGTTGAAAATCCATGACCAAATGGATATTTCCCCAACAGAAATCAAGAAAACCTAAATGCATTTTTAACAGTTTATTCTCTAATGGGTGACAGAGGCATATTTCTCTAATCTAGTAAGTACATGTCTTTTTTTTAAAACACAAGTTAGATAGGGCAGACTGTTAATTACATTTTTACTTCAACTAATAGTTTGAAAATATTTCACAAGCTTTGCAATTTTTAAAAACGAGGTTAAGCACATTATTGAAGAAGAGGGCACCATTGAAATTGCATTCCTTTTTTTGAGCAAATTGATTTTTTTTCAGCAAGAATTTACCCTTTGAACCGTACTGCTAAACATCGGTGTCTATGCCTAAATATTGTGGGTGATTCATTAATATATAATCAGTACATTTAATGATAAGCTTGCTTCACACATCACCCCAATATTACTCCAGTAGTATATCATAATACAGTGAATGGGTCACTTGGCACCAACGAATACAGGGTTGTGTTTTGAGCTAATTATATGTCATCATTCAGACCCAAAACAAAGGGTTAGATCCATGTGAATGTAAACATTAGCAAAAATGACAGAGGAGAAAAAAACTCTTTTTACACAATATTTGAAACTCATGAGCAAATGTCGATCATTTTGTATCTAATACACCCTTGACCTTTTTCTATTCTAAAAGCTTTTCTAGCAATACGATTTTTGTGCGGTGTCATGCACCATCTTGAAATACAAATAATCTCCTCTTTCCTTGCGGTCAGTTTTCATATTATTAACATTTGTAAATTAGACAAACTAGAGTTGCTGCTAGCAGCCACAGTGATATGGTGACACCTGCTAATCCAGTGCCTGAGTCTCGCATGGAACCTGGTCCTGTGTAAGTGAGAAAGAGAAATAGAGTTAATATTTATTCAAAACTTAAATTGAACATTTATATCAGTAGATGTTAATTGCACACTTTTGCTCGTGTATTTTGGATTCTTCTTCAGAATGTTTTTTGACTAACTAAACAGCATTCCTCCCTTAAAACCAGGTGTCAAAGAAAATTCTCTATTGCCCCTAAAGCAGGGCCCAGCAGGACATGTCTGATTATAAGTTATCATATTTAATAAGATGCTGCTCATAAAAACTATTGTTTCAGTCATCAGTAGTTCTGACTTCATTTAAACCTGTCAATATCATGAAATACGCACACTTTTGGGAATCATTCCAATCACAGAAATGAAAGATTGTCATGTGCTTCAATTAATATGTAAAGAACAAATTAAATTGAGGGTTGAGAGATACTGAAGAATAACACAACTGTAGCAAAAGAAATCACATGCTCAATTGATCATTATCTTCATTTTCTTTTGTCAAAGATTTTCTCAGATTAAACACTGGAATGATCTGTGGCCATTTTATGTCAAGAAATCTACAATGCGCATTGCCCAAGTTAAATTCAAGCCTTCTCATTAAAAGAAAACAAATTAGTTACTGTGTGAGGGAGATTTTTCCTGATTCTGATTTCTAGTAAGATATTGTTTACTAATTTTGCTCAATATAACTATATTATTAATTTCTCTGTTCTGAAAAATATCTGAACATATCTGAAAAAAAATTCTCTTCCAAGCAAGTCAGAGATTTTGCTTCATTATTGTCTACTGCAATAGAATAACAAGGTGTCCAATAGGTTGCACAGTTATATACTGTTCTGGTTCATATTAAATTCACCAAAACATTTTCATGATGAAATCACAAAACACTGAGAATGGAAATAACATATTGTTTGGTTTGAATTAAGCAATGTTTTAAGCCAAACCAGAAAAAGCCCTTTTAAGAATAAGTGCAATATAAATTAGAACTGTTCAAAGCCACCTGAAGCCCAATATGGTTGTTGCCCTTACAGTATCTGACAGGGAGAAGTACCACCTGGAGAGTGACAAACTCATTTAATATGAATTTGTATATTACTACACCACAGGATTTCAACCATAGTGATTTTATTTCATTGCACATTACATAAAAGTGAGTGAAACAGCAATAGACATGAGAAATTGAGGAGGTTTCAAATCAATATCAACAATAAAGTGGAAAAATTAAAATACTAGAATACTCAGCTGATCAGGTAGTATTTGTGGAGTGAAAAACAGTTAACGATTTAGTCAATGACTGTTCATCGGGGGCAGAGAAAAGTTAGTGTCAATAAATGATTGCAGCTAATGATAAGTTGACCATGGGATCACATTTTTATTATTGTGAGATATTCTTCAGTATATCCAAGTTTGAATACAAGATATTCTCAAACATTCAAAATCTATTAAAATATCTGCCCAAATTATTTTAAAACTGAATCACTTAAGTACAAGAAAGCTTCTAAATAATCCAAAACAATGTTTAACCTCTACATTGCCAAAGATTAACCACAGTCCCTTGCTCTTTTCAAGTGTGCTAGTCTAACAGACATGGGTTGTTCTTAATTGTAAAGAAATTGCCTGGCTTTATGGCCTTCACTGGCAGTCAAGAAAAGTCTGCTGAACAGCTGCCAGCAATTTAAGGACTATAATGTTCACATATGTTTGCCAAAATCCTAAACTTATTGGCATTCATATTCTGTAAGGAACTACTTACATTTCCTTGCCTGTCAAAAATGTGCAAGTTTTTTTTTATAAATGCAGGTTCACTTTCCCCAGCTATGCATTCAATGGCCAGTCTGTCCTTGAAATGAAAATGAACAAAGAAATCCATCTAGTCTTAAATTAATAATGCAGGAGCATCAAGTTAATTAGTTTTCCAAGGCAGAAAATTTACTTTTCATTTTTGTATAGCCTCTCAGTGTCTGCTTGGACAAATTTGCAGTTACATCAACGTGAAGAAGCTTGGTCCTTGGGTGATCCAAGAAACCACCTTCTTAACATGACTTGTTAAACCTGAGATTGTACAAAATGTACTAACCCTATACAAGTTTGTTTTGAATTACCATTGTGATGTATTTGAACCTTTTGAGCTGCTAGTTAACACTGTGAGAGATTGTTAGATTTAAACTTTGCAGGATTTAACTGTAAAGAAATGTTATGAGTTCAAGTACAGGCAACATGGGTCAAGTCCAGCATGACACAGTCATCTTCCAAATCTCCATGAAGAATGATCACATCAGCAGCTGCAATAACATTACTTTAATCCCTTCTTGGCTTGAACCTTATGTGTTATGATTGAAGAAGATTCAAGCACAGTTGCATTTGTGCAGCTGATGCATTTATAAATAAACTTCAGTCACTATCCATATGATTTGCTGCCAAAGACAATGAGTATCACTTGAACATATTTACATCTATCCTATAAAACTATTCAGTGCCAGTCTCAGGAGATATTGCCCTCCATGCATAATGTATATTTGTAGAATGACCGCATAGCCCCTCTTAGGTGCATGTTTTTCATAAAAATTGAAATTAAGATCTATAATTTGCCAGTATAAATATTACTAAACCAACCCACATCAAATTTCTCCATAATGCCTTACAGAAGATAAATTAAAGAAAATATCTGAAAACTAGGCAAAGCCCAATAGGCTGTTACAATCACCTCTTGTCAAGATGCATCTAAAATCTACATAGATAGTCACTCAGAGGAAATAACTGAAGAAATATATTACAATGAAACTCAGTTTCCTGTAGGATTACCAAACACCAGGTTTGCTGCCATTTCCAGAAGAGAACAGAGAGTGAAATAGGACTTGTATCTGTATCCTGAAAATGCAAGACACGAAATTCCAGTCGTCAATAGAATTCCTCTCTTTGTGCAGAAGACACATACTAACTGATCTTGTTAATAGGAAATAATTAACATGTCTTTTTTCTTTAAAACACATCTGTCATAGCATGGTTGGGAGTTATTCTGGAAAAAAATCAACACCATATTCCAATAAGGAATTCTGTCAAACAAATAGTAAATAGCTCACCATTGACCGGCAATGAGGAAACTTTTGTTTCCATGACAACATAACACAATGAGGTAACTTTATCTTCATGCATGTGTCATGTGACAGTTGATTGTGTGTTCTCCAGGCTGAAAACCATCTGATTCTCAATCTATTGAAAAGAATTTACCTCAATGCCACAATTAATCCAGCAAGGTTGTTGCCATGGCAACATTTTTGCAAGGGATGCTATCATATTTACACAAATAGGAATGTAAAAATGACTAATGCAATGACCTCATTGTCCTTGATGACTTTTATCTTCATTATGCCTTTGATACAACATGAATCCGACAAAGGCTAACATGATCGCGACACTTTCCAAAATACCTCATGCTAAGGTTCACACTGAAAATGTTCTCTTGTAATCATTTGGTCTTTACATGAAGTAAAGTATAAATTATAATTTCAATTAAAATCAGCTATTTATGTGAGTGTAGAATTTACATCTTGCCAAATAAAACTCTGAAAGAATATTTTGCTAATTCTGTTTTAATTTAACAAATCAAGTAATCAATGTGGTTTTGCTTCATGAATTGTAACTGTGTACACAACTTTGACAAAACAAAAAAGAACTAAAATGTTGGAAGAAAAAAAATTGTATTTTAGGAACTAATGAAAGAACAGGTAGTTTGTGACAAATGAATGTTTGTCTTTAAATAATGAAAGGAGTAATGTACTTCACTCTGCTCTAACTGCTCCATATAAATATGAGACCAATATTATTGTGGTATAGTGAGGAACAGATTCATCGCTATCACAAAATGGATGCTCCAACTACTTAAGTGTAAAGTTGAAAAAACAGTTGGAGCATTTTACTTGTTACTTGAGAACAGCAAATGGCAGAGCATGGAACCAACATCAAATCAGAGAAATTCAGATCATTATTCTTTTCTCGGTCTTTGCTTCAAAACAAAATCATCAATGTTTTTACTTTCACATTCAGTAAACACAAAACTTTGACTCGCATTTATAATTTTAGCCAAATTATCTTACCTAAGAATTGGATTTCACCCATAAATTGTGCACTAAACTGGTGTAGCATGCATTGGTAACATGCAGTTAGGGAACTCCAAAGATATCCTGAAATTTACCTTTAAAATAGATATTCTGAAATTTACCTTTAAAACTTCTCCATTTTGGTACCTGCTGAGAACACAGCTGTTTGGGCCATTGCCATGAGGAATCAAGGGAATTGTGTTAGATCCTCCAAATACACACTCTATGAAAGCCAAAGTAACAAGGCTGCTGTGGGGAGAAGGGGAATCACTGGATGGGTGGTAGGAAGTGTTTATGTGTGTGTGTGTGTGTGTGTGTGTGTGTGCGTGTTTGAGAGAAGGGGGGGTGGATGGGTTGGCTCATGGTGGTAGGAGCACTTGTGTTCACCATGGCGAGCCACTCTTCATCTCCCAAACATATGTTCCCATGCCCCAGGTGGCCAGTTCCTGCAAGTGGAGTTGCTGCAGGGACTTGTGCACACAATTGATCTGCTGCACTAACAAATCATGGAGCAGTCGGGCATGGCAATATGTCAATGTTCCAGTGAATAGGCTTTAATTTATGTATGGCTTGTAACTTGGTGTGGCTTTGTTGTTTCTTTGTCAGTAGATGAAAATGCAGATAAGGTTGCACCAATTTAATTAAGAAATAACATCTGCTCCAAATGACATACATGTGGCCCAATTTTCTAACAGGTGAGATTTCCACCAGACACGGGGGCAACTGCATTAAAATATGTGCTAAATGATTTTTAAATACATTTTACTCATAAAAATCAGGTATTAATGGGTCCAATTTTAAGTCCTGCTGTTTTTTAGATCCAGATTGACAACAGCACTAAAATTACTATATGTAGTTTCTTCTCCCCTTTTTTATGAATGGGAGAATTTTGCTTGTTTGGAATTACCTTCTTGCATCCATGTTCAAAATTCCCTTTGTCCTCTCATCACTCCTGAATTCCTGCACCAATGCCTTCAGCAGAGTCCAACCAGTGGGCAGAATTCATCATTTGTATACTTCAGACCTTGTTGAGCTGTATCAAGCGGTTTTCACTGGAACACACCGAACAGCAGTATTGCAACAACAGGTATGCCAGTTGGTTGCTCTTGTTGAAGAAATCACTGTTAACTTGCAATCTGCTTTCATTCATAGAACCATAGAACAATATAGCACAATACAGGCCCTTCGGCCCACCATGTTGTGCCGCCCATCAAACCACACCTC
>JARFYF010000074.1:81266784-81279147 GCA_030265395.1 Rhina ancylostomus | reverse complement strand
ACCACATCTACCACACTTCCCTCATCAATCTTCCTCATCACCTCCTCAAAGAACTCTATCAGGCTTGTGAGGCATGACCTTCCCTTCACAAAGCCATGCTGGCTGCCCCAATCAGTCCCTGACTCTCTTGGTGTTCATACATCTTATCCCTCAGAATCATCTCTAACAGCTTACCCACCACAGACGTGAGACTCACAGGCCTGTAATTCCCCGGGCTATCCCTACTGCCTTTTTTGAACAGGGGGACAATTCACGGGAACAATGACGACCTCATTATTCTTCTTCTGCACTCTTAATTTATCTTCATAACTTATAGTCATTTTTATGTCGTTATGTCTTGCACTGTTCTGCTGCTGCAAAACAACAAATTTCACCACATATGTCAGTGATAATAAACCCGATTTTGTCTGTTCCATAATCCTAATAGTCATCCTCTCTGTGAAAAGCAAGGTAAAATATTTGTTAATTTTGCCAACTCCTCATGTTTCACTCTAAACATAGTTTAGCAACTATGACCAAACAAATATCTTCCAATGACTACACATTTTATGAAGTGTTCCTCCAATAAGTCTTTGTACTTTGATTCAATTTCTTTTATATACCTCTTTTGTTTTCATCGTATTTGTACAGTCTTTTAAAATGATCGCCAGGACAAATCTGGTGCCTGTCAATTATCAACATAATCAATGAAATCCTTGCCTTCAATATTCACCTTTTTTTGTAATTATTCTGGAACAGTAGACAATATTTTAGATTTGGATCTTCTCCATCCCTTTTCAAATATTTCTGTTCTGCTTAAACACAAAATCAGAGCCAAAAAATTCTCCATTGAATATTCCAGTATTAAAAACTAGCCACAGCTAATAAAATGCATGCTTTTTGTTAGAAATTCTGTTAATTTATTTTACAGAAATTAGGCGTATTAAATCCAGACAAGACCCAATGCCCTGCATCCCAGGATTGTAAAAGATGTGTGGAGCAGATGTATTAATGTTGATTTTCCAAATTTCCATGGTTACAGTAAATTGGAAGATAGTAAATGTTACCACGCTGTTTAAGAAAGGAGAAATAAAAATAGGAAGCCGCAAACACATTTAATCCTTTAACTTCTTCAATAATTTCAATTTCTTTTTTTAAAAAATATTTTAATATTTTTCAGCAGGTCCCAAATGATTTTAACTGTGAATGTCAAGGACATTTAATGGCAGTGACAGCTTTGACAGCTTGTGAGCCCAGGAGGATGGTACATCAATGACTGTCAAAGCCATTCTGACAGTAGAGCTGGTCACTTGTGCTGAGAGAGGCCCCGAGCTGCCAGGATCACAGTGGAAGACCATGTGGGGGTATTGAGGGGTGGGGGGGGGGGGCCACAAACTGCATTGTCCAAAGGCAGGCAGGAGATCAGCAATCTCAGGACAGCATAGTTTCCCCCATTATGATGGGCTTTAATGAAGGTTAAATCAAGTTTAACACATTACCAATTTTAGAGAGATTTTGGAGGCTGTAATTCAGAAAATTCAGCAGAACCAAAAGATGAAGCATGTTTGGATTTCTAAAATGCATTAATAAGGTATCACACAAAACATTATGAAATAAAATGAGGACTTACATGATTGGAGATAAAAGATTAACAATGATTCATGAAAAGATAATAAATAGGCCATTGTCATAAATGGTTTATTTCTGGATTGGCAGAATGCGACTATTGAGGTTTTACTTCTGAACGCTCAGTGATACACAATTTAACTATTTTGACGAAAGGACCCAATTCGATGCAACTGATTTTGCTGATGATACAAAATTGTCAGGAAAATAAGTTTTGAGAAGGCCACAGCGAATCTGCAAGTGATAAGCATAGGTTAAGTAAGTGGGAAATGGAGCACAATGTTGTAAGAACTGAGGTGAGGAAGAATGGAAACACAGGTTTCTTTTAATCTACTGAGAAACGAGTAGATCTTAAGGTACAGATCTTGGTTCATAACATGGAGAAGTTTGCCATTCACATGTAGCAAACAATCAGGAAGATAAATCTTATATTGGTCTTTATTGCAAAGTGGTCATAATACAAAAGTAAGCATCTTGATGAGACTACACGGGTTTTCTCCAAGACTTCAGTTGAGGTATGGCATGCAGTTCTGGTCTCGGTTTCCTAAATGATCTATTTGCCTTGAAGTCAGAGTAGCACAAATTCAATAGATTGATTCCTGAGATCAGAGACTTGGCCTTTGAGGAGAGATTGACAACATTTTCCACTAATCAGTGGATTTCAAAAGAATGGAAGGTGATCTCGGTGAGGCACACAGGATTCTGACAGGAATTACCAGGGTATTTTTCAAATTGGAGTGTGTTGAAACAGTGGACAGTGTGAGCATAAGGAATCAGCCTTTTTAGAACTGAAATGAATAGGGAGTTTCAAATATTTGGAATTACTTCAGAGACCTGTGGATGCTTAGAAATTGACACTTTTCAAAGGTTAAATCAAGAGATTTTTGGACACTGTGGAAATCAATGAACTGGGCAAGAAAAACTGGACTTGAGGCATCAGCCCTGATCTTATTGAATGATTGAGCTGGCTTCAGCATGATGGCCTCTTTCTGATTCTATATCTTATATAATTAAATGCCCACAGTTGGACAGATTGTTAATACAATTCTGCTCCAGGCGAACTCACTTTAGCAGAGCAAATTATTTAAAGCAAACAGAAAATGAGATGCTGATTTTTTTTTCAAAACTTCCTCATTGGATTTGACTTGATTTAACATTAACAAATAAATGATCAGGTTCCACTAACAACATCACAACCACACAGTTGCTGTCACCGAACAGACATGAAGTGTTTTATGGTAATGCCTACTGAAGGTATATTTAGAATTCTTATTTCCTGTGTTCTGGACAATCAAAGTAATATAATTTTTTAGAACCAGGTGTTCTATTGTGAATTCCTTTGATATGGTTCCAGTAGGAAATCCCAAATTAAGTAGAATATATTCAAGGCAAGTTTAGTTTACACTGTTTACCTTGCCTAAGTTATCATGGAGCTCCAGTGGTAATTCCTTACATTAAAAAAATCTCCTTAATGGTTAAGTCCCTGTTGTCTATAAGGATAATATTGTATCATTTTCCATTATTTGTTGAACTAGGACTAAATAGACTGAAGGGAGTTTTACTCTCATTATCATAGGTCTCATTTTCCTAGATTTAATAGCTTACATCTTCTTCTGTTATGCATGCCAGTGGATAAGTGATAAGGCAGGACTTCAAGCACTTGACAGAACTAAGGTGAATGCAAGCAGATATTTCAGGGACAAACTGATCTTAAATAATTTGAACTCCAGGCAATGGGAGCAGGATCAAAGAGGTGGCAACTGCAGGAGTGGAGTCCCAGAGATGGGTGCAGCAATAGTAGGGTCCTGGAAGTGCTAGTTTGTGAGAGGTTATGGCAAAGGTTTCACTTTCTAAACAGTGAGGGGAGAGGGGATTAGAGTGAATAGGATAATGAAGGGTACAGCCTGTCCACCTGAAACTCAGGAACATGACCATAGCCAAAGTTGAATATCTGTGGCTGACTGGCCACTTTAAACATCGGCAGTAGAGTTTGAGAAAGGAAACTACTTCTTGCAAAATTGGTACCTACTGGAAATTATGGTTTGGATCTGGCCTACTACCTCATGGTGAGGCCCTGAATTGCTTTCTGTACTGTAAAGCTGTCACATTGGTAAGGCCATAAAATTGGCTGGATTATGTTCCACTTTAACAATTAGAAAAGGCAGACACCCTCCTGCTGCTTCTTTGTTGAATCTTCCTGCTGATCATTTAGTAACTTCCTCCACCAGGCCAAGGAGGAGACTAGTTTGTAAGACAGATTCTGTGCAGGAGGAAGCTCATCAGAATCCAGCTGGATCACACTGAAGAACACCCTGGGTTGATGTAGCACCTTAGGTACACCTTTGAGATATGTATCAATGGTATTCTCCACAGTGACTCTGATCAAGTGCGGTCTTTAGCATAAATCTTAGCTCTCCTGGGTTCACAGCCTCAAAGTTTCCAGCACTTCTCTAGCTAAAGAATTATAGGACTGGGGTTGCATTAAATTGAAGAACATTGCCAGAAGAGCAAGCATTTATTTACATGATCTTGGAGTCAGAGTCATACAGCACAGAAAAGGGCCCTTCAGCCCACTACCTCCATGCTGATACTTTTGCCCATCTGCACTAATCCCATTTGCCCACAGTAGGACCATATCCTTTTCTGCCTAGCCTATTTAAGTGTCTATCTAAATGCCTCTAATATGAAGTAATTGTATCCAATTCCACCACCTCCTCTGGCATCGCGTTCCAGATATTAACCACTGTGTTAAAAAAAAACTTACCCCTCACATCCTTTTTAAAACTTGTTCATCCTATCTTAAACCTATGTCCTCTAGTTTTTTAATACCACCACCATAGGAAAAAGATTTTAATCATCTATCCTGTCTATGCCTCTCACAATCTTGTATATTTCTAACAGTTCACCCTTCAGCCACCTTAGTTCCAGAAAAAACAGGCCCAGCCTATCCAATCTCTTCTCACCACTTAAGTCCTTCAATCCAAGTAACATCCTTGACTCACTCCAGCACAATAATATCTTTGGTGGCCAGAACTCCATGGTGACCAGACAATACTCCGTATGCAATCTAACCAGTGCTTTGTAAAGTTGCAACGAGGCAACCCAACTCTTACGTTCTGTGCCATGACCTATGAAGGCAAGCGTGTTGTATGCCTTCTTCACCACACGATCCAACTTCTATTTCCACTTTCAGGGAATTCTAAGTCTCTCCATTTGTCAACATGCTTTAGTGCCCTACCATTTATAGCACATTCTACCCCGTTTGATTTCCCAAAATGCATCACTTCGCACCTTTTTGGATTTAATTCCATCTGTTAATGCTTGTTTCAAATTCCCATCTGATTTCTATCTCCTATGATCTCAGACAACCTTCTTAGTGATCCACAAAATCATTCAAATGATGTTGAATTTTCACATTGTCCACAAACTTACTTAATCATGCCTCCTATTTTCACACATACAAGTCCCAGCACTGATCCCTGTAGTACACTAGAAAAAGACTTCCACTCAGAAAAGTCATTCTTTCATTACTACTCTCTAACTCCTATCAGTCAGCCAACTTTGAATTCAATAACTTGCTCACCTTGGATGCCGTGGGCTTCAGTCTTCTGGACCAGCTGCCATGCAGCACCTTGTCAAATGCTTTATTGAAGTCCATATACACAACATCTTCTCCCCTGCTTTTTTCAGTCTTATTTGTTCCCACCTCAAAAACAGAACCAAACTATTAAGACAGATTTCCCCTGTCCAGAACCATGTTAATGATTCCTAATCAGTACCTGCCTTTACAAATTGCATGATTCCTGCCTCTTCAGATTTTCTCAAATAATTTCCCTACCACTGCTATAAGGCTCACCAGCCTGTAGTTACCTGGCTTATCCTTACTGCCCTTCTTAAGTAATAACAACATTAGCAATCCTCCAGTCTTCTGGTGCTTCACCTGTGGCTAATGAAGATGCAAAAATCTCCACCAGGGCCACAACAATCGCCACCATTGTTTTCATAGCATTCTGGGATGGATCTCACCCAGCCCTAAGGATTATCCAATCTTCTGCATTCCATAACATCTCACACTTCCACCTTCTTAATACTGACATGCTTAATACTATCAATGTACCCTTCCCTGAACTCAATTTGTTCCGTGTCCTTCTCCTTGTGAATATTGACAAGCAGAATTTATTTGGGACCTTGTCCACAACCCCTGGTTCCACACGTAGATTACCCCTTTGGTCCCAAGCCCCAGTTACCCTTTTGCTCCTAATACACTTATGGTATGATTTAGGATTCTCCTTGGTTTTACCTGCCAAGGAAATGTGATGGCCTCTTTTCACAGTCCTAATCTCTTTTTTAAGTATCTTCCTGCATTCTTTAATATTCCACAGGGGAATTGCTTGACTGGAGTTGTGCTTGGCAGAAAAATGAGCTGAACTCTTTCACACTGAAGCAGGTGATAGGATTGATGAAGTGAGAACCCATGGTGATTTGTAGAATGCATGACTCCTACTCAAAGAAATCATGTCACTCAAAAAGATTGCTCCAGCTTGTCATGAAGCTCCTGCTTCTATGTGGGAAAAGCAATGAACTACTTGCTTTTGAACACAATACACTTTGACTAGTCTGCTGTTTCTATCAACTGACCTACTATCCTAAGTGGTAGCCTGGATGATTCCACTAAAAAGAATATTCAAGGCAGTGATACATTACTAATAGTGAGGCACTATGATAGAAGGAGCTAAAAATCATGAGGTAACATGTAGCATAATTTTTCTTTTGGAAAAAAAATGAGGCTTTGTAAGCTCCTAGATGCTCTACAAAGGAGTTACTTAGCTGTTGGATAATTTAGGCCTTCAATGGCCTTTAAACTGTCTGATCACTAACATTCCTCCTTTCCCAATAAAACACAGATCCCCAAGATATACCCAAATAGAACTCAGTCTGTGGTCATTTTATATATGTGAATGGATAAAGCAAAAGGAAGACCACTGTGAAGGGGAAAATATAGGCAGCAAAGCAAGAGCCAGAAGATGCTCAGGAGGAAGAAAAAGCAGAAGCAAAATGATTAAGAAATGTATTTTAACACCCAAAATATCATTACATGAGTCAGTGGATGGAAATACAGCAAGGTTTCCCACCAGTTCCTGCCTGCACAGAAACCAGGAAGAGTTAGAAGATGACAAAAATACTTCTTGGAGGCATTCCTGCATTATCAACTATTCAAGGATCCATTCTAAGTCTTATTCTATTGACAGGAAACACATCCACCTGCTTCGCGAATTGTTGTCCCTTCCACAACCAAACATTTAATACTTTGACTTCGGAATCATTTGCCACATTATCCACATGTGTCAAATTTATATCTTTGGCAGCTAATTGAATAAAGTAAATGCCAAGGAAGTAGTTTTCACTTTCACCAAAAATCTTATTCCTTGATTTTCTTCAAAACCCAATTATCCAAATTGCTCCTTTTTAAAAACCTTTCAAAGATATGAAGAGACGAAATGAGATAGAATCATGTTTTAAAATAGAAAGCTTTAAAATAAATTTTTATTCTTCATTTTTTGCTGAACAGATCAGTCAAATAAATCGACATTGTCTGAGATTGACCAGAATGTTCCCTGTTCCACTGTAACATGTTGAGATAAATATTAACTAAAATCCTTAAGTTTTGGTCAACAGGAATCTCATGTTATTCACCACATGACATGACTTAACATCAAAGGAGAAAGTTCCAATGGAAGTGTTCTGGGGATGCTTTTAAGATGATCAGCAGTCTTTGAAAGAAGAGCTCATAGGACAGTCAGAAAAAACTAATCCCCACGGAGTCTGAGTTTGGTCACTGTGGGTCTGCAGGAAAGCAGATTGTATTTTAATCATAAGCTCCTTCAGGCTTGAGAGACTCTAAAAATCTGCCTAGATCACGCATTCAATATGCTTCCATGTCCACTGTGGCTGCAGAGGTCCATATGGGTATGGCCGTTCCCGTTTCTATCTGGTGCACTTGATGGTGGACAACCTTCAAGTTTGACTGCAGATTGCACAAGATTATTGCAAAATTTATAATCACTGCTGTTTTGTGGTGTTCAAGTTTAAACTTGCATTACTTGGGTCTGAACAATAACAAATCATTTACATTTAATGAGAATTCTGCACATTCCCTTAATGGATATGGTACCCATGGCATCACCTATCAACATTATAAACACCCACATCTCCTTTTGTGGTATAAACTACTGATATATTCTGGTTATAATTAAACTTCCATAATCTTAGGGATTTTAGCTACTTCTGCTGTGATGCTGATGTTTGCAAATACAGCATGGCTGTAATTCCTGTATGTGCGTGTCAAAATAAAAGTGGGTGTGAAGATTTTCTAACAGAATCATAGAGAAGTCAACTCACAATGTAGAGTTAATCTTAACCCAGTCCAGCTATTAGGACCCCAAGACAGGAGCCAGCAAGATTCATCTGGGATCCCTCTCCATTCCCACAGGACGTCATTTTAACCTGCTCAATCCCATGAAGGTTCTTCTGCCTGTAGAACCAAAAGAGTGCTGAGCATAGTCTTTTGAAAGTGGTCTTGGTTCTAATCAGTCATCATTCACTTGTTTGGGATCATCATTGACCAGATTCTTAATTTATTCTGATACAAGTTCTGTAATCACAAGGGACTCACCTCCCAACTACTGAGAACCTCTCTGATTGATGCTGTTAATCCAACTACAGGCAACAGCATTTTGCTATAGGCCAGGCTGAAAATTACGGCTGAAGATTGATTTAACTCACCAAGCAGAAAGATTAGTCCATCCCAGTGGATGCCAAGAGGTGTCGTTCACAGCCAAACATTCAAGGACTAGAGCAACAGGTGGTTTATTTTCATGACTATCTGCACCACCTCCAAAAGAAGGTGACCACAGACATACCTAGCTATTGGAGAAAGGGGGCTACGTAAAGAAGCACACAGGACTATCACTGCACATTTGTGAAGGTAACTCAGCTCACTGACAAGCTCTATTTTTGAAAGAGAAGCAATTATGCTTCCTAAAAGTCCATTGAAAACATAGCGAGGCATAACTTCCAGAAAACATTTGCCTTCAATTTTCTGAGAGGTGCATTCCACCCTGCCTTGTAACTCCCCATATTCTTACAACTTTAATGCCCAACACCCAACCAGAACCACACATGGCAGTAATAAAACTGCTGAGGAGGCATCCAACAGAAACTTTTTGGCAGAATCCACTTTGCTTAATCAGCAAATACTCAGAAGTTGACCATCAGCTTTGAACTACGAAGCAGCAATTACCCACTATGCAGTGGATGCAGGCATGGTAGCGTAATGCTTTACAGTGCCAGCGACCCGCTGTCTGTAAGTTTGTATGTTCTCCCTGTGCCTGTGTGGGTTTCCTCCGGGTGCTCCGGTTTCTTCCCACATTCTAAAGGCGTACTGGTTAGGAAGTTGCGGGCATGCTATGTTGGCACTGGAAACGTGGTGACACTTACAGGTTGCCCCCAGAACACAACACTAAAGATGCATTTCACTGTGTTTCAATGTACATATGATGAAGATATCTTATGAGTACTTCAGATAGCTCTGCTTGGGCCCTGACTGCTTGTTAGCAATATCACTTGAGGAGTAGACTTATTGCAATGACATGCAAAAGTCTGGGACAGACCAGAGTAACAAAAATGATTTACAATAAATATTGGTTCATTATTTTTGTTCAATGATTAGTGATTGAAATAGATTTTGTGGAATATACCATTTAGATCACATAATAAGCCCATGCACCAGCCAGTCCACTGGATGCTTCAATATCTGAGAAACAGATGCTTCAGCATTGTACTGAAATATAACAGGTACCAGCTTCACTGTGTTCTGAAATATCAAATCTACATCCAACATAAACAGTGGTCTTTCTCGTACTTTTAATCAATAATTATCATGTAGAACTCTGAAGAGGCAGAATGTGGCAAATTAAAACCAAGACTCAATGTTAACCACTGTTCTCCACCTTTTTGATTGTGTTCTCTTCACCTCAGACTCATCCAGGTTCTGCAAGTGATCTTGACAATTTCATGACCTTCATGATTGAATAACTGTTTCTGAGACTGTGACTGATAACATCAGCTTAACAGAAAGATCCAAACTGAATGAACAGTTGAAGTTCCAGAAGACTGGAGAGTGGATAACATTGCACCATTATTTAAGAAGAGCTGCAAAGACAAGCCAGGGAACTACAGACTAGGTGTGACATCAGTGGTGGGTAAGTGATTGCTGTGGATTCTGAGGAACAGGATCTATCAACATTTGGATAGAAAAGGTCTATTTAGGGATAGTCAGCATAGCTTTGTGCATGGGAAATCGTGTCTTGCGAGTTTTTCAAAGAGGTCACCAGGAGGATAGATGAAGATGTATCAGTGGACGTCGTCTATGTGGACTTTAGCAAGGCTTTTGACAAGGTCCAACATGGCAGGCTAGTCTGGAAGATTACATTGCATGGGTCCAAGGAAAGATAGCTAATTGGATTCATAATTGGCTTAAGGATAGGAAGCAGAGAGTGATGGTTGAAGCTTGTTTCTCAGACTTGAGATCTATGACTAGTGGTGTGCCACAGGAGTCAGTGCCAGGGCCTTCGTTGTTCGTAATTTCTGTAAATGATTTGGATGTGAATGTCCAAGGCATGGTTGATAAGTTTGCAGATGATGCTAAAGTAAGTGGTATCATAGACAGTGAAGAAAGTTATCAAAAATTATAGGGCAATCTAGGTAGGTGGGCCAAGGCGTGGCAAATGGCTTTCAATTCAGACAAGTGCAAAGTGTTACATTTTGGAAGTCAAACCAGGGTAGGACTTGAACAGTGAATGGTTGGACCCTGGGGAGTGTTGTGGAACAGAGGGACCTGAGGGTACAAGTACATAGTTCACTGAAAGTGGTGTCACAGGTAGACAGGGTGGTGAAGAATGCGTTTGGCTTCATCAATTAGGGAACTCAGTATCGTTATGTTGCAGTTGCACAAGACATTGGTGAGATCGGACTTAGAGTATCGTATACAGTTTTGGTTGCCCTGTTATAGGAAAGACATCATAAAACTGGAAAGAGTGCAGAGAAGATTTACGAAGATGCTGCCAGGACTCGAAGGCCTGAGTAATAGAGAGGACCAGCAGGCTGGAACTTTATTCCTTGGAATGTAGGGGATTGAGGGGTGACCTTATAGATGTGTATAAAATCATGAGAGGTATAGACAGAGTGAATGCACATATTCCTTTTCCCTGGGGAATGGGAACTAAAAACTAGAAAGCACAGGTTTAAGGCAAGAGGTGAAAGATTTAAAAGGGACCTGAGAGGCAATTTCTCCAATGCAGAGGGTGGTACATATATGGAATGAGCTGCCAGAGTAAGTGGTTCAGGCTGGTATAACAACAACATTTGGAAGACATTTAGTTAGGTACATGGATAGGAGGGGTTTAGTGAAATATGGGCCAAATGCAGGCAAATGGGACTAGCTTGGTGGGCACCATGGATGAGTTGGGCTAAAGGGCCCATTTGCATGTTGTATTACTTTATGACTAATAAGCCTGACGGATGAATTTGCAGTGCTGCTGCACCCTTTTGGTACATTTTGCAGTGGGACCATTTGTCAATTCAACTTAAAGTCGGGAGTCACAATATAGACTTGGCCAGATAATGACACAAGATTACTTTCTCAAAGGAACAACAGCAAAGCACATTTTCTTTATAACAATTCACCTGTTTCATGGTTGCTAAGAATAACAGTAGCTTTAAAAATTCAGATATTTTAAATTCTCCATCTTTCACTCAGGCCATTGGATTCCTTACCCTGTGACTTAACGGCTGTGGTATTCTTCAGCTTTGTTTCTACTAACTTGATCCACCGGCAAGGGCTTTCATGTATTGCTTTGCTAAACAGATAGTCCAAGAATCAACACTTACCTTGCACTATCAGATGCACTTGATAGGTCTTAGGATGATGCTGGGTCTGCACTGAGCATGTGTAAGGACCTTCGTCGGATACATCCACTTGCTGAATCTGAAGGCTATACTCTAAGTGAGCGCTGGTCAATAGAGTAACTCGAGGGTCCAAAGACCATTTGTCATTTCCAGCAAAAATAATATTGGATCTGTTCAGCCAGGCAACCTTTGAGATCCTATCATCAACATAGCACCTTTGAAAGAAGAACAAAACCTTCAATCAATGTTCATACAAAAGGAACTAAAAGAAACAGCCAAAGAGATTAATTCAAATTCTTGGTTCTGAAGACCATTATACAAGAACATGCTGTGATTATATTATTTCAATGGAAGATAATGGATGGGTACATAAAGTCCACATGAAATACTTAATAGGAGAGAATGGATTTCACCCATTTAGCATACACCATGAGAGCATTGTTTGAGCAATTTGTCAGTCATATGAACCCTAAGACTGGATCATTGCCTAAATCCTCTATCAGACACACAGTATGATTTTCACACAGCTTTGAATACATGCAGACAATTTTGATGCAAAATTACTGGTGGCTCCTTTTTTATTGTGGGTCAATTAGGATTGTTCTGACTGATGCTGAACTAGATTAATTACTAATCCATGAAATATGAACCTCCAAAATACAGAACACATGCATAAAGGTATGTATACTTGTTCATAAAATGGTACTGGACAATATAATACAAGCCTCAAAACAGCATGCAACATTTTTCAATTCTGCAAACTCAGCTCCAAAATACTATTTGAACATATTT
>JARFYF010000074.1:81216685-81229998 GCA_030265395.1 Rhina ancylostomus | reverse complement strand
ACGTATGGATTGTTGAGAGTAATCTGGTGGAGTTCACTTTGTCGGTCACCTGTGGAGGAAAACAGGTAGTTGGTGTGAACAGCCACGATACTCTCTACTTTCTCTCTGCATCTACATTTTATCTCCAGACAACGGTGGTTGTTGAAGAAGCCTTTACTCATGTTTCACCTTATAGCTTGCTGAACTGACCTTTAAGAACCATTCCTGGACGTGGAGTTTGGGAATTTGCCACACACACACACGACAAGTTTAGTTGGTTTTTGGAGAGTTAATGTTCGGGATTTAACATTTTTACGTCTAACATTCTAACATTTTTACTTTTATTTTACTTATTATCATAAGTAGCTATTAATGAAGTAGTTTTTAACACTTATACATGTCTCGGTGTGTTTCTGTTGTTGACAGTACGTAACACTAAGCACATAAATACTTCCTTTACAATATTCATCCCAATGTTTCACATTCAGTTTCCTCAACAAAAGCACTGACAATATCCCTTTCTTTTGTGAAGACAGCTTCAAAGTGTTTGTTGAGATCCTTATCCTCATTCACCACTTCAACATTCATGTTACATATCAGGCCTTTAAATCATTCCATGGCTCTCAATGTGCAAAAAACATACTTAATTTTTCTTTGATTTCACTTGCCAATTTTTTATGCCTTCTCTTTCCTTTCCTAATTTCCCATGTGATTTCACTTCTATATTTCTTCTTAGCTTTTAAAGTTCTTGGTGTCTAACATAAACTGCCCTTTTTCCTTTGCTATCCTGCATACACTTCGTCATCTGGGAATGTAGATGCAGCAGACCCATACTTTCTCTTTGTGAAGCATATTGAGCCTGAACCCCTTCTTAAATGTCTCACTTTGCTCCAAGAACCTTCAAGTTGCTCTTTGCCAAAACGCTTTAGCTTGTAAAATTAAATGTCCTCCAATTTACAATCTTTATTCCCAAGTTACCTTGGTACTTTTCCATAACAAAGATAAATCTAAATGAATCAGGATCACCACCAGAAAATTGCTCTCCTTCTGATGTTTTTAACACTTGCCCAGCTTCATTCCCAATATTAAATCTGGAATTACCGCTGGTCCTAATCCCTCCCGGGATTGGGCCGCAAAAAGTTCTCCTAAATGCAGTTTAGGAATTTTGTGCTGTCTATTCTGATTGCACTTTCTATATCCCAATTAAAACTAAAATAATTGAAATTCCCCACTATTGCTGCTCAAATGCTTGTCAGAAACTTGCTTACAAATTTGCTTTTGTAATCTCCCTTTGGCTGTTTGGTGATCAAGAGTGCACTCCCAAAAGTGTGATAGTGATTTTCTTTAGCTCCATAATTCAACCCACTTAGCCTCATTGAATGACTCTTCAAACATAAATCCCTCTCACAGGTGTTATCATCTCCTCAACCAGTATTCCCAACACCATCAACTCCCTGCACCACACCTTCCATTCTCCTTGTTCTCATTTCAGAATCACATTTATTATCACTGACTTTTATGATGTGAAATTTGTTGTTTTGTGGTAGCAGTACAGTGCAAAGACAAAATATACCACAAATTACAAAATAAATAAGCAGATCATAAAAAAAAGGAATAATGAGGTAACATTCATGGATTGTTCCGAAATCTGATGGCAGAGGGGAAGAAACTGTTCCTCTCCACTAAGTGCGAGTCTTCAGGCTCCTGCATCTCTTCCCTGATGATAGTAATGGAAGAGGGTAGGACCTGGATGGTGTGGGTGCTTGGTGATGGATGCCGCCTTCTTAAGGCACCAGCTCTTGGAGATGTCAATTGTGGGGAGGATTGCACCAGTGATAGAGCTGGCTGAATCTACAACCTTCAGCAGTCTTTTGCGAAGCTGTACATTGGAGCCTCTGCGCCAGTCAGAATGCTCTCCACTGTACATCTATAGAAATTTACAAGCTATTCACATTTTCTAACCTTTGTAACAGTTTCATATTTTGTAGCCTATTCACAACGAGTGGAGAGCAAACTGATCCATTCAGTATTTAATACAGAAGAGTGGAGTAGGGTCATGCAGTCGCAGGACAAAAAAAATACTGAGTCTTCAAGATCAACATGCAGAGTGCACATTATCCTAACGAAGAAATTTACTTTGCTGCTGATGCAGCTGAGTTAGGTATGCAGAGATGAAGCACTGAAAGTATGTTAATATAATGGGTACTTTGGAAAGGATTGTATGATTACAGTGAAATAGAAGTACATGTTTTCTTGTATTTGCCCTGACAGGTTATTGGAGATTAGAACAATACTTCTTTTCTTTTATCCTGCCTCATATATTTAGAATGAAAAGTGAAAGTTGGAATGGATATTAATGCAACATATCAAAGAACTCAGCTCCTGATATGCTATTCAAAAAAATGAAGAGCCTACAATAAGCTTGGCAGACTTGAGCCAAATGACATTGCAACTTCAGCTAAATCCATTCTCCAGGCATGGTAGTGTAGCAGTTAGCATAATGCTTTACAGCACCAGAGACCCGGGTTCAATTCCGGCTGCTGTTTGTAAGGAGATTGTATGTTCTCCCCGTGTCTGCATAGGTTTCCTCCGGGTGCTCTGGTTACCTCCCACATTCCAAAGATGTACAGGTTAGGAAGCAGTGGGCATGATATATTGGCACCAGAAGTGTGGTGACACTTGCTGGCTGCCCCTAGAACACTCTACGCAAAAGATGCATTTCAATGTGTGTTTCAATGTACATGTGACTAATAAAGATCTTATCAATTTGAGGAGTAATTTGCTGATGACGTCACAATTTAAGGTTTAATGATGTTGCACTTAACTATTTAAAATTAAATCAGAGCTCATTATTATTCATGAAAGAAATTTTAAACAAAACTTTAACTCCATGCCATGTGTCTAATATCTTTCAAGTACCCTAAAGATACCAATTATGTGTTATCATGAAGTTTAGGGCCCCAAGTATTATTGTGATATTATTTACTATCAAAATAATGGTGAGGCTAATGGTTTTTACCATTATTAAGGAGGAATGCCACCACCATTTCAGGAAAGAACAGATACTGTTAGCCTTCTATGTTTAATGTGTAATTTCTTTTCTTCATTAAGATTTTGAAAACGGTATCTTATTTTGTCACCACTGAAATGCCGTGAATGACATGAAGTTACAGTATTTGCATGATAGTTATGAACTAAATTCATCACAGAAAATTGAAGTCAGTCTGAAGTGGAGCAAGAAGCCTGTTGTGAAGCCATTAAAATTCTGTGCATATTTAATTAAAACCGGATTAGCTGTCACAGATTCTTTTTGCAAATTGCGAAGTGTTATTCACTGCTAATGAATCTCTTTGGCATTGAAAATTGATAATTATGAAAATGAAGTCTCATTCTTCATGTTTTAATTGTTGTTAGGTATCTTATAAATACAAGATGAAAACCTGAAAAAGTATTTTCTTTTCTTTTTTGTAATTTCCCTCTCAATCTAATCTTTCCTTCGCTCTATTTGTTTCTCTTTCTCCCGCCCGCCCCCACCCGATTTCACATTCAATGCGACCCATCTAATTTGCAGTTCCTTCTCAGTCCTTGTGCCTCTAGGACATTGATACTTCAACCAGATTTGTTAAAGAGATTATACGGCTGCAAACCCTCTTCATTCATGTCCCAGAAGCCTGATTTCTTTTGCTTGATGTTGTCCTCTTGCATACAACAGATTAAATAGGCAATGACCAATCTGATTTACGGCAGATAGTTTTTGTTGCCATGTTACAGCAAATTATAGCCCATTATCTTTAACACTTGTTCATCCATGTCATGTTGCTCTCAAGACAGCATCCCTGGTTAACTCTTCATGTACTCTCAAGAACCTCTGACAGTCCAACCTGCATTAGTCATCTCTCTAATCTCTGGTCTGAACCAACCTTCTGCTGTGCCACAGGCAAACATTGTCTTTAATCTCCATCCAAAAATTTCTATCTTTAAACACACCTTTCCAATGTGCTGATTGACCAAACTTGCAAGCTGTCCCTGCTTGCTGATGACCTCCAAAAACAATTAGCACTTCTATATGCAGTTTCCCCATTGTGGGAATTGGGAGTGCAGAACAATGGCTTCATTCGTCCTAGCAACAGGGGCTTTTGCAACATAAAGGGCTTGTGCAGAGGGTAAATGACAGTACCAGCCTCACTTACAGAATAGCTGCATTAAATACTTACAATCAAAATGTTTGCAATTATTCAGACTATTAAACGTTATTAAAACTGATAAAATACTTGAAAACAGTTTAAATTATTTGAAGTAAAATTAAAACACTTTTAAACTCCTATAAATAATAAACAACACAAAACAATTGTAAATAAAATCTTACGAAGAGGCTGCCAGATCCAACTTCTAGCAGCATCCTGAAGGGTCCTGACCCAAAACATTGACCTCCTGCTTCTCACCATGGATGCTGTCTGGCCTGCTGAGTACCTCCAGCATCCAAGTGTTTGTCACCAAGGTTCTGCACGTTTTCAAGGTGGAAATGGAGCAGAAGTACAAGACAAAATGCTTAATCTAGTGCTTGCCCTTGGACTCCATGAGGAATCCAATATCAAAAAGGCAGTCAAAACCAATGAAGAACAGTAGACCACAACCTCAGGACTTCGATGTTGGTGCAGAAATCACAAAATTGAGAAAAGTTGCTTCACAATTTGCTGGCAGTTACATAGGGAACTGCCAAAAGTTACCCACAGAATCCAAATCAATAATTTTGTTAACTAGGTATAATGTGAGAATACTGGTAGAGAACTAATGTTATATTTAACAAAACATGTCCAGGAAACAATAATTCTATCAGCTTAGTGTCAGTGGTCAGAAAAAGAAAAAAAATCAAAGAGTAGAAAAACATCTCATATTCAGAAATGCAGAAATAATGAATGTCGAAACATAATTGAATCTTTTGAATTCAATACAAAGACTATACCAGGGTAATGCATGTAGATTCCAAAAATTCTTTAATAGGAAACCATATAATAGACCACTGAATCAGGTCACATGTGCAACCTGAGGGCAAACAGCTGATTGAAACACTGGCTAGCTGAGAAACAGAAAGTAGAATGAAAGGCAAAAGGAAAACTGCTCGGAATATCAGGAAATTGAATGTGAATTCCCAGCAGGATCAGTGCTGAGACTAACATTGTTCATAATTTCCATTAAATGAGTCTGACTTTAAAAATCAGATATGTAATTTCTAAATATATGAATAGCACCAAAATTGGAGACACAAATCAATACTGAGAAATACAATAATTACAAGATGCTATTAACAGATTTGAAAAATAGATAAATAGACAAATAATTTTGAATACAATTAACTATGAAGTATTATATTTCAGCAAGACACACAAGGAGATTATATACTATTTGGAAAATAAGAATCGAAAGTGTGCACAAGTAAAGTGATTCATCAGTATGATTACACACAACCTTTCAACCTGTGACACAGCCAGAACAAGCAAACTTAGGTTTATTTCTCAAAGGATAGAATTAAAAAGTAATGTTATACCTGTACAGAAAAATGGTTAGATCAATTTGATTTACTGATAGGCCTCTTCAACATCATCCCCCAACTTGCAACTTCTACCACCGAGAAAGACAAGGCAGCAGACATGGGACAAACAATAACTTTCAAGTTTCTCTTCACATCATATGCAATTCTGACTTGGACGTATATTGCCATTCCTTCACTGTTGCTGTGGAAAAATCATGGAACTCTGTACTGAACTGCAGAAGTATCTTCCCCATCTGAAATGTGTTACATGAAGTTGAAACTCACAGTTCAAGGATAATTAAAGATCCACAAGAAATGTTGGCCTTGTAAGAAACACTCAAATCCTGTGGATGAATGAAAAGACACAGAGGCAATAAAGGGGGTTCAGAAAAGATTATGAGTTGATGCTGGAGTTATGAGGTGACACTTATCAGAAAAAAATGACAAAGCACAGTCTCTTCACTTGAAGAAAAAGTCTGTGTGAGAATTATTTAAGAACCTTGACATTGAGGAGGGGAATGGGCAGAGGGGGCTGCTTCTGCCTTATAAAATAAACTAAATAAGAGGCCCCCATCAATAGAAAATTGGAATCATGAAATCAAAATGGGAATTTAGAGGAAATTTCTTTCCCCAGAGTGCAGTTAAAATGTTGAAGTCATCATCACAGGGAGTAATTGAAGTGAACGGCATAGATATATTTAATAAAAGCTAAAATACCATACAAGGGGAAGAGCGTCAAAATCCATTTTGTGAAGACAGGAGTAGAGCACGGATTGGTTGCGTTGAATGGCCTTTTATTGCTTTAAATATAGCTTCTAATGCAATGTGCATCTTTAAACACCTCAAACTCTATTTCCAATCTATCCTTAGTGTTTGATTCCTCTTTGCAAAACAGCTTAAGGCACTTCACAAAATTAAAAATGGCCAATGAGTGGCAGATGATGGAAGGCAAAATACAGATTACATTTTGTTAAAAAAAACTTGAGAAATGGCTTCAATTAATTTAAACCTAGATTTCTCCTTATGTTCGCTAACTATTTGCACTTTGCTCTGAAGATTAGAGACATCATGAACTCCTGAACCATGGTTCCACCTTGCAATTTATTGCCAGCTGTTGATTGACACATCTCTTCAACTCTGTTTTGTCTGTCTGCTTTACACCAATGTTGGTCAGTACCACTCCAGATGATATCTGTCCTGAGATGATATGCCACTAATAAAAAGAAAAAGTAACTTGCTCCATTATCAAAAGAGAAATTGTTTAATCAAAATGCAATTTTCTAATGGTAATGTGCTGAAGGCTATGTAACAAAATCTTTCTTCCAACAACAATAAATCCATATACATAAAATGAACCAGTTGTAATTTGTGTGGAACACATGTCAGTACTTATTCACATTAATACACAACTTTATAAGGAATTGCATTTTTTTGCATGTTTAGAAAAGCTGCAAATTTCAATTAATGGACAAATCTGAGACAAAACCTTCCAATTGTTACAATTGTAGGAACATGCATCTTATTATTACTAAAACTCAGACATTGTTGTTGCTATGGTAGTAAAACAAAATCAGTGGTAATTATACAAATGAGTGCCTTAATCACTATATAAAGCACGCCTATTGTCGTGGCTCAAAGCTAAAATTTCACCACAGAAAATGCTCCAACAAACCAGAGCAAGTCAAAAAGAGTGACACCATCCCTAAATACAGGTATATTTATTGCCAATGCACCTCTTTTTTTTATTGAAGACATTAGGAATAAAAACTGGGTTTGATTTGACAAGCTGCTTTAAAAGAGAATTGAGGCGGAAGAATTTTTTTTCACATTACTTGACAGCTCCCACACACTGGGAAGTAGTGCCGCAATTACTAAACTAGGAGCAGTTTGACATTTCATTTGAGGTACCTGATTATGGAAAATGAATGCATTTATATATTTACATACTGCAGCTTCTAACACAGGTGTCATTGCAAAGTATGCAGAAATCAAGAAGGAGTGGGGGGAAACCATTGATGAAAAAATTGATGCAAAGGTCGTAAGATTTCTCTTCATCAGAAAAGAACGTGAAGGAATGGTCAGAGACCCCAACAAGCCAGCTTCTTTCACAAGCTGTAACAATCTGCTTCATCAAGAACTCCACTATTTCCACATAATATGGAGATCTGTGCATGGCTAGCTGCTGCCTTGCCATCTTTCATTTCCTTGACTAAGCACTGAACAGTATTGACTATTCATTGATTTTTGTCTGTAACTAGGCTTATCATTTCAATCTTAATCAGTTATTTATCCAGGTCTTTTTGACCAAATGATTGAATAATTGAATGGATGATTTGATTAATTAATCAATGCACCAATAATTGCTTTTGTTGAATGAATGTTCCACAAATCAATGAAACATAGAAAAGCTTTCCTTTTCATTTGCAGACTTGTTTGAGGTATACCACTTCTGAAATCTCTTACTCCACACTCAGATTGAGTAGCCATGTGTTTATATGCTATCAATCCCACTTAATATTCATCTTTTAATCTTTTCTCACCAGTGAAAACAAATGCAATTCTGAGAGACTGTTATAATAATGTGGAGCCTTAATTTCTCCAATTATATTGGTCCCACTCTGCAGCATTAATAAGCATGGCTATCAAAAAAGTATTCAGTTGATAATTGTATATATCATTCCATTAAACTTCTATTAATGTATAACTATATAAGGAGACTATAATATTCTTTTGTTACCATCATTAAAAAGGTTCTAATACCCATCATTATGAGCTAAACTGTAACTCCAAAATGGAAGAAAATTGGCAAACAAAAGGAGATTGTCCCCTTGATATCAATCCAAGTGAACTAAATTTGGAGTAAGGTGCAATTAAAAAAACTGAAATTGCAGATGCTGGAAATGTGAAATAGTAATAAAAAAATTACAAATCAGTCTATCAATATCTGGATGAAATCTCCTCCTCAGTGATCCCTTGTCACTACTAGCACCAGCATTCAGTCACCACTGAAAGCAAGAGTCAAACAGAAGTAACACATTGAACATTAGGAAATTTAAGAAAGCCTTCATGTGTCTGAATCCATCTCCGATGGCGATGGGTTTGGGAATGAAATTCATGTTGGATAGTATTAAGAGGAAAGAATGATAAATGGCTATAGATGAAATGTGTTAACTTTGGGTAGGGAGAGGTTCTGCATGGATTCGAAATCCTTTGGGGAGAATAGAAAATTGGCAGAAAATGCTACACAAAAGGCGGTGGTGCACTGCAGTCACAAGAGAGTTTGACATTTTGCAAAGCAGCAGAGAAAACAAGAGAATGCAAACAGACAAGAGGGATAAGAGAGGCAACTAGGACCCTGAGGATAAATTTAATTCAGATATGGACACTTTTTTTTAAGTGATTGAAACTGCCTTTCTTCACCGAGAGCACCAAATCAGGCAGCCAGCCAGTTTATCTTCAAGTTTATAATGAGATGTATTGATGTTGATTGGCAAACATAAAATTCTCAAAACAGAGTTTAAGGGGACTTGGAGATTTGTCTTACATTTCTGAACACAACAGATCATGTCAGATATCAAACTGAAATGTTTTAATTATTTAAGACGGCACTGTAATTCAGTTATATTAACACAATTTGAAATAACAGCAATAAGTTATCATTTACTTGGGAGGAGAAACTGGATGGAAAATTAGATAAAAATTTGTAGTTGGAGCAGTTAACAAATCAACTGACACCATTCATCCTTCCAACTGTGATTTAATTGCAGCCTTAAAGTGACAATGGTTATCTTTTAAGAGTGTACGTTGTGATTTCAAGAAAATTAAAACTTTGAAATGTATTAAAGCAGCAATTATACAAATTGAAAAAACATCACTAGAAATTAATTCACCAGGGTACAATAAGAAAATTAGTTTGTAGTTGTCAAGATTTCCAAGAATATAACATATGTTGTGTAGATGCAGTTCCTTTGATTCAGTGTGTACTATACTCCCTCTCATGGTGCTTCATAAACATTAATGAACAGTAGTTATACGGACACTTGCATAGTGCCTCCAATGTGTTGCACATTAATATTTGCAAATGAATGCTGTTAACAAATAACACTGAATTGCATCATTTGATCATCATTTGAAATCTCACAATTTTTCAGACTTCAAAAAGGCCAAGAAAATTTCCAAGACTTCATTTCTTGAAAATATTCAAACAATTCACTGAAAGACAGGAACCACAGAAACTTGCCACCACCATTGGGATTCTCTCAAATGTTTATCTGTCACTCATCATCACCTGTATTGTTGATGATACCTTAATGAGGGAGATAAGGAGCACAGGTCTCAAGGATTGAAAAAAATCCCATGGGATGTTTGGCTTTGTACATAGAAGCATGGAGTACAAAAGCAGAAAAGTACACTAAATCTTTTACAATTAGTTATTAGATCTCATTTGGGCCATCCTGTTTAATATAGATGACACTGTCAATTCCACTTTGTCAAAAAATTGTTGGAAATGTAAAACAGTGAAATTGAATGATGGCACTCCAAATATATTTTGAATCTATGATTAAAGTAGTACAGAGTAACTTGGGGTTCTTATACAATTTTTTTTAAAACAGTGACAGGACAAGTTGATAAGCCTGTTGAAAAAAGTCCCATGAGATGTTTGGCTTTGTACACAGAGGCATGGAGTACAAAAGCAGGAAAGGCATGTTAAATATTTTTCAATTGGTTATCAGACCTCATTTGGGTACCCTGGTTAATTCTGGGCACTAAAATTTGGGAAGAATCATTGGGAAGGGAAGAATTGTTCCTCACACTCGGAAGTTGTAATGAAGCAAATTTAATGCTGATTTCTTTTGAAAAGTATAATATTTTCTTTTATTTTCCTGGTGATTGAAATTCCTCCCATAGAAACTTAAGCTTTAAAAATGTGCTTAAAATTATGAAAAAGATACATTTCACTGCAATCTAAATTTTGAAAAAAAAGCAGGATTCAATTAATGACCCCTTAATTATTTTTTGAAAATGTGTGTTTCTTTCATCCAAGTACCCAAGTTTCTACAAATGAAAACACATTGCTTCAATGATTATTACACCCTTGAGGTCTTTTTTTTTACACACACACACACACACACACACACACACACACACACAATAAAGGGGTAATAAGCAGTTCTTGGTGTGGCTTTTTTGCTCTGTTCCTAACTTGGAGGGTTTTTGATTGTGATCTGAACCAATTCAATTCTGATGAAGTACCTCTGACCTGAAATGTTGACTCTTCCCGCAGATGTGGCCTGATCGGCTGAGTATTTACAGCATTTCTAATTTTGTTTTGAATAAAATTCAGTTCATAGTAACAGACACAAATGGGAAATATGGGCTTACCCAAGAACAAAAACATCTAAATGGCCAAAAGATGTGACAAGTCATATTGTTCTCGATGTTGCAGCGAGCAATAGGTGTTGCAGCTAATAGAGCAGTGATAGCGCCCTCCAATAACCTCAAGAAAAACTGCCCAGCAAACTATGTTGTAAAAATTTCCCTTTGACTGACACCACATCCTGCCAGGCATCAATACAATGACTGTGATGTGAACAAGTTGGCTGATCAGTCAATCATATTCAAGAATTCTAATAGACAGCAAGCCAGGAACAGGAAAAAAAACAAATTATTATTTTAAATATTTAACACAGCTCAAAAATATGATTAGAACAGCTACATCTTAGTGTAGCAGAAATTGAACTACAAATAATACTTTATATTTTATAATCCATTTTATTGTTCAAAATTTAACGAAGGACATTGCAGTTAATTTAGATGAAATTAGTTTATTCAGCACTGAGAGTTTGCTGAGCAGTAATTATCGATTAGTGTAGCATTAAAACTCACTTTGACCTCGTACTACACAGTGTTGTATTTTCAAGGTATTTTACCATAAGATCAGATAATTCATAATTTTGATTTCTATTATTTGAAATAATCTTCCCTGATTCTAGTGGAGGAGGGCTGAATCACCACCAGGATAAGAGAATATACATGCTCGACAATGCATGCATGCGCATCCTCATTTGCTGTCAGTTTCAATTGTATAATGACAACAAACACCATTGGTTTTGCTGACAATCCAATTGCAAATCTGTCTTTCATATCCTTTCATAAATGACAACACCCATGATGTATGGATCACCTGATACTACAGTCTCCATCAAGAGTCTAACCATTGTCCTTAGACATTCAAAGCCAAGTTGGCTATTATTATCCTACACAGGCTACCACTGACCAGAAATTTAATGGAAACACTCAGGAAATACTGTGACTTCAAGAACCACTTCAAGGGTTGGATGTTCTGTTGCAGGTGATGCACCTAACTTCCTAAGACCTCTCCACCAACGATAAAGCACAAACCAGAAGTGTGATCAAATACTCATCACTCATTACTGAATGAGTGCAACTCAAGAAACAACTCATTTGATTAGCAGTGCATGAACTTTAGTTAAACTTTAGTTAGCCCACATCTAAATTGCATTCAGTTCTGGTCGCCCCATTACAGGAAGAACATAGAGGCTTTGGAGAGTGTGCACAAGAGGTTTACTCAGATGCTGCCTGGATTAGGAGGGTATGTGCTATAAAGATAGGTTGGACAAACTTGGGTTGTTTGCTCTTGAGCGGCGGAGGCTGAGGGGAAATCTGATAAAGGTTCATAAGATTATGAGAGGGATAGATAGAGCAGACAACCAGTACCTTTTCCCCAGGGTTAAGATGTCTAATACTAGAGGGCATGCATTTAATGTGATAGGGAGTAAAGGAGATGTGCGGGGCAAGTTTTTCCACACAGAGAGTGGTGGGTGTCTGGAATGTGCTGCCTGGGGTTGTGGTGGAGGCAAGTACGACAGGGGTGTTCAGAAGGCTTTTGGATGGGTGCATGAATGAGACAGAAATAGTAGGATATGGACATTGTGTAGGCAAAAGGGATTAGTTTAGTTAGACATTTTATTATCAATGTAATTTGTTCGGCATAACATTGTGGGCCGAAGGGCCTGTTCCTGTACTGTACTGTTCTGTTAACCATTAATTTACTGTGGCTGTGGTGTGGATTGTTAATAATGCATGGCACCGAATTCACCAATGTTCCTCTCGTTGGCCTCTTCTGCCCACAAAGAGAATGCTGACAACTCCAGAGGAACACCATCACCTCCAAATTCATTTATACATTCTGAGTGAAAAATAAATTACCATTTCTTCATTAGCAAAAGGTTAAAATCCTGGAATTTCCAACTGGAAAGCACCTGATATTTCTTTCATCACATACACTGCAGTCATTCAGTTATACAGCACAGAAACAAGCCCTTTGGCCCAATTCAATCATGCCAAGCAAATTCCATTTACCTGCATTTGGCCCATATCCCTCTAAACCTTTCCTATTCTTGCACTTGTCCAAATGTCTTTTAAATGTTGTCATTATACCTTGTAAGTGCCTCTACAATTTCCTCTGACTGCTTGTTCCACTTATTCACCAAGCTCTGTGTGATAAACTTGCCTTTCAGGTCCCCTTGAAATCTTTCCCTCTTACCTTAAATCCATGCCCTCTAGTTTTTGACTCCCCTGCTCTGGGGCAAAGACTGTGATCATTCTCCTTATCTCTGCCCCTCATGCTTTATGTACCTCTAAGCTCACCACTCAGCCTCTTACGGTCCAGGGAAAATAGCCCCAGCCTACCCAGTCTCCTTGCAACTTAAGCCTTCTAGTCCTGGTGACATCCTCATGAATCTTTTCTGCACCCTTTCAAGCCTGATGACATACCACTTAT
>JARFYF010000074.1:81190953-81211486 GCA_030265395.1 Rhina ancylostomus | reverse complement strand
AGCACCCACAGGAAACCCACACAGACATGGGGAGAACGTACAAACTCCTTACGAACAGTAGCTGGAATTGAACCAAGGCGACTGGGGCTGTAAAGCTTTATGCAAATTGCTGCACTACTGTGCCTGCTATTGTTTTAGAATTCTAATGAAATGATTAACAATTTAAAATAATAGACATACAAAATTGGATTAAACACTGCCCTTCTCTGAAATGACTGTAACTTCTCTTGAATGTTACCAACCAGAAATCATGCAAGTCACCATGAAGTTTCAATTACCAGACTTTTACTTCCAAAGTTAATAAAAATAAAATAAAACCTGCAGATGCTGGAAATCTAAAATAATAACAGAAAATGCTGGAAACAAATCAGCAGATCAGGCTGCATTTGTGGGAAGAGAAACAGAATTAACATTTCCAGGTCAAAGACCATTCGTCGGAACTGGGAAGTACAGCAAAGAAGCTTGTTAAACTGTAAGCATTAAACAAGGTTATCTGGTCAGTGAGTGAATGGTAGCAGTTGGACACTAAGAACATGGAGAAAAGAACTGAGTTGTGAAATGCAGAGCAGGAAGACATGCTTGGAAGGTCAGGCTGGGCATGACCTTCATTTTTTGAGAGAAAGAAAACAAGGGGAAAAAATACCAAACAAGCTGAGCCACTATCACAGATGGATGACTGATACAGACAGAAAAAAAATCAAGTTATCTCAAGTGCAGAATTCAATAGCGTCCAGAAGACTGCAACCTGCCCAGACAGATGAGATGCTGTTTATCAAGCTTGCATTGGAGCTTACTGCAGCAGTGCAGGAGCTCATAAACCAATTGGTCCTAGTGGAGTGGGATGGAGAATTAAAATGGCAGGCAACAGGAAGCTCAGGGTCACCACTGCAAACTGAATGAACATACTCTGCAAAGCAGGCATCCGGTGTGCTTTCGGTTTTTCCGATATAGAGGAGACCACATACCGAGGCTGGTTGGGTGGAAGGTCCAGGGGAACTCTGTCCTTGTTCTGTCCTGGATGAGAAGAGGTGAGAGAGAGGTGGGGGTAATGGATGAGATGTGGTCAAGTGCTTCGTTAACAATGGCAGAGAGGAAGCCTTTCGCAACTCCCAGATCCACTCATCCATTCCCACCAACCTCCTTCCGCGGCACTTTCACTTGCAACTGCAAGCAAAAGTGACACTTGTCCTTCCACCTCTTCCCTTCCCAGGGACCCAAACAGTCTTTCCAGGTGAAGCAGCAATTCACTTGCATTTCTTCCACTTTGGTACACAGCATTCGGTGTTCACAATGTGGTCTCCCCTACAGTGGAGGAACCAAAAGCAAATTGGGTAACTGGTTCGCAGAGGACCTGCATTCATTCTGCAAGGGAAACCCTGAGATTTCTAGTGCCTGCCACTTCATTTCTCCATCCCATTCTCACCCATTGGTCTGTGGCCTCCTGCGTTGTTGGTTAGCCCCAATGTAGTTTTGATGAACATGACTTAATATTGAATTCTGCAATTTCAGGTAATTTGATTTCTGTTTGTATCAGTCATCTTGTGATGGTACCTCAGCTTGCTTTTTTTAAAAATTTCTCTTGAAGTGGAGGACATGACCTGCTGGGCACATTCTTCCTGTTCTGCATTTCACATTCTCCTTCACTCTTTTGTCTATGTTCTTGACAAGTTTCCTTTCTTTCCTTCCCACTTCTGACAAAAGGTCTTGCACCTGAAAAACTGTTTCTATTCTGACAAATGCAGCCTAACTTGCTGAGTATTTCCAATTTTATTTCCGAAGACCTCAATGAAAGTGTACAACTTGATAGATATGGAAGGTGCTGAATGCTTCCTGTCAAGATCTGTGAATGGAATTTCCAGACTATTCCTGTCAATAATTCCATATTTCCAGAGATCACTAAATACTAGTAACATAACATTTAATTAATATATGCATTCAAACATCATGTAACCAACTGGTTGAGTATGCTTAAACAATTTGTCCACATTCTAAAATAATGACATTACTTTATCTAACATTTCACCACATAGAACAGACTCTATTTTCAACAGATTAATATGATTAATTCATGGGATGAAGACTGATATTTAACAGAAGGAAAATTAGGCAGATTCCATAAAAGGTAGGTGATTGCTCCAATGAATCATCATAATGTGAAGGATTTTGCAATGGTTAATGTATTTGGTTGAAGCTTGGAATTAGATTTGTGGATGGTGATCGACCTGGAAAGAGTACAGGGAGACAAGCTGGCCATCAGGAAGACCACTTTTGCCTAAAAATGGGTTTATACATCTTTCTACAAAAGCTCATGCTTGTTGCTTTATTTTAAGAAAATCAGACATGAATGATTATCCAGGATCTTTTTCATGCTGATCTCTTACACTCAATGATTTATAATGTAATTAGTTTTTATTGAGAATATGCTGTTCTATATATACATGTTTGGAGCCTAGTTTGGAAGAAGAACTAATTAATACTACCCCAGTTGTTCTGTGCTTAGCTGCATCTTTATAATTTCCAGCTCACAAAAAAAATTAACATGGACAAACAGGAATGGTAACCCTGACTTCCCCATCTCTATGATTCAATACTTCAACCATGGAGCCACGAGGGATTACTTGCAAGAAACGCTTGAAATTATTTTCTACAACCTGGCAGAAAGCCAACTGAGAGCTAGTTTCTATTCAATATTTGGAATAAAAATCTTCATAAAGGAGAAATCACAAAAGTGATTAAATCAAAGTACCTCGCTAAATCTATTTATCAGGATCTCGCAATTTTCCCTAGAACAACAATAAAAATAAAATCAATTTGTTCCAAACTCACTGATTTGATTTCTTGTAAATGCATCAGATTTTGACTCCACTTCTTTTATTTTACTTGTATCCTTGCATTGTAGTTGGTCATTTAAAAGTAACAAGGTTCTCAAGCCAAATTACTACAGAAATAAAACCATTAGTAATCTTTGACAAACTGGTTCCATACCATTTCTCAGTAGATAGGAAATAAATGGCCTCCCATTACATTACAGGTGATTAAGGTCTCTGGTAATGTTAGTATTAAACAACATTCCTTTCCTTGTGCCAGAAGGATTTATACACAGGACATCACATTTCAAAAGGATGCCAGGGTGGCCAGAGTTTGCAGCTCATTTCACACAGATTCACATACTTAAGTCTCATTAGCCACAAGAGCCTTCAAAATTACAAATGGACCTGCTGCTGTAAATATCATGAACTTTGGTGAGTTACAAGTGGGATTTTGCATAGTTACCTCTTCCTTTGCTAAATTTGACACAATCTGAATCCATAATCAAGCCACTATGCCTGATTCACTTATTTCATACTAAAATTATGCTGATACTGATCAGATCTGAAGGCAACTACATTGAATAACAGGTGCAGTGAATGAGTCCTCTCTGGTATATATGTTTTTAATTGGTGCTTAACAAACAATTGAGAGATTTTTGCATCAATGCACATTATTGCAATTTGACCATGAAAAATATTTTGAGTGCAGGCACAATGCACTAATAATCCAAAATGTAAATACATTTAAATATAAAAAGATTATCAATAAATGATAACTAAAAATACATACAAATCTCTCACTGCCAGAAACTCAAAATAAAAAACGAAAATACTTGAAATACTCAGCAGGTCAAGCAGCATCTGTGGAGATGTGAAAAGAGTTAATATTTCAGGTTGATAACCTTTGGCTCAACAACTTGATCTGAGGTTTTTAATTAGCATTTTTTTTAAAGATACACATTTATATATCATCTTCTATTTCGAGTGGCTTCAAAAGGCCTCCACAGACAGCAACATTGCTTTGAAGTGTCTAAGTGATTTCGGAGCAAGGCAAGTCCCACAAAACAAATAACAGATTGTTAAAAAATGTAACATCACTTGTGGGATAAACACTTGCCAGGGCACCAAGAGGGAATCCTTTACTCATCCTCATATAATGCCATGAAGTCTGCATTCACATGACAGAACAGATGGCACACAACCGAAAGACAACATCTCATGCAGTCTCTCATTGCTGTAGACTCTCAGTATTACACTGAATATTATGGGCTCAGATCTCAACAAATGGGGGATAAACCTCCAGTATTCTTATTCCCGGTTGGGACAGGTTAACACCAAGCCCTGAAAAGGGAACAGTGGACAACTGTAAGATACTGAAGTTAACATAATATCAAAATGTAGCAAAACCACAGACCACAAAAGTGGGTTTATTGCCTGGCAGCAAAGTACAGAAAATCAGTGAAAGAAATAGAACAACCAGAACTCAAGACAGCTTGAAGAGTGCTTCACTCTGTCTTCAATTCAGTTGCCATGTTCTGATGGGTTGAACAATAAATATTGTCTTTTGCACTGTTTCCAAAACTCTCACAAAAATATGCATGCAGGGGTAGTATTAATGAAGTTTCCACACAAATAACATAGCACATTTAAGATAAGAGCACAGCATCTTGCAAAATATTTACTAGAAGCTCCTAAATCTCAAGTCAAAATTCACAAATATGCAGCCATGAAAATAATCTGAATCACTTTCCCTATGCGTCAACAACACCTTTTGTGAATAAGATGGTTGCCCATGTTTCAAGTTTCAACTCACAAACTGCGCTTATCCTAGAAGACCAAAAGAGTTTTTGCCTAATGTTCCACCTTTGTGATGGTGGGTTTGACAGTGCTGCAGTCTCTAAGCACTGCACTGGAGTGTCACCTTGGATGTGTGCTCACAAGCTGGAGCACAGTTTTCTTGGTCTGAAGTGAGAATGTTACCACTGAGTTACAGCTGATACCAACCGTGTTCATTAACAAAGTAATTTCAAGTAAATAACTACAGAGTTAATGGCCCAAAAATTCTTCCATGCACTCTGGAAAAAAGGCGGCTGTGCAGCGAAAAAATTAGTTTAACCTGGAATAGAGCAATCTTGCACGCATTTCCAGGTCTTTTCGAGCTCATGAAGAAAGTTGACTCCTGACTTTTGGGTGGGATTTTTGTTCACATCTCCATCATTTTTCTGGCTGAAAATTTCCCAATTGTGCAATGTCCAAAATTATTCTCCAGCATGACTTTAAACCTTACTGGTTGAAAAAAAAGGATCTTACTTATTCACATAACAACCACGTTTTATTAACCCAATCTCCATTGAAACACTACTACTTGAAGAACCAAGACTCAAATTACATGCTTTATCTACTCTGCAATATGATCTCAAATACAATCTCACACACTTACCCGGATGCTGTGCCCAAAGAGATCGAGTTCAGTTATTCTCAGGATCAGGATTGCTGATAATCCCTGCCACATTTCTCAGTTTTTTTGTTCACTGTTTCATTTGCGAGGCCACCCAAGGTCCACTTCAGGAGGGAAGACATCACTGAGCCCACAGGAGTCAGCAGTGAAGATCTGGCACATCCAGTCATGAATGCTGGTGGATGATGAAACAACTCACTAGAGGAGGAAGCTCCAGAAACATCCCCATTCTCAAATAATGGGGGAAGCCCAGCCCATCAGTGCAAAAAAAAACTGAAGCATTTGCAAGAATCTTCAGCCAGAAGTGCCAAGTAAATGATCCATCTTAGTTGGCATCTATCATGGTGGGAGTCTTCAGCCAATTTGATTCACTCCACATGATATCAAGAAATGGCTAAAGGCACTGGATTTTACAAATGCTCTGGGCCCTAACGACATTCTGACAATCGTACTGAAGACCTGCGCCCCTGAGCCTACAACACCCTTGGCCAAGCTATTCTGGTTCAGCTACAACACTGGCATCTAACCAACAATATGGGAAATTGCCCAGGTATGTCCTGCCCACAAGAAACAGTACAAATCCAAACCAGCCAATTACTGCCCCATTAGCCTACCCTCAATCAAATTTATAGAAGGAATGGCGCTTTCAAGCAGCACTTGCTTAGCAACAACCTGCTCATAGAAAGCTCACTTTGGGTTTCACCAAAGTCATTCAGCTCTTGACTGCATTACAGCCTTGGTCCAAACATAAACAAAAGGAGCTAAACTCCAGAAGTGAAGTGAGAGTAACTGCTCTTGACATCAAGGCAGCAAGAAGCCCTGGCTAAACAGGAGTCAATGGGAATCAGGGGGAAATCCCTTTGCTGACTGGAACCATACCTAGCACAAAGGAAGATTACTGTGATGGGTGAAGATCAATCATCTGAGCCACAGGATATCTCTGCAGGAGTTCCTCAGGGTAGAGGTCTGGGCCCAACCATCTTCAACTACTTGATCAATGACCTTCCATCAATCGCTAAGTCAGAAGTAGGGATGTTCACTGTTCAGTACTATTCATGACTCCTCAGATAATGAAGCAGTCCAAAACCAAATGCAGCATGATTTGGACAATATCCAGGCTTGGGCTGATGGGTGGCAAGTAAAACTTGCTTTATCTAAGTGCCGGGCATTGAAGATATCCAACAAAAGAAAATCCGGCAATCACACCTTGACATTCAGTGGCATTACCGTCACTGAATCCCCCAGAATCAACATCTTGGGATTACTATAAACCAGAAATGGAACTGGAGTAGCCATATACACAACGTGGCTAAGAGAGCTACAATGGCCTTCCAATCCTCAACCTCTACCAGCAAGAAGAACAAGGCTAGCAAAAGCAAGGGAACACCACTACCTTTAAGTTGCCCTCCAAACCACACACCATCCTGACTTGAAAATGTATTATCGTTCCTTCACTGAAACTAGATCAAAATCCTGGAATTCCCTATTTAACAACATTGAAGGTATATCTCCCCTCAAAGACGGCAGCGGTTCAATAAGATAGCTCACCACCATCTTCATAAGGGGAATTAAATGCTGGCTCAGCCTGCAATGCCCACATCCTTTGAATTAATAAAAAAAATACACTCAAGTAGGCAGAGGAGTGCTGCTTGCATGGTGATTTTCCCTTTTGGGGCTAACTGTTCAGGTTGAAGCTGCAAGAACTTATAATGAATCAATAGATTTCACTGCGCCGAAACAGACTCAGCACGATGCTGCACAGTATTGTGCTGAAATTTCATAAATGAAGATTCTGATCTTTGTGGGACTTTTACAAACAAGTTTATAATGACAATGCAGTAAACCCATTTCTAGCTCACTGTATTCTTCACTTGATCAAAGCAATATTAGCTGTGAATATCCTTGGGATTAGCTCAGAAACTTGCAAGGGTGGCATGATGGGTGTTGATTTAGATGTCAGAGATCTGCAGCAACACCACTGATCCAGGGAAGCCTTGAGTCATAAAAGTTTGTGGTTGAAGGTGGGTGGTAAATCTGGTAAAGGTAATCTGGTAAATCTTGAAACATTATGTGGTTGGGGAAGTATAACTGTTCCCACTGGCTTACAATAAACCCGTGAAGAACTCATTTTCAAGAAACATGCATGTCATTCTAGGCAACTTTATGACTGAATCCTAGCCAGTGCAGTCATTCATCAGTTGACAGTTAACATGCCATTCAGTTCCCTATCAAGTCATCATAATATGAATTACCCTTTAAATTTTAGCTCCTGCTTTTCTGGGATGCAGAGCCTTTCAATTGCACAATACAGGCCCTTCGGCCCACCATGTCGTGCCGCCCATCAAACCACACCTCACACTATCTTGCCCTTTCCTTCCGCATATCCCTCTATCCCACACTCCTCCATATGCCTATTCAACAATCTCTTGAACAGGTACTGAAAACAGGTACTGTGAAAATGTTATCAACCTGAAATGATAATTCTGTTTCTCTCTTCACAGGTGCTGTCCAACCTTTAGAGTATTTCTTTTTATGCAAGGTGGCTCCCATGCCTGATCAAAATAGTTGGCATTGGTGGCAATGGTAGAAATGCTTGTGAACTCCATGCTCTTGTAACCCTTTTGTGCATTGATGCTATACATCACAAGTGGTGGTGGTGTGGGGGTGGGAGGTGGTGGTGGAATGGGAGGAAGATACAAGGGCTGCAGTGGAGGGTATCACGTAACAGATATATTGTTCAAAACTTTTAGTATCTGGTCATTGGTTTAAATCTTGAACTTTTCAGCAACAGTTTATAATTCAAAACAAAAAGTGGTCCGGAGAAAGTAGAGTGCTTAAACAATGTTTATGCATCAAACAAGCTGAATTTAAACCATTTGTTTCCATAATTTTGGCAAAATCATCTGTTTAAAATAGTACACGGTACTTTACATGGTGCATATATATTCTGCCACCTCTTTTCCTGAATTCAATTGATAGTAAATAATAAATCACTCTTATTATCAGGGCCTTCTGGTGTGAAAGGTGGCAGAAAGCAAATGATCTCTGACCCAAATCGTTGAGAAATGTATTTGAGTCCAAGGTTGACTGTTCCCTCTCGACTTGCTCTGCTTACCTGGATAAGTATAAGTCACATTCAGCTGATTTGGAGGGATGGGAATAATGATCAACAAATCCCCATTATGCTCTACTCAATCTGTCCTCTCTTGTCAATCAATCCTGGTACAATGCCAGTATGTTGGGTAAGTTCATGACCCAGAAGATATTCATAATTTGGAGAATAGATACAACAATATGAAGTTGGTTTTGGATAGAAGGTGCAGAACAGGAAAGGAACGCTTTTCATGGACTGTAAACTTTTAATGACTGAACAGCTGGTTAGATTCAATACATCTTTAAATCACTTATGATGAAAATAAATCAAGTGAAAAATCAATCAAATTAAATGTATTTAATATAATAGAATTAAAAGAATCATTTTTGGAACAAGTACTTGATTAATTACCAAGGGCTGACCAATGGTTTAGGTTCAATGATAAATAAATGATTCTGAACAAAATGACGTTATAATTTTATACAGCAGTGTTAGTGTACAACTTGCTTGATATGGATCACATCAAAGTACACAAAGAGGCTTAAGTGTAACTGCATTCTAAGATCAAGATGACAGGGCAGTTAATGAGCCATAAAATTACTTTCTTTAGAGTGTAAAATGATCTTGGAGTTGAAGGCACCTTTAAAGCTGCAATATATTAAAATGACATGTTTTTTAAAAATGTATTGCATGGAGAAAAAAAATTGTAAAAATAATAATGTTTACATCGCCAGTCCTGATAACTTTATATGTGTAACCTCTCTGCTTGGTTTAGTAATGAATTGTTCCAACATAACCAAAATATTTGTAATATAAATTCACATTTCATGAACAGGTCCCATTAAACCAGTCCAAACATCCTTATGATGAAAAGATTTCTTAAAACGTGAATGCCAACTCCAGCATATCCTCTGCAACACATGAGCACCACATTAAATATCTCTCGTATTCATGTGGCGAACTATTCCTATTACAATCCAATTTATTCTCCAGAAGGTGCAACCAGTCTTTACTACATCATTAGGACTGTACATTTTTCAGGCCATTTCTAATCAAAAAGGTTTGCATTGGGCAAAGTAAAATTTCCAGTCATGTATGGACTTCAAAAAGATTTTAAAAAGTGTTCCTACGTAATGACATGATAGAGATAAACCAATTTTAAAGAAAAACATCCTCAATTTATTGTTTTCAAATAAACTTACAAACTTTATTCTGCAATGTGCCATAATTAATCTCCTCCTTTTGCTTGAAATGAAAGCTCCTGCTTCGAATTGGAAAAGTTAGAAATCTGGCAAATTTTCTCCAAAGTATTCAAAATTGATTTTCAAATCCCACAGAGAACATGTTACATGAGATGAAGACACACTGAGATCAGCAGCTGAATGGAAGTCAGAGGGTAGGAGTCAATCAGAACTCTGGGTCCTGACATGGCAAGTGGCACACAGTGCTGGCAACTTAACAGTGATCAGACTATTTGCCAATTTGAGAAATCACATTCTGAATCCCCATCTGGAGTTAAAAGCATGCATTTTCTTTCCTGGGCCTGATGGCTGCACCCTTGCCTTCAATCCAAAAGTCGCATTTCAAATCCCATTCCAGAGAATTAAACATAATCCAGGATCTCAATTCAGTGGACAACTGAAGGTATGCTGCACTTCCTGAGATACCATTTTTCAAATGTGACATTTAAATGAGGACTTGCCTGTAAGACCCCAAGTGCTCGTAAAAAAACCAGTGACACCACGTGAAAAATTCTCTCTAATCTGATGGCCAGTACTTATCCCTCAACCAGCATTACTTAAACGTGGAGACCTGCGTTTTATTGCTAGCATAGCCAGCTTACACCATTCACCTTGTTTTCAACCATCTTGAGAGGTTAGCGAGCTTTTCAGCCTACATTTTCTGGTATCAATTTGAAATTGATCCCCCCCCCCCACCCCCAGAGTCAAATTGTAGCAGCTGCAGTAAATTGATCAATCAACAGTGTAATTGTTTAACCAGATTGAAGAACTCACACAAATGTAAAAGTAAATGTCAAGTAAAAACAAGATTATTCATTATACAGAGTGAAAAAATAAAGATTAGTACACAAATGGGATTAAGAAAAAAATTCAAATCAAATGGGCAAGAAGTTCAAATTCTCCCTCTAGAAAAAATCCTCAATTCTTTATTTCTTTTCAAGGACTAGGACTCCACACTTGTAAAACAGAATTTTCAGAGCAAGAGAATTATTCAGAAGGATGGATCATTAAAGTGGGACATTGCCAATGAGCGGAAAGACTACACAGGGTTAATATGTGTATTATTCTATAATGCATATAGCAAGAGGATATATTTCTAATTCATATATGTTAGAGCTGGTTTGTGTAAGCTAACAGGTTTAACAGTATGAGATCTCTCAGATAAAAACCCATCATCATATGACCACAGCAGTTTATGGCTTAAGACAGAGACACAAGCGTGCAGGTTCTTGAATCTGGAACAAAAAGCAAGCTGCTGGAGGAATTCAGCAGGGCTCTTCAAGCAGCTTGCTCCAGATTCCACCAACTGCAGACTCTTGTGTCTCCATTTTACTGCTCCACTGCAAAGTATCTTCAAATGTATGCCCATTTTGAAGAAGTTTTCTTCCTCTCTTCAGCAGGAGCTCTGTGAGACCCTCTTACTGCTCCCCCATAGCTTCTACTGCTCTTCAAATATGTTCTTACTCAGACTCACTGCTACAGTCACGTCCTTCCTTCACACTTGATATGTCACCATTTTGTCTTGTGTGGCTTCCAGTTCCATTTTCAGGCCGCCGAGTTCGGTTCCCATTGGGATCTCAGGTATGTAGTTTTCATTCATCACCTCTCCCTTTACTTTTCCCTTCATATTATACTCTTTACTCCTTCCACCATGCACTGGTACCTTCTGTCCCTTTCTCTTTCTCAATCCCAGCTCTGGGGCTCAGTTTTCCCAAATGTGTCAGGATCCACTATTTTCTTTGTCCTCCATCGAATCCACTCTTTCAACCAGAAATTCTTTGTGTTTCAACTCCTGATGCTGCACAGGCATCCTCCCACTCTCAAGCCTGTCCCCAGGCTCCCAACACTGAGCATAGGGTTCCCCATTCTCCACCCTGCCTCTGTCCTCCCTCTCTCCTTCTGATCCACCCAGATCCTCTCTCTCTCTCTCTCTCTCTCTCTCTCTCTCACACACACACACTTCTTTCAAACCTCTCTCTCACCTCCATTCATCTATTTCTTTCAGCTCCCCCACTTGGTTCCATCTACCTGTCACCCAGACACTCAACCCAGTGGGTCCCTTATTCCCTCCACTCCGTATACTGTTCCCATCTGCCCACCATCCCTTCCTTACCTGGTTCCACTCATCACCTTCCGTTATCAGATTCCATAATCTGCAGGCCTTTATTGTTTCTACTTATCACCTCTGTGCCTTTGTCACTATCTCCACACTTCCCTCCTTCACCTGGCTCCATATGCCCATCAACCCCTCCTCACACGGATCCATCTATCATTTTCCAGCTCCTGCCTCAGTCTTCCTCCTCACCTTTTGATACTGTCCATCTCCCCACTAGCCTCTCAATCCTGATGCAGTGTCTCAACCAGAAACATCACCCATCCTTTGCCTCTACAAAGGCTGCCTGACCCATTGACTTCCTCCAGGGTAACCAGCAGCCCGAGTTGGAACAGGGGCATGAAATGAGGCACATAACAATATATTGAGGGGCAATGACATACATCATTAGTGCCGGCGAAGCAGATGGTTCAATGGGAGAGCACATGGTGAAGCACACAGACAGCCTTGGGGGGAAAGCTGTAATTATGAATGATGGACATGGTTTGGTGCCATCACCAAAGCCATAAATTAAAGAAAGGGATGCTTAAGGCAAGAGACCATCAGACCCAACTGGAAGCAAAGGTGTGCTAGGCACGTGGTGATGTCAGAAGTGACTAATAACCAGCTTGGGTTGGTCAAGTGATAAATGAACATTTGTGCTTTGATGAAGGTGTTGTACCTTTTCACTATGCTTTGAACAGGTGGAGAGTGTGATTATGCTCCTCCTGAAGATATGATGAATCAATCGATAAACACTTCTCTATTTGAGCTAAATATAGACATTGGAGTGATTCTCTTGTTCCATAACAATGACAAGAACTCCAGATTCTATAAGCTCCACCCAGTGAAATGATCTTTTCATGCAGAATTAGTGGGCAATTAGATCAGGTTATGCCTTAAAATGGATGTCTATAGATTCCATCTGTGATGACTGCAAAGGTACATCCCATTATAGTGCAGGGCTTCACTGACTTTTGAGTTTCCTTTTTCAGCTGCACCTACAGCATAGAACAATACAGCACAGGAACATATTCTTTGGCTCATGATATTGAGCCAAACTAAATAAGCTAATAACACGTGCTTAAACTAATCTCTTCTGCCTGCACAGGGTCCATAACCCTCCATTCTCTGCATATTTATGTGCCCACCTAAGAACATCTTTAATGCCTCCATCACCACCACTAGCAACACATTCCAGGCACCCACCACTTTCTGTGTAAAACAAAACTTGCTCCGCACACCTCCTTTGAACTTTCCCCCTCTCACCTTAAATACATGCCCTCTCGTTTTAAACATTTCAACCCTGGGAAAAATATACCTGCTGTCCCCTCTGTCTGTGCCTCTCATAATTTTATAGCTTCCATCAGGTCTCCCCTCAGCCCGCACAATTCCAGAGAAAACTAACCGAGTTTGTCTGACCTCTCCTTGTGCACATGCACTTTAATCCAGGCAGCATCCTGGTAAACCTCTTCTGACCCCTCTCCAAAGCCTCCACATCCTTCCTTTAATGGGACAACCAGAACTGAATGCAATATTCCAAATGCGGCCTAACCAGAGTTTTATAAACTTCCTGACTCTTGAACTCAATGACTGAACTAAAATAGGCAAGCATGCTATACACCTTGTTTACCACCCCACCAGGAGCTATGGACTTGGACCCCAAGACCTCTCTGTATATCATCACTGTTAAGGGTCCTGCCATTACCTGTGTACTTTCCCTTTACATTTGATCTCACAAAGTGTGACACATCAAACTTGTCTGGATTAAGCTCCATCTGCCATTTCTCTGCCAATATCTGCAAATGATCTGTATCTCACTGCATCCTTTGACAATCTTCTACACTACCCACACCTCCACCAATCTTTGTGTCACCTGCAAATTTACCAACCCAGCCATCCACATTTTCATCCAAGTTATTTACATATATCCAAATAGCAGAGGTCCCAGCACGGATCACCACTAGCCATGGACCTCCAGCCAGAATAAGACCCATCAACCACTACCCTCTGTCTTCTATAGGCAAGATAGTTCTGAATCCAAATGGCCAAGTCACCATGGATCCCATGCACCTTAATCTTTTGGATGAGCTATGACAGATCTTGTTGAATGCCTTGCTAACGGCCAGTGTTACCATTAGTATTATGTACAAATGTAACAGATGCTGACAGGATTAGCACAACAAAATCACAGGCGTTTTCTGGTTATTGACTTATTAACATTCCTGGGAACACTTAACAGCAAATCGCCTGCCAAGACTCCAACATTACAACAGTGGTGACACATGAAATATCTTACAAGTTAGTGAAAGGTCATCAATGCAGGTTCCTTCTTTATGCATGAAAAAAGGGTAAAAATTAGAACACAAAGGAAGGACTTCAAAATATGGTACAAATGTTCTTGTTTCAGCGTGTAATCTGTTAGGAAGTGTAACCTTCTTCAGAATTAATATATCAAATGTTGCTGTAGGCCTTTACACCCAGTACCTGTTAAACAAAGAATGATTTTTCTGTAGGGAAAAAATTATCAATACAGGTTTGATAATGAAGGAGAAACACTGCAGATTTCTGCAATAATCCAGTAGTGGAGATCCTGCCAGGGAAATTAGTTACTCTGATTGATATCAGAGATGAACAAATCTGGGTTTGTTAATCTTGGTCAGAGATCTTGTCCTCATTGCAATACATTTTACAAATATGTCTTTTTAATATTTTACAGTTCTAAAAAGGTGCCTCCATCTCAGATGATTTTACATTTTGAAGAAAATAATTTTATGCATCATGTTACACACTGACAGCTGTCCTATGCAAAGCACAAAAATTACCTACAGTGCTTTGAATAATAATCCATGCATGACTGTACAGCAGTACTGCTCAGTGGATTGTAATTCTCAACACATGAATCTTTCAATGCAAACTGGAAAAGGAAATCTAACAAAGTCTCATTGTATGGTGCACATGCATGTACTGACAACCTTAATCTATGGGCCAGTTTATCTGTAGCTATTAACATTTCATCATGGCCTCTGTACCAGGAGGACAAAGTGACATAACATAATAACAAGCAGACAGGGAAAGAGAGCCCCACAGCAAAGACTTTGAATAAGCCTAAGTCACAATGGAAAACAACATAATGAATGGAGAGAGGGTAGAATTGGATGCTTCTTTATCTTTCTTATTTTCCATGTTAATTTCTTATTCATTAACTCTCCCTCACCCATACATTATAGCACAGAGTATACAGCCTTTTGAAAATACCTTCCCATGTTTGTGCAAGTCCTCACAAGAAGATGCTGCAGTTCCTAGAATGCAAATCAACACCCTATAACGCCCGCAACAAGCAGAGGCAAAGTAGGTTTAGACAGTTTGTGAAAGGCAATTATGAGTGAGGTAACTGGAAGTGATTTGCAACTAATTTTCCCACTGTGAGGCTCCACAAACTGCATACTAACTGAACTTTCCCAGCACAGCTGCAATGTTGGCATCTATTCAACTGTTAGAAAATTGGTGAGTTGTATCTCATCCAAAGAAAACGCAAGGCAAATCCAACCTGGCAAATCACAATCTCACCCGCAATCATAAATAAAGTGATGAAAGAAACAGTTAAAAATATAATTAAATAGCTCTTATTCACCAATAACCTATTTACCTACGTTTCCATAAAATTGGTTCCAGACCTCTGTTTTTTCTGTAGAAAGTTTCTCATCTCCTAAATCTCATACATAGTATGTACAAGTGAGGAATGAGGTAGAATACTTTCTAATTGACTGGACTATTACATCTGCAGTAACACAAGAAGTTCAGTTTCACCCAGGGCAAGGTGATTAGTTCAACCCATTAGATTAATGATCCATGACCTTTATCAGCACTGGTGCAATGTGGCAGTAGTGTGAACTCATCCAGGTTCCTTAGTTGTGATGCTTAAGATCATTCCTTAGCTTAATTATAGTCACCTCATATTTATAAGACTAAATTGTTTGTGTCTTGAGATTTTCCATTTCAATTTTAATACGTTCCAATAGAGAGACGGTTGCAAAAAAACAGGGAACTTAAACCGGGAATATCTGTCCCTCAATCAACAAATCTAAAAACAATCATGTCATTATTATGTTTATGAGAACTTGCTGTGCATCAATTAGCTATTGCATATGCTCCATTTCAAAAGTGACCATAGTTAAAATGTCAAATTCATTAGTTTTTAAGATATCCTGAGGGTCAGGAATGGCAATTTGTCAATGCAAGTTTCTTTGTGTCTTGAAACATAATGCCATTTGGCAAGGATAGGCTTTTTAATCGATCATATGGTCTCTTCGAGGTTCAATCTACAAGCGTAACAAGCCACCGGTTGCCTTCAATTTAATTCTCCATCCCGACCCTACTCTAACCTCAGTTTCCTACTCTGTAGCAAAAAAGCTAAGGTATTCTTAAGGAAGAATAACTTATTTTCCAACTGAGATTACTTCATTCATGAATAGGCCAAATCCAGTTCAACAATTCTGCTATTTCAGTGAACAATTCTGCTGATCCTGCTTACACTACCGAAAAACAATTTATTTTATTGTCCCACTGCAATCCTCTTTTGCCTTTGATCAATTAATTTCTTGATCCTTCCATTCATTGGTTTTCTCTGCCTCTGTTCTTAAAAATGCTCCTTCACTGAATCTTAAAACTCTGTAATTATGAAAAATGGTTGCAAGTTGATCAAGTTGCCCTTTACGTATTTGTAATTATACTTGAGGATGTGTTTCACCACTATCATGAAATATATATGTTCAATCCTGAATCAATCGTGGAACATTACAATTGCAAGTCACTTGAAAACAAAATTCAGTCACAGTATATAAAATACACTCTATTCTTTAAGGTTAAGTTGCATATCCTACATCTCTCAACATTCACATATTCATAATGATGACCATGTGTAATTTTTATTGTTCTTAGATTTGCTCACACAACAAGTGGAGGCACAGTGCCTTCATTTTCTGCAGCTCTAAGCAGAGGCCGTTGATTGGAAGAAACTGCCTCCAGCTGCAAACATTTTACATTTACATGTGTAGCACTGCCTACATCACTGTGCACTCTGCAGCACTGATAGGCATTTGGTGGTCCATAAGAAAACTGCAAACAGAACAAACACTACTTGAAAATTGTGCAACTGTAATGCTACCTTATCCAGACTTCAAAATTGCAAGGCAGAAACTCAATTTCTGCATCCTTACAAGATTCTGATTTTTTGTATCGATCAAAAGAAATGAAACTAAACTTCAGAACAGCCACCTATTCCTTCAATCCCCTTTGTTTACCTCAAGTGGTTATTGCTCATATATGGAACTTACATAGTTTCTGCAGCACAGAAATATATTACATAAAGCATCTTGTCAATTATGTCCAAATTTCCTGCTGTTGCATTCCATCCAATACATAAAATTGATATTTATCCAGCTTATTTCAGAGAGTAAATCAGCAGAGCAGGCCCAGCACTGAGAATTGAGTACAAGGGTATGACTGAAAAAAGTTTCCAGTTTCAGCCATGTAGAAATGGTTCTGAAAACATCTTCACATCCAAGTTCATCCTTTTACCTTTGGTTGCTTACCCTTCCGGAGTACCCAGATAGTAAAGATTGATCTTTTGGACACGGTTGCAAGGAGTACAGAAAGCACAAGTAAATGGAGCAGGGTTAGGCTATTTGACCATTCAAGTTTGCTTTGTCATTCATTAAGATCATGGATGAGCTTATACCTCAAAACTATTATTCTGCATTATCCCCATATCCCATAATTCCCTTAATCTGCAGGCATTAGGATAAAATGACATTAAGGAAATTGTGTGCTATTTGATGTTTTCCTTGAACATTTTTATTTTTCATGAATATGTTACCAATAAAAAAAATGCTGTTTGATTGGATGCATGGGTCAAGTCATGTCTTAAAATCTACTGGAAAACCTCCAACCAAAAATCACCATGGTAATTTATCATAAGGATAATGTATGACTCCTGCTCGACCACTCAGCCCTCAACAACTTAAAGCCAGATTTGTACTGAGATTTCTTATGAATAAGCCTTTGTCTCAGTGGTTCACTTCTGCTTTTATATTTGAAGGTGCCAGGTTTAAACTTCACTCCACTTAATCCCACCCACTGAAGATTAATGCTCCTACACTAAATTCTATTTGGCATTCAGTGGAATACTTGTATCTGATGGATTTGTTTGTGGGTTTTCTCCCATGCCTTCCCTCCACCCTCTCATCATCTGAGGAATTTAGGAAACCAACAAGACCTCAGTACATTTGGACTAACATCCATCATCAAAGATCCCCACAACCTGGACCATGCCATCTTTTCGCAGCTACTATTGAAAAGGAGGTGCAGAAGCCTGAAGCCCCACACCACCAACTACTTCCCTTCAACCATTCAGTTCTTGATCCAACCGGCACAACCCTAATCAGTACAGTTTTGCAACACTATGACCACTTTTGCACCAAAATGGACTTTGTTTTTTGTTCTTTCTTGTAGAAATAGCATACAATTTATGTTTAATTTAGGCTTTTCTTGTGAATGCTGCTTATATGACGCTATGTGCCTGTGATGCTGCCTCAAGTAAATTTTTCATTGCACCTGTCCATACACATAATTGTGCATATGACAGTAAACTTAATTTTGACTTTGACTACCCAACCCTCGGATTACATAAAAACACACATGGTCATGGAAGAAATACTCACTGGAACCTCAGTCAGTGTCAGCCATGTGTCAGAAGGTTTATGGGCTGAAATCCAAAGCACAGAAGTCTCTTGTGCAGTACTGATGGAGTGCTGTCCCACCAGAGGCATCTATTTTCAAATGAGATGTTTAAACAAGCCTTGAACTGTCAGATGACCCAATGCCATTCATTCTAAAACAAATGTGCTTCTGGTATTCTGGCCAACCGTTATTCCTCAATTAATATCACAGAAACAGATCATGATTTAGTGGAAGTGTGCTGCATCCGAATTGGCTGCTGCATTTGCAACATTACAATTGCATTTCAAGGAGTACTTCATTGGCTGTAATGTGTTTTGGGTTGATCAAGGGCAAAGCAAAATGCAATACAAATCTAAATCCTCATTTTATTTTCCATATACTCATGAAAAAATATAGATTGGAACATTCAGAAGATGGAAAGTTAAAATTCATAAACATAACTGAAAAATAAATATTCATTTTTAAACCATGGAAATGTTATCCTATTCTACGGAAATGACAACCATAATATGCTATACAATTCATTTCCCATGGCTAGCGAGGTCGTTCAACAGCAATTATGCCGAAATTTAGTCACATTACGTTTACCAAAACTGAAGGCTGAAGTTATTGTTAAGTCATTGGTTTTGTATTGATTCCATTAACAGATTTTAACAATGTGGTCTGATGAGGAGTGGGCCATCACAGACACCATTCTTTTAAAAAATTCCCTGTGAACAGTGCATAAGCAATGTCCAGAATTTGTTTTTAATTTTAGAGTAATGATGAGCACTAATACACAAATATTATATCAGTAAAAAATGATCCTTTGGTAACATCAGCTGATATATGCTAATAGGAATGCTGTATTCATTTCATATGGCCCTTGAGAGTTGAAAGCACATACATGTGTCCACAAATACGTCAGCTTAAAGATAGATGTGATGTTTAACAGTAAAGGAAAGCAAATCCAAAATGCAAGTTAAAAATAAGCCACAAATTTATGCCAAACAACACAAGTACAAATGGTCTACGTGCAAATTTAGAACTTATGTTTGGACATTTAGCTTCAAACAAAAAGAAATTAACCTATGATAGAAACCAAACAATAAATTCTAAAATTATGCTGTTGGACAGATCTTTTTTAAGTAGTTAAAATGGGCTGAATTGTCTCTTTCCTTCATATTTGGTTTGTGATGTCTTAATGTTCAGTTCAATGAGTGCCCCTTTATAAGCTTGAGTGCGGAACTAAAAATCAGTTTCATAGTTCTTCCTCAAGCCTCCATATTTATGCTCCTTTAGAGTTAGGACACCAGATTTGTGCATAAAATTCCATGTGTGCCAACACAAAGGATCTTGAATTGAATGTTCCAAGTAAGCACAAGGTTTTTCTATGAAAATAACCTCAAGATGTATTATGTATTGAAATCTTCAACAATTCCCATATCAAGCAACATTTATGAAAATGTTAAATCTGACTGCAAGCAAAATAAATCCTCTTACCACTACAGTAAACTTTTCTCTTTGATGTTTAACTGTGTTCCCTACAGAGCATTTCTGAGAAACACATGCACTGTCAAAAAATGCCCTCATTTTTGAGAATGGGCACTGACAAGCCCAATCAGCTTGTCAGTGCCAGGCACAAAAGTTCTTGCAACACTGCTCAAAGAAGAGGGGTGCACTCTCCTACTGTCCTGACCAATAGCCCTGTGTAACATAAATTCAAAAATAAAAATGATTTATTTTCATGCATGAAATGCTTATAATTGGCCTCTTCAGCCACCTCAGAACCCACAAAATTGGAGGAATTAAATTATTCTCAATCCCGAGGAATAGCTTCAGAAGAAGAAGAAAACGAGTTTACAATGAGGGCTGCTCAGGCATCATCTGCTTTTTTTTAGGGATTGTGTCAGATTTTTGTGAAGCTTCAAATCAGCTTTGGCTTGGTGTCATGTATACACAAAATTATTATTCCAATACCTACATATTGCTGAACCTTCATAAAGAAAAAAAATGTAATGTATAATATTTATTGCCACAAAGCTAGCACTTTACAATACTGTACAGATTTGAAGATACTCAAAAACTATTGGGATTTGGCAGTGGTTCAATGAACCT
>JARFYF010000074.1:81143973-81156693 GCA_030265395.1 Rhina ancylostomus | reverse complement strand
AGCAACCAACATTATGTTGGGAATCTATAATCTTTCTGACTAAATTGAGATATGTCTGAGCTAGTACAGTTATTGGCGATTGGCAAAACCTTGGAGCTTGTAGAACAATATTCTGAAATGGCATTCTGAAACCTCTTCTGGGCATCCAATTCCTGATATATTTGATCTATAAGGGTTTGGACAAAAACTTGGAAAATACTCCAATTTACTACACTAATTTCCTTAACATTTTAGAGCACGTGTCAAATATAGCTATCTGAATGAAGTTTGACCACACTGATCTTATCAAGAGAAAACATGTTCTATTTTTGCAACACATAGTTGAATTGTAAATGTGCTTGGTACAGACATTTACAAAATGACTTAAATGCATCCCAAACATTTGATTCAAATACAATAAAATATTTCAATCTCAGGCAGTTGCCAATTTTAAGGATAATAAATTGCACAAATAGTCTTCATTCTTTTGCTGATGGCCAAGTTTGAAATATCAGAAATATTTGCAAGTTAAAGTCATTTTTCTGTGCAAAATCAGACTATTATAAACAATTTATTGTGTTTAATGGTTAATTTTACACTCTATATTGATTTTTCCATTTGCCCTGTTCTAAGCGAATCAAGGATTACACAGTTCCATTGTTATACCAACTGATAAACGTCACCTCCTGGATCCAGGATGACAATACCAAGAGGGAATGCTGCACCATCAGAGGTGCTGTCTTCAAGTGAGATTTTGAACAGGTAAACTTAAAAATATCTTCTGACACTATTCGAACAGCAGGAGAATTATTCCTGGCACCCTGGCTAATATTTACTTCTCAATTAACATTGCCAATAAAGATCATCACATTTCTATTGGTGGGAGCTTGCCGAACAACAAAATGGCTGACCATGCATCAAAACAACTTTGGTTGACCTGCAGCCGTGAAAGCACGATGCAAATACAAGTCTTTCTCTTTTATCTTTCAGAAGACTATCCTCACGAGGAAGCATTTGTATCAATCCAGAATTGTCTGCAGTTTATCTGTTACTTCTGTCAATCAATAATTTTGGACTCATTCATGTACAGTTCCCTCATGGTTAAAACTGAATCTTACATTTTGTTTAAGAATAAAATCATTGCTATGGAAACAAATGCTAAAAACAGTTATTTCTTTAAGAGATATTGAATAGGTTTCAAGTCTATGAATGGCCAGGAGCTGCATGTGGTTTGTATGCAAAACTTGACATGTGGTCCTTGGTTTCATCAATCAAATAATTGGAAATTGAACCCAAAGAGTGGGGATCTGATTTTGGTGGAAAAAAATCCTGTATGGAAATCCTATGGAAAGTGATTTCTGTCAAGCAGGTGCATTCCTTTCATGCAGAATAAATGCTTTTAAGCAGCAGTACTTTCACCAGTCTCTGTTAAAAAAATACTTAAGAGTAAAATTAGACCAAGTGAAGAGGTTTTGTGCAGAGATGAGAATGTTGATATGCTTACACACAGTATTACATAGAATTGTTTCATTCATTCTCACACAGTTAAAATCTCAGCATTACTGAAATACTTATACTTACATAGCACTTTATTATTTCATCCAAAAATCTCAAAGTGTTCTAACAGTGAGTTACTTTATGAATGCAGGTTGGAGTATTTTTTTATGTATTAATTCTTTTTAATCTTTTATTTAAAGATTTTATTTGATTGGTTAAAAACAGACCATACCATTTGACACAAAGTCCAAAATACTTTCTCCATATTTAACAGAGCTTATCTTTTGAAAATTTGCTTTTACAAACATTGGCAGCTTACTATCAAACTTCTCTAAATAATTGAAATTTAATGCAATACATTTTAATGTCCATGGTGCAACACAAACTCCACTGCCCAGAAGTGCTTTTGTTGCTCAAGTGAAGTGCTAATTGAGCACTGAGCTGTTCACCCAAACTAATTCATGCCAGTTTGTTTCAGACATGTTTTTAAGATCATAATATCCATAGCAGAGCTCAGGTGTGCATTTTGCTAAGCAACACAAGGCAAGCAGTTTGGCTTTGACTATTAAGAAATTAATTAAGCTCAGCTGTCAGATGCTTGCTCAAGGATTCAGCTCTCAAATGGGACTCTCGTTAGAACATAGAAATAAGTTCAGGAGTAGATATCTGGCCTTTCAAAACCATTTCAGTGATGGTCCACTTTTCATGAAGGTCATGACTTTCATTAAGATTACACCATTTTCCTGCACTACTCCTGTAACTCTTGATTCCATTAATATCTTGAATGAACTCAATGGCTGAGTTGCCACAGTCCTCTGGGACAAAGAAATCCAAAGACTCAACAAGCCTTTGAATGAAGAAATTTCTCCTCAGCTCAGTCCTTAATGGCCTATCCCTTATTCTGACCTTGTAACTGAAAATATTTTTTTAAAAAAAGCAGATGCTGAGATCAAAACAGAAAATGTTGAAAATACTCAAAAGGACAGGCATCATCTAAAAGAGATCCCACCTAGTTTAGTAACAAACTTGGAAATATAACATCAACAAAATCATTAATATAGATTGCCAATGGCTGCAGCTCAAGCACTGATGCCGATGGTACGTCAGTAGAGTCCGCCCGCAACCTGAGAAAGACTCATTATTCCCACTCTTTGCTTTCTATCTAAAAAACATTTTTCCATCCACGTAAGTAAATTATCACCGACTGTGCAATGCAAGCCTGTTGACCAACTTTCTTTGTGCGACATTATCAAAAGTCTACTAAGAACCCAAATACACTATAGCCACTAGTTCTTCCTTATCTATGCTATCTGTCATCTCCTCAAAGAACTGCAGGAGATTAGTCACACATTATTTTCCTTTCATAAGTCTAAACTGATTCTGCTCAATCCTATCTTCATTTAAAAGGTGTTCTCTGTGGCAAGCCAGTTAAAAATGTGCCCCAGGAATTCGAGGGTTCAAATGGCAGACAGGGGTAAAGGCAGCGAGAGGACAAGTTACCTGGTTTTCAGATGATGACTTCCAGCTGCTTGTGAAAGTGGTGAAGAGTAAATAGCAGTCCGTCAAGCAGACCTGGAAGCCCTCTGGAGCCTTAGTGAAGAGGAGCTGGCAGGTGATGGCCACTGAGCTATCCTCCCATAGAACCATGGATCAATACCAAAAAAAAATCAGTGACCTCACTGAATATATCACTGTGGTAGTTCAAGAGTTAAATTATTGAACTAGTGACCCAGAAGCCATGTGGAGACCCAAGTTCAGATGACGACCACTAAAAATACTGGATTATCATAATAATCCACCTGGTTCACTAATGTCCTTTAAGGGAAGATACTTGCCATCCTTCCTGCACACAACTCAAGAGCTACCGCACATGGTTGACTCTTACACACCCTCCAAAGTGGCCTAATCAGTCACTCAGTTTTAGATGGCTCATCACAATCTTCAAGGGGAAACTAAAAATTGACAATTAGACCACGAGACCATAGGATAAAAGGAACAGAACTCAGCTGTTCTCTCCATTGAGCCTGCTCCACGAGGCTAGCCAATTAATGCTCGCCGTTAGTGATGTCCAGATTGCAAAAATATATAAATGTGAGATCTCGAACACTTAAAACTGCATTTGATGTGTGACACCTTCAGCCGCAACACACATACAGTGGGTATACAGAGTCTGGAAGGCTGTGACAAGCCCAGAAAGATGAGCTGTTGTTCCTCAAGCTTGCATTGGGCTTCACTCTAACAGTGCAGGAGGCCACAGACAGAAAGGTCAGAGAGGGAATGCGAAGAAAATTAAAGTGGCACGCAACCTGAAGCTGAGGATCACTCCTGCAGACTGAACTTAGGTGCTCTGCAAAGCAATCATCCAATCCCCATTGGTTTCTCCAATGTAGAGGAGATCATCTTATGAATACTGAATGTAGAAAGAAATGCAAGTGAATTGCTGCTTCACTGTAAAAACTGCTTCAGCTGCTACACATGGAAGGACTGCTTGAGTGCTTGGCATGTTCTGATTTTATTTCAGATTTCCACCATGTACTGTTTTTTTGATTTTCATTCTCTGATGAAGGGTCATCTACCTGAAATACTGACTCTGTTTCTCTCTCCAGTGTTGATTGACCCAAGCATTTATTTTAAATTTCCAGCATCTGCTTTAAGATAACACTTTATTAAGATTGCAGCACTTTACGATGTAGGCTGAAGTTACAAGAAAGAGGGGACTGTTCCAGCAAACAGCAGGGGAGCCACTCCTTGCTCAGAACCTAACCAAGTTGGAGGAGAGGCCATCTTCATGATGAACACTGCAGCAATTCAGGTCCATGCAACCAAAACCACAGATGAAGCACCATACTTTGCTAGTATCCAGGTCATAGAGTCAAAGAAAAATACTGCATGGATACAGGCCCTTCGGCCCAACCAGTCCATGCCAACCTTGATGCCCTAACAGCTGGTCCCAATTTCCTGCATTCGGCCTATATCCCTCTAAGCTCCGCCCCTCCATGCACATATCCAAGTGCTTCTTAAATGATGCTATTGTACTTGCCTCAACCACTTCCTCTGGCAGCTCGTTCCACATGCTCACCACTCTCTACATGAAAAAGTTGCCCCTCAGGACCCTTTTAAAGCTTTCCCCTCTTATCCTAAATCCATGCCCCCTGGTTTTGGTCTCCCCTACCCTGGGGAATAGACTGTTACTATCCACCTTACCTATGCCTCTCATAATTTTAATCACTTCTATAAGGTCACCCCTCGTTCTTCTGCACTCCAAGGAATAAATACTGAACCTGGCCAACCTCTCCCTGTTACAAAGGCTCTCCAGCCTTAACAACATCCTTGTAAATCTTTTCTGCAGTCTCACCAATTTGACCATATCTTTCCCAAAACAGGGTGACCAAAACTGTACACAGTACTCCAACTGCGGCCTCATTAACAGCTTGTACAACTGCAACGTAACTTCCCAACTCCAATACTCAAAGCCCTGACCAATGAAGGCCAGCATGCTAAATACCTTTTTCACCACCCTTTCTACCTCTGATACTGCTTTCAATGAACTATGCACTTGTACTCGAAGGTCCCTCTGTTCCATTACACTCCCTGATGCCCTATCATTGATAGTACAAGTTCTCTGCTGGTTTGACTTTCCAAAATGCAATACCTCACACCTATCTGTATTGAAATCCATTTGCTACTCCTCAGCCAACTTCCCTAACTGACCAAAATTCACCTGTAATCTACGATAACCTTCTTCACTATCAACACCACCTCCAAGTTTCACGTCATCCCAAACTTACCGATCAAGCCTAATGCATTCGCATCCAAGTCATTTATATAAAATGATGTATCACAAGAGCCCCACACTGACCTCTGTGGCATGCCACATTTCATTGGCCTCCATTCCGAGAAACAACCTTCAACCACCATCCACTGCTTCCTACCTCTGAGCCAATTTTGAATCCACTTAACTAGCTCTCCCTGGATTCCATGAGACCTAACCTTCCAGGCCAGCCTACCATGTGGGATCTTGTCAAGGACCTTGCTAAAGTCCAAATAGACAACATCCACTGCCCTACCCTCAACTACTTTTTTGGTTACCTCTTCAAAAAAATTATCTTTGATCCCTCATGACATCCCTGATGACATCTACCTGCTTGATTGCCAGCCATTCCCCTAGAAAACCATATACATTCATCACTGGCGCTTTTTAAAAAAAATATACAGGCTGCCAGGAGAGGCCCACAGTCCATTTACCCATGTACAACCACAAACAAGCAGAAAGAAGACAATGAGAAGGTGAAGAAGGAACACACTATGACATTATGACCAACACTGCAGAGCACCAGTTCATTTATTGGCACTTTGAGGACTGAAGGAACTACATTAGTGGTGTGCATTTCACATCAAGAAACACTTAGCATGAGTGGGCTCCTGATATGAGAGCAGCAAAAGTACCCTAATGTGTTGGTTTTCTGGAAGATGTCACATATCAATAGTGCTCTGAGGACTAAAAGGGAAACATACATGGGCAGGGTGAAGTCACGTCCCCAGATGATGATTGTCTGTCCTATCTGGCAGACTGAAAGAGATGGCAAGGAGGAGAACTGTTTTTTCAGGACTCAATCCCCATCTCCAGGAGTTGAGGGGAAACCAGGAGCACTTTTTTTCCATTCAGCAAGTGGTACAGACTTATGCCAGCTGACATTGACCCTAGCACTGACAAAGCAAACTTTCTTTTATTAAAAATGCAGAACTAAAGGTTATTCAAAATATTCAGGCCTCGATGGAGTCACAAGAGATCCAAGAAAATGCCAGGTATTGCAGTTTTGGTGGAAATTATGTGGTCAAAAGTGTCCAGTGTCATGGAGATGTATATTTATGCTTTATTGCCTTAGAAGCAAACTCCCTCATACCACGCAGAAGTACGACATATTGAATGTCTCTCACCCCAGCAGATGAATCAATTTAAAGTTCCATGAACATTGACAGATGGAAGTCAAGTCAATGCTGACTCTGATGTCTGTTGATTAATCAAATTAAAGTCAGAGACAGTCAATCAGTGCATGAACATATCAGACCAAAGTCAATACTAACTGCATTCATTACTACAGTGTGGTAATCCAATCTCCTATTTTGCTATGAACAGTTAATGTTTCTCTATGGTGATGGCAACCATCAAAATCCCTGCCTAGATGCAGCTGCCTTTCATTTCATACAAAGTATGAATGAAAAAAGAACTGCGTGATTACCAACAGAATGGGTTTCCTTCCTGGTTAGTTTCTTATCACAATGCACAGAGCCTCCCAAATCTGTCAGTGATCTGTATTAAGTGAGGTAGTTGCAAAGTTGGATGAGTGTTTGCCAGACTGCTGATCTCCACAATTTCCAAATTGTTCAACTGAATTGCATGTACCCTCTCGCAAGGCCAGAGCTAAGATGTACAACCTCTGCTGCAAATGCCACAGTAGATGCACAAAGGTTTTTGGGCAATGTCAAGTCCCTCAGTTCAGTGTACCATGAAATGACTGCATAAACTGTAGCACCTCCAAACCTCATCCGATTACATATCTAAGCAACCAAACAGTATGTAACAAGTGTGATTCACGCAAGTACAGAAACAATTCCTTTGAGGATGATTATTGCCAATTGCATTGATGCTACAGAATTTACAACAGTTAACCCATCCATCACAACAGGGGGTTAAAAGCATCTCTGATGAATCCATTTGAATAGAATTAACTAAGATGCTCAATGAAACCAATTGCTTGCAGTGATTAAATCCCTCGTACATGAGGTATCATGGGCTGGTCTTCAATGAGTGTGATGAACCAATGCAGAAACTGTGAAAGCCAGCAAGAGTTTGTCTGCATCTTCCATCTCATTGCATAGGAGCTCAATAATGCTGTGTCCGTAAGGAGAAGATACCCACCAATCATATTCACTATGGGATCTCTTAATGCCTCTTTGTGGCCAAGATTGATTGCTTTCAATGGCAATTGTATTATATTCTTTGGAAATGATTAGCCCTGCTGTATTGACGTGTCATGGATCCTCAGCACATGAACTAGAGCACTGCTGTGAGGGTACAGCCTTTGTTCCACACAAGAGAATGTCCCCATCTAGATGTGGGGCCCTCCTGTCAGCTCTGTGGGATCCCATCACAAGGTACATCTTCTCCTCTCCCCAACATTCTGCTTTCCACGGGGACTACCCTCTCAGTGACTTCTTGGCATGCTCATCCCTTCCCACCTACCCCTCTCTGTCCTCTTGCATGTTCCACTGCAACCATTGGTATAATACTTGTCCCTACACCTCCTCCCTCACCACCATCCAGGGACCTAAACAGCCCTTTCAGGTGACACAGAGATTCACATCCATCTCCTCCAACCTGGTCTGTTGCATTTGATGCTCATGATGTGGACTCCTCTACAATGGTGAGACCAAGCATAGACCTGACAACCATTTCACAGAGCACCTGTGATCTGTCTGTGATGGCTATCTTGAACTTCCAGTTGCACGTCATTTTGGTTCCCTCTCCCAATCTCACATTCCCCGACTGTACACAGCGAGGCCTAACACAAAGAAGAACAGCACTTCATATTCCGCTTGGGTAGCCTGCAGTCCAATGGTATAAACACTGAAGTTTCCAATTTCAGGTCACCCAGTCTCCATGTCTCTTTCCCATTTTCACCAGTATCTCTCTCTCATCCTTTGTTTACCTTTCCCACCACTTCCCCCCCCCCACCTTTGTGACCTAGATTCATCACCCTCTCCCATATGGTTCCATCTTCCTATCACCCACATACATGTGTTTCATCTCCCTTGATTCACCTTTCCTATCCCCACCCGCACCTGGTTTCAAATGCTCATCATCCCTCCCTCATCTGACTCCACCTATCATTTTCCAGCCTCTGTTCACCACTCCCTCTTGCTTCTATGTACTGGCTATCTTCCTTCAACCTAAAAAGTCAACCATCTGTTTGCCTCCACAGATACTGCTTGACCCACTGAGTTCTTCCAGCAGTTTACTTTTTGCTCCAGATTCCAATATCTGCAGTGCTTTGTGTCTCCACCCTCAAAAGAACCTGCAGGTCTGACAGCACACTCAGAAACAGTCTCCCATGATCACCGACCTCTGATGGTGGTGGTGCAGCTCCTCCTTCACTCCCTCAACCCCTTCCTGCTGGAGGATTACTGTCCGACATGTAGCAAGCTGTGAGAGTTGACAAAGATCATCCACCCTCACCTGCGATGATCTGGAGACCAGGAAGTTTGGGGCAACAGCAATCCTGATCTCCACGCGAGCATGTGGCTTGCATTGTGTTTGCAGATCTCTGTCAACACTGACTTTGAGAACCTTGGACAGATCAAGGTGGAAGAGTGGTTGCCACTGTGCTCTGGGGAATGAGGTCTTCTAACAAGCCCTTTAGCCTTCCTTCCTCAGAGCCTCTTGGCTTGCTCGCTCTGGCTCCCATGTCTGTCCATTCAGCACCTGCCTATGTAGAATTTCAAGGCTTTTGACATCATCTCCAAGTCAGCTGCACTGACAGACAGAATAATGATCCCAGCACACATGTTCTGAGAGCAATAATTCCAAAGATGAACCTGTAAGCAGATAAGAGCAGCAACTGAATGCCTTAATTGAAGATTGAGAACATCTAGCAAAACAGGGAGGTAAGAATGGAGCACAGCAAGAGAATGGGACATTGGTTTAAGATGTAAAGAGATTGCAATTCCTCAGTTTTCTGTCATTGAGCAGAATGTTGTCAGTGGTGATCTAATCATGTGCACATTATTATTGTTCCTCTCAATTCTTCCAAACAGACATCCAACAGGGATCCTCCTAAAAGTAAATGCAATACTTCATGTAAAATATTCAGAAAATTATATTAGTGGATCCCAAGAACATATCTCAATCAGTTTATTACCTGATTTGATGGGAAGTTTTTCATTTCCTTTGTGCCTCACATCTACATACTTTTACAGCCTCTCTTCATATAATGCCTGATTGACTTTTCTAAAAACGATGTTGATCTCAGTAATTTGTCGAGCAGAAACACAAATAGGATAATGCTTTCATCTAAGAAGAGAAAATTAATTGCAGAATTACAAGTCATTTTGGTGCTCAGCCAGAGCTGTTTGAGAGTCCAATTTTCTAGAACAATGAGTAGTAATTTAGCATTTTTTTTAAACCCTGCTTTAAGCAGTTTACACTGTTAATTTTCCAGCGTCTATAATCAGGCAGTGGTGGTGCAATGGTTAGTTCGTCAATCGACCATCAACCATCTACAGCTGTAGTTCATTATGATATTTGAGGTTGAATGCACAAAAAAATGGACTATATCCCTCTTTTGAAACTGTATCATTTTAGTCGCAATAGACAATTCTAAGCAAATTATATCAATTGTACACTTCATCCAATATACACAATTGCATCCTTCAAGGTGAAAGAGGAAACTAAATCCAAATTAACACACAGTGGGGGATTTAGTGGGTGCATTAATATTACGGTCATGTTTAGTTTCCACTATCCCTCCAAATCTGTTGATGCCAAATGCTCCACAAGCTGTTTAGTTCTTTTTTAGTTGACTCAAAGGACTAAGAGCTGTTGTGTGTGGGCATGTGTAGGTTTGTAAGTGAGACTTGTGATAGGAAAGCAGCAAAAACATCACTTTAGGTGTTTATGAAGAACATAAAATAAGTACATCACCAGAAAAGCTTTTTCAATCCACCCAGCCTGTCCTCTAACTAACACTTTCAATCACCTATTCTCTCAAAGATCCAATTCTCTCTCCTTAAACATTCTGTACTATCTGTTGGCTAGCCTGTCCCACACTTGCCACCTACATTTATTTAGAATCTTCACAATTGCAAAATATTCCAAGGGCCTTCACAGATGCAGGAAGCAAACAAAATTTGACACCAAGCTATAAAATGACATATCTAGGCAGAAGACAAAGTTTTCATCTGAGAGATTGACTACCTAAGAATTTACTTTAAAGGCTGAAAGAGAAGTAGAGACATGGAGATTTTTAGGGAAGAAATTCCAGAGATGATGGTCTGTCAATTGTGGTGCAATTAATATTGTGGTCATATTGGCATCAAAATGGAGTTGTGCTCATATNNNAACACTGTGGAACAGGAAATTACAGAGGCAGACAATATAGGATCATAATGCTAGGGATGAGAATATTAAAGTAAAGGCATGGTATATGTGTCATCTATTAGGCATTAGCAAGCATATGGATGATGGATAAGTATAGGCTATGGAGCACCTGATGACCTTAAGTTTATGGAAATCAGACTGATAGAGGCAGACAAAGAGCATGTTAGAGTTATCTCATTCTGTGATGACAAAGGCACAGATGACGATTCCAGCAACAAACATGGAGAATAAGGGTGGATTTTCTGCTTTAAACAATCTATGAACTTCTCCGTGTTCCAAGTTTCAGCACATAGATTTCTTGCTGTAGAATATCTGTTAAATTCAAATATAATTTTGGGGTTCAATTTATCCATTTTTTTTCTAGTATTACCTCAAGCCACCTCTTCCTTTATTTTGATCCATCATCTTTGTTATTCTTGGTACATCACCAAGAAACATACAACCTGACAGTACCACTGATTCTGCTAAAATTCAGTCCAGACAAGCAGTATACATAAATTTTCACATCTGATTTTTCAATGGGATCACATTCCTCATTGATGCAGGAAACAAGCCTGTTTTCTTTGGATAGCACCAGGCTTTCCAAAGAGCATCAGGAAGGTTGGGCAAATTTTTCAAAACTAGAATTAACAATTAGTAAACTTGAATCTGAGAATTCAAGTTATTCATGCAAAATATGTCAGAATCTGTCTGTCAGTTATGCAAAGATAACTAAGGGGAAGTTCCAGTTAATTGTAGAACTGATGAAAAATACCATCTGCAACTGAGAGTTTCATGTCCTGTTTCTTTCACTTTCCCACTGGCAATGTGACCTTTCTAGCATTATGGCCTCAGTTTGTGGAACTTCCTCCTACAGTCCTTCCTTCTTGCGAATGATAGAGTTCTGGACAAATAAATGAATCGATGGATGTACTGATCTAATGGGATAATGGAGTTGAGATTGAGGATTAGCCATTAGCTTATTGACTGGCCGAGCGGGCTCAAGAGGCCATGCGTTCAATTGGTACTTCTATTTCATATGTTCTGCTTCCTCTATTGACTTTCTTCTTTCAAAACACTTTAACTGTTTCTCTCTACTTTTCCGTTTTAATTCACGTTCCTTTCTTTCTTTTACCCTCATCTTTGGTGTCCTTCCACATGGTTTCCTGAGCTTCTTATGCATTAGGAACATGATCAAAAATACAAGCTGCTGTTATTTTTATTGTTATAGTGCCCGACTTGCAAACATCTGCAGCGAGTGGTATCATTGGTACCACATCTGCTCTCTGCAATATTTAATATCTTTTTGATACTTCTACAATATTTCCACCAGTCGAAGCAGAAATAATTCAGCCGAGCATCAAAAAATATCCAATCTTTTACAATTAGCCTGTTGCCCAAATTCAGAATCATTTTATAGGATTATGTTCATTCCATGTTGAGTTCTATTTCTCTGTATTTGCCAATAAAAATCAAAATTGGCTTAAACATCTTATATTTCTTTCAGCCAAGGTTAATTAGCTCCTATTAACTAGCCTTTAGGATAAGCAGGTGGCAAAAGAATCAAAGAGGAGTTAATGAGTGTGTGCATGTGCGAGAGATGGAGAGAAGTAAGGAACTGCATGATTGGATTGGATTCTGGAGTTGGCATTACCTGAAAGGCTGAATGGCCTCATCTATGTTATAATATCACATGGTTTCTCCACCTGATGGATGAGATGACTACTCATTGGGGAAAAAAATTGGAGAAAATTGGCTTATCAATACCTCTGGATTCTAACCACATCAGAAGCTTTTATCAGCTGAACTTCTAAATTGTTACATTGATTCTCCTCACATTCTATGCATCACACTGTGGTGACTAATTGATTTTCCGCACATCACAATTAATATTGTTACTTGCATCACAATTACTTTTATTCAATTCAATTAACATTTTTATTTGTAATTCATGTATCAGCAATTACACTCAACTAATTGCTCTATTTCAGAAAAATCTTGCCACCATCAGAATCCAGCTCGCTCTCCCCTTCTCAACCAAAGACTGATAATTTGTTTAAGTAAGTCTGGGAAGATTGGGCATCACTAGAACCACAACTCAAGGAGGG
>JARFYF010000074.1:81123616-81134559 GCA_030265395.1 Rhina ancylostomus | reverse complement strand
ATGGAATCCATGTGCTGGACAACAAGGCATTAATGGAGCCAAATTGAGGACCAGAACTCAGAACCATGACACAACCACTTCCTCTGATTCTTACAGATCACCCTATGGGTGATAAAGTTGCTCCTCATGTTCCTATAAAATCTCTCCACTCTCACCTTAAACCTGTGCCTTCTAGTTCTTGATTGCCCAGCCCTGGGAAAAAGAGCGGTATAGAAAGGTTGTGCCTTCACCCTTTCTATGCCCCTCATAATTTTGTACACCACTGTAAGATCACTCCTCATTCTCCAACGGTCCAATGAATAAAGTCTAAGCCTACTCAACCTCTCTCCATAACTCAGTCCTGGCATCATCCTCAGAAATCTTTTCTGCGCTCATTCCAGCTTAATGGAACTTTCCCAAGAGCAGGGCAACCAAAACTGAACATAATTCTTCAAATGCGACCTCATCAAAATCTTGTACAAATGCAACATAACATCACAACTTTTATACCTGTGACATCACTTTTAGGGAACCATGCACTCCTACCCTGATTTGTCTTTCCAAAATTCAATACATTTGCCATTCTTCGGCCCACTGACCTAGCTGATCAAGACCCTTCTATAATTCCTGATCACCATCTTCACTGTCCATGACACCACCTATTTTAGTGTTGACGGCAAATTTACTAACCATCCCCTGCATATTCTCATCCAAATCATTAATATAGATGACAAATAGCATGGGTCTAATGCCAGCCCCTGAGACACACGAGTAGCCATGGATCTCCAGTCCAAAAAACAACTGTGCACCATTACCCTCTGCTTCCTTTATTGTTTGCATCATTTCTTACTAATTACCAATCATAGATTTTTAGTATTTATTTCATAATGAAAATAATAACTTGGCTCATTTGCTAATCAGGGAAACTGTAGGCAGATTGGTTATCTAAGAATTGCATTGTGTTTAAAAATCAATCAGATTTGCAAGTTCTGGAGAAGCTTCAAAGTTTTCTGCTCACTGTTCTTGGAACACAGGACTCCATTGGGAACACGTTATTATTTTCAAAGCCAAATGTTAGAATTCCAACCAAAGACAAGTAAAAGCCAATTTTATAACTTCCCCTGTACTATTAAAAGACAGAGTGAGACATTTTGCGGATCATAGAATATTACTGCAAGAACAGGTTGTTAATTTCTTGAATTTGTGGTGGAGGACTTGTGTCGGAGGGGAGGGGGCAACACTAAGTGAATAATTATGATAACAACTGAGAGCAACCCACTCAATTCCTTAGAGAACTGGTATTATTTACCAGTGTGCTTTTGCATAAAACTATCAGTATCATTTAGTTCTGCTATTCAAAAATTAGTATTGGACTTAATCCAGGCCAGCCTTGGGTTAAGAACACCTGACTCATGGACATATCATAATATTAGCTCCCATAATATTATTAAATTCAAGGTCCGACGTTCATACATACATTCGTTTCTGCAGATGACTGAACTGGGTTCCTTTCTTCCTCCACTTTTAGCAGTTGTTATTTCTTATTAGTTGTCAGTGCCTTTGATGACATTCATTACAATACTGTGGAGGTAAGGCTACCATACTGAGTGATTTTTGTGTGACTTCTGACTTATGGACAAATTCAACAAGGACATCTGTAAAAACAGAATCTGTTTGTTACTTGAGGGTGACTATTTAAACTGAATGTTTAAATCTTCTGAAACACCCATGATGGACTGGTAACCAGCTGCAATTTCTTGTATCTCAGATGAAGGCCTAGAATTTAACTGTGATGAATCAAGTAGTACCAGTGTTAATCATAGCAACAGTGTCCCTTTAAGAGTGAAGTACAGGCTGTCTGAGTTATAGTGCAGCTGTGACATGAAGTTGTAAGTTTTTAAGAGAATTCCTGTCTGGCAATTTCCTACATTTGGCAGTACCTGTAAGGTGAGATGCCAAATGGAGACTCAACAGTTCCCTGAAAGAACTGGGGTAAGGAAATCAGCAAGTCAACCAGTTTGAAGCCAGAAATAATTAAAATGTTTTTCCATAAGCATTTTGTGTGTATTGTGATAATAAGCATAATGGTTATATCACACTACCTGTACACTTTCATAATTAAAGGTAAGAACCCAAAAGATAACTGGCAGTATGACATTACAGACTTGAATGATTCTAAATTTCTTCAAATATACCTATTTTGTTGATTGCCAATAAGCTTTTCAAACACTATAATTTTAATTACTATTCTTCAGTTTCTCCACAGTGCTACACATCACATGATGTATTACAAGAAATGATATTCTCTTGCTTGGGGCAGCTCTAATGTTACTGTAATTGTTGCAGCTACATCAATAGCCTCGACCTCTGCTGCAACTTTCATCAATGCCTGGGTCATCTTCAGAGTCCAAACTGTGATAATCTTCTGGTCACATTTCATAATTCGTCATAGCCTCCAGCTCATACCAGACTCATTTCTCATTTTAAGTCCCTTTCACCCATTATCTCAGTCCATGCCCATCTACACTGCTTTATCAATTCTTCCAAGTTCAATTCTCACTCTTGCACACTCAGTTGGAGAAAGTTTCAACTTGATGCTGCAATGAACATATTGCAAAAAGCCTACTACCTTTGGAGAAACTCTGATTCACTCTTCCATCTCCACCAGTATCCACTGCTTCCAAAAGCAACTAAAGGAAATACAGTACCTGTCCTTTTACCTCCTCCCTTCCCACTATCTAAAGCCCCAAATACTCAATGATTTACATGTACTTCTTCCAAGTTAATTTATTGCATTTCAATTTTGCACATCATAACCCTCAGGAATTTATATTCACTAATCTCAGACAATCAGCCATTCTAACCGTGCCTCTTACATTCCAACGTTCATTTTTTTGTCCCTCTCTTCTAGTAATTTCAAATTTCATTCATCTCCCCAGGCACCTTTATTTCATTCTGTAGCATTTACTAACCCCTTTCAGCCAGCACCAACATTACTTATTGTCATTCAATTTCCACCCCATTATGCACTTTCCCTTTTGCTTTCTCTCTATCTCCCTCCCTACTTTATCTGAAACATAAAACTTATTTTATTCCCATGTTCATATTTCCCAGTTCTGCCTTTGTCTCTCTCCACAGATGTTCCCTAATCTACTGAATATTGCAACATTTTTTATATATTTTAATTCATTTTTTGGATTTGAGTGTTGCTGATAAAGTCAGCATTTATTGCCTATCCTGAATTGTCCCAAGAATGTGATGGTGAGCCACTTTCTTGAATTCCTTCTGGTGCAGGTACTCCCACAGTGCTATTCAGCAGGATTTAGACCCAGTGATGAAAAACTGGCAATGGTACACGCCACAACCACAGTGCACTGATAGTGGAAGGAATTCATGTGTTGGGGGGATTGATGGGGTGCCAGTCAAGGAGACCACTTTTGAGAATTATTGGAGCTGCTCTTGTCTTGGCAAATAGAAAGTATTCCATCCCATTCGTGACTAGTGCCAGGATACCCAGCCTCTGACCTGCTTAAATCATGATGCACCAGGCAGCAGTGATCGCTGCCTGCCAAAAGCTTCTTAGACTTGAACTACCCATGGCAGGCATTTTAAGGCACTGTAAATATACGACCAACACTGTTTCTGCAAAATACTCCAAATTCGTATTGGTAGGTATTGGTTTAATTATTGTCACTTGTACCAAGGTACAGTGAAAATCTTGTCTTGCATACTGATTGTGCAGGTCAATTCATTACACAGTGCAGTTATGTTAGATTAGTACAGAGTGCATTGAAGTAGTACAGGTTAAAAACAATAACAGTAGAGTATCACAGCTACAGAGAAATTGCAGTGCAATAAGGTGCAAGGTCACAACAAGGTAGATTGTGAGGTCATAGTCCATCCCATTGTATAAGGGAACCATTAAGCAAACCAACATCAACGTCCTGACCCAGGCCAATATCCCCAGTTCTGAGACTATAATTGCATTCATTGACTGTGTCAGGCAGGCCACATCATGCTTATACCAGATATAAGGCTCCTGAAACAGATGTTCTATTGCAGACTCTACCATGGGACAGGATTTTCAGGCAGACAGAGAAAAAGATTCAAGGATGTGCTCAAATCTTCTTTGAAGAAGTGCAACATCTCTACTGAATCAAACCCCTACATTGGCAGCACACAGAGGTCCTGTGCAAAAAGCAGAAGGAACAGACCACCTGAAAATCTACTCAACCAACCACCCCATTCCACCACCTCCTTCCCTGTTTATGGAAGAGACTGTTTTCATAACCCACAAAACTGGAGTGAAAGCAAGTCATCTTCAATCTTGAGGGACAACCCAGTGGATTCAGTTGAGTTTCCGGTCAGTGATGACTCCCAGATGTTGATGGTGGGGAGTTGACAATGCTAATACCTTTGGATGTCAAGGTTAGGCAATTGGACTCTCTCTTGTTCAAAATGGTTATTGCCTTACAATTCCATGGTGCTACTGTGACTTGCCACTGATTTACCCATGTCTAAATGTTGTCTGGTTCCTGCTGCATGTGATACAGGTTGAAGGGTATTGACAGGAATTGAACATTGTGTAATCATGAGTGAACATCCCCACTCCTGACCATATTTTTGGAAAGAAGGTTATTGATGACACAGCTAAAAATGATTAGGCCTAGGACAATGCCTGCAGTAACATCCTGTGGTGGAATGAAAGACATCCTATCACCATAACCATCTTCCTTTGTATGAGATATGACTAATACTCCATCAGTCTTACTCATGCACCTTGATGCCATTCTAGGTCAAATGCTGCTTTATGGGCAGTCACTTTCACCTCACCTCTGGAATTCAATTCTTTGGTCTGTGGCAAGTACAGTGAAGAAAGATGGCTTACTTTTTCCAGAGCAGTTTGAGTGAGTCAATAAATGTTGGATTTCTTTGCCATAATTTACGTGCATAAATGATTAAAAAGATTTAGAACAGAGATCACAGAGCAATGTAGCACAGGAACAGGCCCAACGGTCCACGATGTCTGTGTCAACCATGATGCTAAACTAAATCCCATCTGCCTGCACATGGTTTATATCCCTCCTTTCTCTGACTGTTCAGTTATAAGCCAAATATAACCCGAAAAAGAAATGAACAACAGATCTACAAAAAGAAAGTCTAATAATGTAAAAGCACCTTTAATTCTGTTTAATTAAATAGTTCTATGAATATTTGATAGGCTGTAATGGACCCTTCAATTATAGGCGGATACTGTAAATAACTGACATTTCACATTTCAAATTAGGAAGTAATGATGGAACAGATACAGCCTTACACCACACTTTCAGTCACGTGGGATTGTATGAGAATTGTTACCATGTTTGGTGCATCTAATCCTCTTACGTGAGTGAAAAACAAGATTACTAAATTTGCAGCAAGTGTTTCCCAGAGTAAATCTACCTTCAACCATGTAACATATTTCAGTGTCTCACTTTGTGGCCTGACAGGTAGGTTAATGGCCCGATTCATGGCCCAGTCAGACAAAGTAGCACCACGTAGCCTGTCAGTAATGGACCTAATTGCACTATTCCTCACTGCTGTCATGTGTGCCACACAATGTCATTATTCATACTCTACCTGCATTAATAAAGAATAGTGTTGACAGGATTATTCCTTCTCCATCTCAGCTGTATACAGTATCAAAAACAAATCAAAAAGAGTAATGCTTTTTAAGTGAATTTATCTCAAAAATATTTTTGAACTTAAAATATTTTTTTTACACATTTTCTCTTTCTTTACAAACCACCTTTCCCATTTACCTTCTCCTTTTTGAGGTGAATGGTCTGTAATCCATTAATGTTTTTGTTAACGTTTGCCATAGCTTTAACAGAGATGATTTTTTTTTCACTGCCAGGGAACAGAATATAGCTTGGTAAATCCCAAGCCACCATAAAGATAGGAATATGTCATTAAATTTAACCATAAATAAGGAAAACTACCATAATATTATCGATGTTTAAAGACTAGATTTTTGTTTGATTTTCAATTAGTTTTTGGACACTAACTAAGTGAAATGGGGTAGGAATAGTGAGAACTTAGAGAGCTCTTTTCCAGAGGAAGAGTAACCCTTTTTAACATGACTATCTCCATATAATACCATTATTAGAAACAGTGGTGCAAAAAGCATGGTGGTAATCATGAAACGAATGCCAAATTAATTGAACTATGTATCTTATCCTTCATTGCTTACTAAATATTGGACTTAACTGTGTGGTGGCCCAGAGGATGTGTCAAAATTTTTACTGCCTTGCTTCTTCATCTCTGCAGAAACACCAGCTTTCTATCTCGGAATAATGGTATCCTGGAGGCAGTTCAAATATTCCAAAGTTTGGATGAGTGCATGGAAAAGACCAGATTGGATGCAACTGAAAGGTAGGAAAATAAAACAAACAGCTACCAGCTAAATGAAATGTGCAGATTTGGAGAATTTCATCAATCATTTAATGACTCCAAAGGCTTGTTGCATTGCAATTGGATTGTTTCAACCAACATCAGATGAAGTTTGTTGTACTACCCTTAAGGACAACACAGCACTGAGAGTGACCAGTGCTTTGACTGATTTTGTACTGGATTTCCTAATACCAGTATCACCATAGATTCCACAACATTATAAAGGCAGTGACTGCATTTTGATGGAATCCGAAATTAATCCACGTTGGTTAATGTACGAACAAGAATATTTATGCCTCAAACTCACAGATGAGCTCATTAAACAATGACCCTGAAGTATCATTTCAAAAGATATGTCCAAAGCTGGGACAAAACACATATTCAATTCAGAATTAAAATTTTTCTGTTTTATTACATGAAGCATACTATTGTTGAAAACTACTTTTTTTTCTATTCTGGTAGGGCAATAATCTTATTTCCTTCTTACTTACATAGAATGTAAAATAATCCTCTTTAACATGACCAGAGTGCATCTGCTGCAAGAAAATATTATTAAAAACAGAGGCATATCAAAACAAAATGAAAATATTAGGATTCTGGTGAATGGCCATTGGTTAGCTAAATTTACTTTGCCTCTGTTTGGAACCTTTAAATAACACACATAGCATAACAACAATTTTTAAACAGTAGACCCAATCAAGAAAATGACCTTGAAGTGCAGGGCTAGCATGGGGATCTAACCTCATCTATGTACATAGGAGTCATCTTGTGAACTATTCCATTTGCTCTTTGAGTGTTGCCCAGAGCTAATCATATACGTGTAGTAGTTTCTTGAGGTTTACAGTTTTTTTATGGCTTCTCTGGCACAGCAACAGCAGCAATGCAAGTAGTATAAGCTGCATTAACACAATAAGCCAGATGGACTTCATCTTATTTGAACTTTATAATTTCTTATACTGTGTTTGAAAGTTTCAGAATATTTGAGATTGACACTTTTTGGGGAATAGGATTGTTTTAAAATATTTCTTTTACAAAAGAAGCTCATTTTGCATATCTTTCATTCTACAATTGCATGCCAAGTATTTTCAATGCTTGGTGTAATCATTAATCAAAATAACGATACACGATGTGCGATAAAACAAGCGACTGAATGAGACACACAATTATTCTTGAAAAATTAATTGGCAACTTGCTCATTGATGCCCTATTTGGATTTTACCTGGACTACTTGGTTCCAGACCTCATCACCATTTTGATCAAAACATGGACCAAAAAGTTGGATTCAAGAAGGGAGGTGAGAGTCAAGGCAGCATTTGACCAAGTCCAGGATCAAGGAACTGTGGTAAAACAGAAGGCAATAAACATCAAAGGGACAGCACTTTAATGATTGGACTCATGTTTTGTTCAAAGGAAGATGATTGTGGCTACAGCTGGTCAATCATCACAGTCCCAGGACATCACTACAAGAGTTTCTCAGGACAGAGTCCCGGCCTCAAGCATCTTCAGAGGCATAAGAATTTTTCCATCATAGGTTATGATGATCATTCTTCCATCATATGATAAGGGGATGTTCACTGAATACCATGCAAAGTTCAATTCCATTTACAACTTCTCAGAAAATGTGACAGATCATTTTTCAGGTAAGTTGTGCTTTAAAAGAAGGCAATAAAAACAAAACTCAGCGAACAATTCATTATGATAGGAGAGAAAGGGACTGACTTTTATAGGCAGATATTTGCAGTTCTTGAGCCGGGAACAACAATTTCTTGAAAAAAAAATATTTTAATCTTTATTTCTGTAGCATCAGTTTTTTGATAAGACAGTTTTGAGCAAATAAAAAATCCATCCAATAATATTTTGAGATGTTTAATTATCTCTCTGTTATGGTTCATTTGTTTTATTTAACTCACTTGAGGCTTTAGAATCTTGATGTTTGTCACCAAATACATTGTTCATTAATAGCAAGGAGAGAGCCAAAATATTTGAGCATTAACAGTCTTATCGGTGAAATGTTTTTTTATAGCTATCTGTGGCTCTAATGGATGAGAAAAGTGATAATGGGATAATATATTTTTATCTTTATTGCATCAGTGTTTTGATTTCTTATTTTCTGTACAAATTGGGTTTAAAATTGGTTCCAAGAGCCCATCTCTGAAAACAGATCAACTTGTGTTGATGTCCAATATTTCTACCTTACAGGCACACTGATCTACCACTCAAAAGAAAAATAATTAGAAGTTTGTCCATGGCTTTTGTTAAATGTTCATGATCACAGTGATTGCACTTTTTAATCTCCTCACATTGAATTCAATGGAACTGAATTTCTGAAGTAGAGAACAATTCAAAACCGCTAAAATGATACGCATGTTCACCGCAAGAAACCAAGGTATGAATTTCAAACATAGAGATCTAATATATTTACATTTCTTCACCCCCTACAGAGTATATCCTGAATATATTCAAACCAATAGATTTTTTGGAGAACAAGGGAATAAAAGGGATTCTCTTCATGTGGTGCAGATAGTGTGGGAAAGGGTACTAAGGTAGAAGATCAGCCTTTATTGAATGGTTGAGCAGACTCGAGGAGTTATCTGATCTGTTCCAGCTCCTATATCTTATGTCCTTTTAAGTCAATACCTTTGATTGTTAAGTTGTTTCATCTTAAGAGATTTATCTCAATTCTCTTGACTCAGTCTCTCTACTTAAAAGCCCATTTTGTTCAAATTGGTTAGACTTCCTAAAACCTGGAAAAGCCAGATATATTGTGGTAAGCAATACAGCAGGATATGAAGATAAATCTTTATGAAATAGCATATAGTCCAGTTTGAATGGCAGTGTGGTGTTCAAAGTGTTATTTTTCTATCTTTAGAGGTGGGATAGTTAAACCTCTGAGTTCGATGAATCTGCACTATTATACTCCTTCCTATTCACTTATTCATGTACTATTTTACAAATCCATTTTGCAGGTTAAGTCAAAAGCTATTATACAATTTTATCTTTTGAAGTTGTAGGAGATCATATAAAAGTATGTGATGTAATTAACAAATCTGAAGGCTTTAATCCCTGGATTAATAAAAATGGCTATTATGTTGGAGTGGTGAATGTACAGCGCAGTCCATACGGAAGAGTGAAAGATAGTCATGTCTGTGGTCTGAACCCAATGAAAATATTCAAAGAAAAATTCAAATGATAACCTGTGAAATTATTCCAAGTAACAAGAATTTTGAGACTACAAATTACACAGCACCCAAATAATGATCTGTTCCTGTAAAGGGATTTCATTCCACTTTTAAGCTTTAACAGAATCAACAAGAACAAAGGGAAATAGGAAAATGGAAACATTTTTTCTGAATACAATTTAATGTCCAGCCCTCTGTAAAGTTAATAGAAAATCTCTGAATGGTATAGCTTCTAGAAGATAATGTTTGGAGTCTGGGATATCAGTATCTCTTATAAATGAGCACTGAAGCTCCATGAAGTGCAGCATGAATCCATGCTTAGGCCAAGAGGATTGTTGGAATACATAACTGTTAACTCCATGTGCTGTACTATCCATGAAGTTAACTGAGGAGTCATACAGTACAGAAACAGGTTCAACAAGTCCCCGCCAACTAATGAGCATCCATTCACAACAATCCTATTCTAATCCCACTTTATTTTTCTGACAGTCCCATTACATGGGGCAATTTACACTGACCAGTTAACCTACCAACTGTATGTCTTTGGGAAGTGAGAGGAAACTAAGCAGCTGGAAGGAAGCCACATGGTTATGTAGAAAATGTGCAACTCCACACAGGCAGTACTGGAGGTCAGAATTGAACCCAGGTTACTGACAGTGTGAAGCAGTGGCTCTACTCACTGTACCACTGTGCCGCCTTTAATTTTAGGATAACTAAAATATCATTGTAAGGGTTGTCACACTAATAATTCCTTTTGTTGGTGGAAAGCCGATGAAAATTCTTGCTTCAGCTCATAATTTTCTCATATCAATGTGATGAGATTAGAAATTCAGGTGAAGTGGAAGAGAAGAGTAGAAAAATCAAAGTCCTGCGGCTCCACAAAACTTTGTACTCATTCTCTATTGCCATGCAGCTTAATGAAATATTGAAACATCAAGCACATGAAAACATAGGAGGAGGAGAAGATCATATAGTCCTCTCCACCAATCACAGAACATCGAACAGTACAGCACAGTAACAGACACTTCAGCCCAGTATTTCTGTGCTAACTATACCAATTTAAAATACATATCTGCCTGCACACAGTCTATTTCCCTCCATTCCCTTTGTCTCTTAAATGTCTAAATGTCTCTTAAGCATTGTAATTGTATCTGCTTCCACCACTTCCATAGAATCATAGAACAATACAGCACAATACAGGGCCTTCAGCCCATCATGTTGTGTCAACCTTTAAACCATGCCAAAGACTATCTAACCCCTTCCTCCCACATATCCTCCTATCTTAAATTCCTCCATATGCTTATCTAACAATCTCTTGAACTTGACCAACATATCAGCCTCCACCACCACCCC
>JARFYF010000074.1:81101407-81113295 GCA_030265395.1 Rhina ancylostomus | reverse complement strand
GTATTCTCCACTTGCCTGGATGAATGCAGCTCCAACAGCCTCAAGAAGTTTAACACCTTCCAGGACAAATTGGCTTGTTTGATTAGCATCCTATCCATTGACATTAATATTCAGTCCCTCCACCATTGGTACACAGTGGCCATAGCATATATTCATCTGCAAAAAGTAGCACCATTAATTTCCTAGACTACAGCATGCCCCAAACCTGCCACCTCAACCACAAAAAAAGGCGAAGGGATTCAGGCACGTGGGAAACATCACAATCTGCAGGTTGCACTCCAAATCATTCACCAGCTTGTCTTGGTGAAAGTATATTACCATTCCTTCAATGTCTTTGGAACTCCCTCCCATGTGGGAGTACCTTCACCAGAAGGACACCAATGCCCCACCAGTAACTTTGGTCAAGTAGCACTTTTTGCCAATGTCTGGACACTGGACAATTCAACCAAGTGATGAGGCAATCAATCCTATCACCACCTTACGACCAGATACCAGCACTTCTCAGAGAGATCATTGTTGTAGTGCCCTGGTGCCCTTCCAGTGGTTAAATAATTCAGTGCACTACTGAAATTTTAATCGAAACTTTCTTCCTCAAAATAATCATCAGAGAACATCTGTTTAAATCTCATTTTTGAGTTATGCATTTCCTTGGCATTCACTTCTGTCATTAGAACTTGAATCCTTTCCAAACTGATGGAATTTAAGTTCTTCTTTGTTCACTATGTGAAGCTTGAAGACATGAGTTTTGGGCAGACTTCATATTATTTCTGGCGAATTTAGGAGAGAAGCACTGAATTGTTCCCAATTTGCATAGTCTATTTGTTTCATCTGAACAAAAAAAAACATAGGGCAGCTGATGTGGAAAATGAGATATGTTATGTTGATGCAGTGGAGTATTTTATCTAAGGTTCAGTTTGACATATTGGTTAAAGCAGAATGATAGAAGGTTAATTCTGAATGTATTTTTACCTAAGAGTGCTTCAGTCTGCTGATCGATGCATGAAGTGGTAGTGCAGAACATTTCCCACTGTTAAATTCCCTTAACTTGATGAGCATAAAAATTCATCATAAAATTTGAAAGTAAAAACAGGCAATATTTTCACCTGAGATACGCATTATCTAAAATGCACAGTCATTCCCAGCCCATCTGGTACATTTTCGCATGTTCCTTTAAAATGTGCCAGGGTGTTCTATGCCCTAAAATCCTCAAAAATACAACTCAAATTGGATTTTTAATTTCCAAGGTTACAATGCCTCTCATTTTCAGTGAAACTCAGAGGAATATAGAGGAGAGAATAGGCTATACAGTCCCTTGAGCCAGTTTCTTAATTCAAGTAGATATCTGCTGATTTATACCTTAACTCTGTGTTCCATACCTCTTAATATGCTTGCCTAACAAAAATCTATCAATTTTAGCTTTAACATTTTCACTTAACCTACCTTCAATGGTTTTTAATGGAGAAATTTCCAGACTTCAACCATGGTTTGTACAAAGAAGTGACCTGACTTGAATTTCAACTTAATGACCCTCTATTCTGAACTCTCTATCAGAGGAAATGGTTTCTCTCTATCTATCCTATGAAATCCTTCAATCATCTTAAACACCACAATTCGATCATCCTTTAATCTTCGTTGTTCAAAGTAATACATCTGAAAATTGTCCCCGAATGATGATTTCATGCAATTGACACTATTCCTGCCACTTTCAGAAAGTCCAGTGATTTTCTTTCAATCTTCTCAAAGTTTCCTCTCAATATGTCTTAGTCAAAGAGCCAAATTGCACAACGTTAGAACTCTCGTTTGCGCTGTAATCATTCTGCTGAAGAGCCAATGTAAATAATATGTTCTTTGGCAGGTTCATGGGGTGATTTCATTGTGAGACTCCATTTAACAAGCATTCTCCAGGAGACCTATCCGAGCATGTTCTGTGCTTGTGTGTAGATGTAAAAACAGAAATGGCAGAAGCATTACAAACAAAGAAAATGACCACCCCACACTGAGTGAGTTTTATTAGAACATTTGTTTTGACATTAATGGTGTCTTTCTATTGCCTTTCACTGGCTGTGTTATTGAAAGGCTGTTTACTTAACACATCTGCTGAGTGCCACCTACCCAGAGACAAATCTTCATTTGACTTTGGGCAGAATACTTAATTTCCTTCCTGTTTTGTGACTTATTTTCCAGTTTATACATTGTCCACACAAAATATGGAAGCACTGACTTGGATGCTGTGTCTGATGATGAACACTGGACCAGTATATGGCAGGACTGAACAAAGTAGGCCAGAAAGAATTACAACTCAACATATTGCACAAGTTCTTGGGTATCAAAAGCCTTCATCATTCTATTAGCCGGGAATCTGATATGAATGAGTACGACCAAGGAAAGGGGGAGGGAGTGTCACAGAATAGAAAGAGAACAGACATTAACAATTGTCATGGTAAAGGTTAGGGAGGGAAGCAGATTACAGAGAATGAGCCAGGCAGAATGCCTGTTCAATACAGACTCTGAACCAACTGTAAGGGAGTGCAATAACAATTAGCAACTGGTCACATTCTCATACTTGAACAGTCTCCGGTTATTTTTGTCTTGTACACACCTTTACAAGGTGTGGCCACACAGAAACTACATTACGAAACAAATGCTGAAGAAGTAAGGATGCATATTGCAGAAAATTGAGCTCAAATACCATTTTGTAAGTTTGAGAATTTAGTGTGATAGAAATCCAGAAATCAGCACTCAAGCATGTTTTTGGGTATTTGCAGGTACAAGCATGACTATCAGTTTGCTATAAAGAAGCCTGCCATCCTTAGACCAGCCAAGATGTTGCTCCATTCATATATCAATATAACTTTTAACTGTCCTACCAAGCAATGCAGCAAGTAGGCTCACTTTCTCACTAATATAACACTGTTTGCAAGTGACATCTGTATTCAGTGAATACATATCCACAAAAATACTGGTCAGAAACTTCTAATGTTTATTTCAGCTGCAATGAGCCAGAATTTGCTACCAGTGTTCAGTTATCCACCAAAGTGGTAAATAAAACGTTACTTATTACACATCTGCCTTTGTGAACTAACTCTCAGAAGCGGACCTGATCTTAAATGGCAGGCTTGCAAGCTGAAACTTAAGAGGGGAGGGTGCAGTGGAACAAGCCCTGCCCATGAAGCAACTGGAAAGAATGTCGACGGTCAGATGAAGTGCACCTGTTGGCTTAGCCAGCCATCTAACTTGTCAAGGACTCTGAATGCGTCTGATGTAAAATAACATTCAGAAAATTATTGAAATCATTTAAAAAAAGTTAAAAATAACTAAATCTATAAAATAAACAAAAACTGAAATGCTTCAGCTTTCTTACAAAATTAAAACTCAGAATTGCAAATTCTATTAATTTTTAAAAAGCTATTAATTAAACAAAATGAAAATTATGCCATGCTAAGATTTGTCACTCAGACACATTGTTGAACACTGAAATGAAGAGATTCCCTGTTTCTGTGACAAGTCCAACATGGCTCAGTTCCAGCAGGTTCCCCACTTCTGAATCTGGAAAAATAGGTCACAGATGCATACCTGAAGGTAACTGGGCCCAGGACACTGCCCTGAGGAATTCCTGCTGGGATATCTGGATCTGGGATTATGAATTGCCATCAAACATCATCATTTTCCTTTGCATGGGATTTGATTCACCATTAAAGTGCTTTTCCCATGATGCCCACTGATTTCAGTTTTACTGAAGCTTCTAGATGCCAACTCAGTCAAATGCTGCTTGATATCAAGGGCAGATACATTTAACTCACTTTGGCATTCATCGCCATGGTCCAAAATGAATAAGGCTGTGATGGAGTAGAGTAGTCCTGGAGAAACCCAAACTTGGTATCGATGAGGAAGTCATTGACGCATTCTTGGTAGCACTGCAGATGATAGCTGCCATCACTTTGCTGATAATTGAGAGCAGGCAGAGCAGTGAATAAGGATTGGACTTGTCCTGCTTTTTGTTGACAGGACATATCTGGGCAATTTTCCACATTGTAGGGTAGTTGTAGGTGTAATAACTGTGTTGGTTTAGCTTGGCTGGACTCACAGTCATCCTTGGACCTCAGTACTACATACAGCCAGATGCCATAGGATGCTATATCCAATGCTCTCACTTGTTCCTTGGTATCATGAACAGTAAATCAAATTGATTGAAAACTGGTTTTCTGTGATGAATGGGAATGTCAGGAGGAAGCCAAGGTGGATCATTCACTTAGCAATTCTGGCTGAAGATGATTGTAAATGCTTCAACTTCTTTGGAAATCAAAATTCCTGGGGAATTGCCACAGGTTCACACTCCACTGCTGTACTTTATTGGTTTTTTTAGCCCATATTTCCTTGTTGGTTCAGCAATTACTTAATGCTATAAATTTTCCTTTGATGACTCTTTGACTCATTGATTCCCTCTTTCCCAACCCCAGGTGAGGCATCTGCCAAATAGCAGTCTAGCTCATTAATAAGTTGCCATTTAAAAGCCTGCTCCATTTAATTGGGTAGTGTACAACATTTAATTCAATTAATTGATCATTAAGAAGCCTGCTCCAATTAACTGCAAACCCATTTAACAGTATTTCATCAACATTCTCCTGCTGTTTGTAGGCTTTTATTCAATTTGATTTCCATTCACACGATTATTTTTTGTTCCCATATTGTTCACCTTCTCTTGATAACATGACAAGCCAACATTTCAAAGCAAAAAATTCCACTCTATGGCATTTGAATGAGCATGATTCCAAGAAATTAATTGGAGGTTAGTGTTCATTTGCAAGAATAGCTGTATCTTTTCATGCAAAACCAGGGCACATCCATCAGGGCGTACTGAGTATTAGTTTACCCAAAGCTTTCAGATTCATAATAGTTTACCTTTTGTTGTTTCTCTGTTGTTGTGCTCCTCTATTAAGAGCAATCAATCTCTGAGATTGATTGATGCTGGGATATGACTTCATGTGTCCTAATTATCGGTGTTACACAGCAAGAAAGCTGTGTATTAGAAACAAAGGTATATCCAGCACTGGTCTCTCAAGGAAGCTGCTTCAACCTATCTCCAATCGAAATACTCAATTTTCTTAACTCTTTCTTGTACATTACTGACATTCTACTGGTAAATTACACTTTCTCTTATACTGTGGGCAGCTTAACGGTGCAGCCATGAGAGCTATTGCCTCACAGCTCCAGCAACCCTAGTTCGATCCTGACCTCTGGCGCTGACTGTGTGGAATTCATGCATTCTCATTGTGACCATGTAGGTTTCCTCTGGATACACTGATTTCCTCTCACCTCCCAAAGGTATGCTAGTAGATTAATTGGCCATTGTAAATTGCCCCTAATATGTAGGTGAGTGGTAGAATCTGCGCGGAGAGTTGACAGGAATGTGGGGAGAATAAAATGGGATCAATGTAGGATTAATGTAAATGGGTGCTTGATCATCAGTGCAGACTCATTGGGTCAAAGGTCCTGCTTCCATACTGCATGATTCTATAACTCAAATCAGAATCAGAAGAATCATGTTTGTCACTGACATGTGAAATTTGTTGTTCTTGCAGCAGCAGTAAGTGCAAGATGTCACATATATAAATGGATCCACAAGACTCTTGTGAGAAATAGTACCAAACATTATTCAAAGATCCAACATTACAGATTTGTTTATCTATTTGTTTATTGCTTCAAACAACTCTGTATAATTGTCAAACTCAATTTACTTTTAACAAACCAACACTGATTGTCTTTAATTAACTAATGAATTACTGAATACTGACTTATTTCAGCTCAGCGTAAGGATTTTAAGTGATTGCCCACAACTGTCATTAGACAACCTGGTCTGCAGTTAACCACTTTATTCTTCTCTGCTTCTTGATCAAAGAAAGATGAGCATTAAGTACTCTCCACTCTAGGACACAAATTTCTTCCAAAGAGGAATGAAATTGTTGACGCCAAAAATTACTATCTACTTCCTGAGTTCTTTTGGCAGGATTTGATGCTTGATAACAGGGCCTGGTGACAAACTTAACCTGAGTTTTGCTTCATTCTTTAAACAACTAATTCCTTTACACATCTGTATGTAGCAAATGTTTAAAATTCTCTTCTGTAGTAAATACATTTTCCATACTATAATAATCTTTAAAGCAGATACAAAATATTTATTTACCATTCACCATCCTTTCAATCCCAGAATTAGGCTACTTTATCCCTGGATACTTCAATCCTCTTTAAAATTATGCTTTTAATATGTATGTAATAATATACATTAGAATAATCTGATAGTTGAAAATTTCTTCATCTAATCTATAAATCTGTTTGATAACTTTACAGCCCAATTTCCCAAGCCAGATTGTTTCTTTATTTTCACTAATCACTTTCACTCCAGCATTGTGATGTAAATTTGTAAGTGATTCCGATAGCAATGACCTGACTGCTTATACTACTGGACTTCCTCTTCTAAAATGTTTTAATTTTATTTCACATCATTTTAGGTATACATCTCCATTCCTCAGCTGCTTCATTCTTTTAATCCATTCCAGTAGCTGCTTATTATTTAAAGTCAATTCTGATTTTCCCTCCAGCCATTTAATTGACTGGACATCAAAGAGGAAACAACACATGAGTGAAATGGAAAAGATGAAATACAGGGCAATGCTTAAAAGATGAACCCTGAACATACAATTCTGAAAAATGGTATCTAAGTTGTATTGATTCTGGTATTGGATCCAGTCTCATCATTTTAGTGTTAAAGGAATGGAAAGAAAATTAATCGCAATATTAATTATATCCTTTCCATAAATATTATAGCTATTCAGACTCTTTTGATAATTTAGTACTGAAAGCACTTTGAAAATTCAGCATGCAAGTCCCAATTAAACATGCAAACACCTTCTTTTGCAAAGCTAACTTTGAGTAGCAAATAATTATCCAATCAAAAATCTCAAAATGGGGCTTAAGTGGAGAGAAAGTAAGAGTATTGATATTAATGCACTTCATAACCATAATATGCTGCAAAGCTGTCTTAGCTGATTAGTCCAACTAGCATCCATCAGCTACAATTGAATTCTGAGACAATGACCATTATCTCACATGTGTGCATTGTACTTATACAACTTGAAGTCAATTATAAGATATCAAGAATGATTGTTCACTTTCACCTGCCTGTTTAGTGATGCTCCACACGAACAAATCAGAGGGTCAAATAACTAGCACATCTCAGTCATTTCTAAGGAGCTTGATATTGTTACATCATGAATATACATCACTGAGAAAAGCCTCCATAAAAATACAGCCAGTCAATTATCCACCCAGTATGAATTCATTAGTACATAGGCCACAAATACATAAGCCTTTTTGATTTCTCTATGTTGCTGTGCATTAACTTTTGGTAATTTATGAACATGGTTCCTTGTCTCCTGGTATTAAGAATATATTCTACCTTATCCTTCCTAGACCCTGAACAGAATCTAAACAATAGCCTTAGGAGAGTTCATTCAGAAGATAACCCTGTCCGCAATGCTAGTGACCTCAAAAAGTTCAGTTTAGTTGAGAAATATAGAAGCAAGCTCTTGCCTGTGAATTCCATCAATATATTCACCATGTCTCATCCTATAATGAGATTCCTGGGCACTGTTCAGCAAACGGCAGCCTTGAAGTCCAAAAGTATAAAATCATATCCATTGCCAACATTCCATCCAGCTTGAATTCTTTGACAGGCAGCAAAACCCCACATCCAGTTATCCCAGCTGCCAAGGTTTTTCAGTGTTTTTGAATGACCTTCACATTCAGAAGCTCTGAAAGTAAACTAAATGAGAAAAGCACTGATCCATAAATTCAGTTAAAAAAATAACTAATTAAAGGCACGAAACAAAAACATAATAACCAAAACCAAAATAAACTTCTCTTTCTCAGTCCCTGCAAACCCCTATTAGTTCCGTGTCTAAACCAAGTGCTGGATCCAAGAGGAAAATCTGCAGGTTGAATATTGGGGGATCTCAGCAAGGTTAACCTCTGCTACTGGCCTTCATGAGGTATGCAGAGGAGGAGGGTAATGGGAGATATGGCAGTTCCATTTTGGACTGCCAGCATTTACTAGTAAAATCCATGTTGTTGAGTGAGCAATGATTAAGAGCCACCATACACATCCAAAATGTCTTGAAGTGCACAGACAAAAACTGTAAAGGGCTAACAAATCATAGGGACATTATTTGGATAGGATGTGAAGCACTGAGATGGAATTGGACACTGCTTTTATTTGAATAGTGTTTACTTGAAGAAGATAATGTTATTCCCACACACTTGCTGCCTTTGACAGTGGGACATGTGGGTTTTAGAGATGCTGTCAAAAAAAAACCTGAACAAGTTGCATCTTACAGATGGATACACAAGATGGAGATGCAATTTATTAGTTTGCTTTGTCCTGCATGGTGTCAAGTTTCTTGAGGGTACTTGGTGCTGCACTGAATCAGACAAGTGGTCTTTTACAACTTTTATTTCTCACCTTCTGCCAAATAGTTTTTGTTTTAAAGTATTTACATTTCAATACTTTCTTCACTGTGTAATGATGCATCATAATAACAATTTGCTCAATCAATTCTATATCACCTGGCACATTTTTATATCTTACTCTCTGAAGTACTTTTTCCAAACTGCTTGAAGTGGTTTCTTGCTTTTCAGGGTGTGTAGCAGGTCCATTTAGCAGCCAGTCAGAATGTATGAATCTCAAATGTCATGATCTTTGTTCTGTGCATGATCCAACATATTGTTAGATACTCTTTCAAAAAGAAGGAAAATTTTACATGGACGGAAGTGAGCTGGTTGTGGCTGGTGGCACCAAAGGGAAGCCACCTGCAATCCAATATGTTGCTCCCAGTATTGTGCAGACTCCCTGTGAGCCTGGGAGGTGCTAAGTGACAGTTGCTGGTACACTTGCCACTATGCTCAACATTGGAGTTCAGCAGTGGACTTGATCACATGGGAACCCCCAGCATTCTTCTGAGGAACCTACCTCTGCAATCTTGAGCAAAAACCCCATTGATTTGAATGTGGATTTCTGCCCTCGTAGATCAGATGGAACTCCAGAAATATAAACATACATGCAGTAAATGAATTAGGAGCAGGATCAGGCTCATTCCTCTCAGCTCATTCAGCTATTTGATAAAATCACAACTGAATTGGTTGTAACCTCAACTCCTACATTTCTGACCAACACTGGTAACCTTATTTCCCATGTTCAACAAATAGTTGAACAAGTATCTATCTCCAAGTAAGTTCAAGTATCTCTCTACCTCTGCCTTAAATTACATTCAAAGGCTTTGTTTCCACCATCCTTTGCTGAAGAAATATCCAAAACACACTGCCCCGAGAGAAAGCAAAATGTTTTATCTGCCTTATTTTCAAACAGTGACCCCTGGTTCAAGATTCACCCTTAAAAGTAAACACCCTCTCCAGATACCCCTGTAAAGACCCCACAGAATCAAGTATGTTTCAATTAAGTCCCATCGCCTAAACTTCAGCAGATACAAGCCTTGCCTGTCCAACTCGTAAGATAATCCATCTATTCCAGATCTTAATCCAGTAAACCTTGTCTAAAATGGTTTTAATGCAATTACATTGTTTCTTAAATGAGATCAATGCTCCACATAATTCTCCAGGTGTGGTCTCAGCAACACCATATTTAACTGAAACATAATCTCCTTTCTTTTGCATTCAATTTACCTTGCAATAAACAATAACATTATTTTAGATTTCCCAGTGATAAAAGCTTCGATTCCTTTGAGCAAGAGCCTATCTTAAACATACCTTCATTTTCACGTGGTCTAAATCCAAGAACTCTCTACCTAACAGCACAATGGGTGTACCTTCATCAGAAGGACTGCAGTGGTTCAAGAAGGTGGGTCAACACCATCTTCTCAAGAGCAATTACGGATGGACATTCTACTTCGAAAACAGGAATATTATTTAATTTCAAAATTTAAAACATTTTGACAATGCAAGCATAAAAGTTGCACTTTAACTGATGTAAATGTCAATTCCAGTTTTCAACCAAAATTCAGCAAGGCACTGAGATAAAAAAGATGTATTCTCAGTCACTTCAATGAGCTCAATCATAAGTCTTCATAATTGTGGGACTTGTTGGTTGTATTATGTCGCTGCTTGCAAAGGCACATAACAGAAGTAAAGCTATGGATAGAATATACATTATTGAAGGCAGAAAAGTCATCTAAACAGCTATGGCTGATATAACCATAAATCAAGGGCATACCACATGAAAACGTTAAGTTCTTAAAGATAACTTAACACTTATGTCGAATCATAGAATTGTACGACATGATAGCAGACCATTCGGCCCAACTCTTCCATGCTGACTACCGAGCACCCTTATGTAAAGATCTCATCTTCTAATGCTTGGTTTATATTTCTCTTTGCCTCAATAATGCGAGTGCTCATCTGGATACCTCTTGAATTCTGCCAGCAACTCCACTTCAACCATTCGCTCAGGCAATGGATTCCAGGCATTCATCACTCTCTGGGTGAAGAAGGTTCCCCTCAAAATCTCTTCCCCTTACTCTAAACCTTCATCCTCTAGTTTTATCTACCTCCAATATGGGGAAAAGTTTCCTTCAGCCTATCCTATCTATATCCCTCATAATGTTATACAATCATGTCCCCTCTTAACCTCCTCTGCTCCAAGCAGAACACATCTTGCTTCTCAAGTTTCTCATCAGACCCGAACTGCTCTATCCCAGGCAAATTCCTGTTGAATCTCTTCTGCACTTTCTCCAGCACTACCGCATTCTTCTTATATCCTGGTGATCAGAGCGGTATGCAGTACTCCAGCTGAGCTCTGACCAAGGTTTTATAAAGTTGGATGATAAACTCCCTATTTCTGTTCAACATCTGCCTTGCTAACCATGTTATCCACCTGAATTGCCACATTTGAAGATCTATGGACTTGTGCTCCAAGATCCCTCTGTTCCTCAATGCTCCCAAAGACCCCACGGTATACGTCTTATCCTCTTTCGTACTCCCAAAATGCATCATCTCACATTCATCTGGATAAATCTCTATCTGCAATCTTTCAGAGATAGAGGTCCCATAGTCCTCACCTTTCACCCTATGAGCCTCCGATTCCAGCATGCCGCCCTTGTCATTTCTGACAGCTAAAACGAGATCCCACCACCAGCCACATCTTCTCCTCCCTACCTCTTTCCGCCTTTCCCTTCCAAAACAGCCCTTCCAGGTGAGGCAAAGGTTCGCGTGCATGTCCTCTCACCTCATCTACTGCACTCCGTGCTCCTGATGTCGCCTCCTCACATTGGCGAGAGCAAGCACAGACTGGGCGACCGTTTTGCGGAGCACCTATGCTTGGTCCACAATGACCACCCTGAGCTCCCAGTCGAATGATATTTCAGTTCCCTTTCCCATTCCCATACTGACTTGTCCACCCTCGGCCTTCTCTACTCCCAAGATGAGGCCTAATGCAAACTAGAGGAACAACACCTCATACTCCACCAGAGTAGCCTACAGTCCAATGGTATGAACATTGAATTTTCCAGTATCAGGTAACTCTTGCCTCCTGTATTTTTGATTTTGATTTTTTTCTTCTCTCCTCTATCTCCTCGTCTCTCTCCTCCCCCCCCACCCCCCCCATCCACCTGCAGTCCTCCCATTTTTGTCTTCATTCTCATACACCACCTAGTTCCATCTACCCATGTGTTTTCTTCACTGGATCCCCTGCCCCTCCCTCCCATCTGGTTCCATATGCTCTTCACCTCTCCCCTAAAGGTTACCATCATCACCTTCCTTGCTTATCAGAATCCCGCACTTCCCACCCTCCTCGCGAAATCCCCCTTAAGCATCCCCCAACCCGG
>JARFYF010000074.1:80974154-80988687 GCA_030265395.1 Rhina ancylostomus | reverse complement strand
GATGAACTCTTCTGTGTGCCATCCTTATTTTAGCCAATACTGCTCTATTCATAGTCATATTTTTTTCACAGGGATTCTGACTGAATCTAAATACTGAAGCACAAAAAAGGCATGAGTACCATGAAGGTGTCAGATTTATACATCATGTCATTTCTGGGTTATGACTTTAATTGAGGTGAAGGAGATTGTGTTGTTATATTTGAACTCACTATCTCTGGGTTACAGAAGAAGGAAAAAAGTTCAAATAGAGTTCCCACACTTGACAACCATTAACCCCAGATTGGACATGTACCTGCAGACTGCATGGCTGTAATGGCTCATGGGGCTGAGTAGCTGACACTCAACGCAGGCTCGCACATGAAGAATGGGTCCTCAGACGAGTTAATTACGGATGGCCAACTGTCACAAAATCTGTAACCTCACATGGTTTGGGAGAGGAAGAAAAAACCAGAGCAGCACCCCTGCAGAATGTGTTTGCAGCTTCAAGCAAACAATACATCAACTGCAAAGAGCGAGATAAATGTGTCTGAGAGATTTTGCCACACCTGTTAATTCTCCAGTATCAAGATAAAAATTCCACTTATCAGAATTTAAATATATTTTCTTGACAACTATTCAACGGCAAACACCCAAGTCTGTCAAATTTTGAATGTGGACAGAAAGAAACCAGAGAATAGGAAAAGATAAATTAATAACTATAAAACGAAGTATGCACAGAAAAGGAATGAAAGAGTTAATATCTGATTGAAAAAAAACCTGATATGCCTCCCTCCTCCCCCTCAACACCTGCTCAGTGACAAGAGACTAGTACACTCAATTCTCCCTCACAATATCCCGCTTTGGATTTGTTTAAACCTCAACAATGGATTTTGTTCAGGCTTTAATAGTAGACTGTGCTGTGGAGGATTAAACAATAAATGGACATTCAGTGCGTATGAATGCACAAACACATATGTACACAGAGACATGATTATTATACATGCACATTTTTGATCCAGGTTGTCATTTGGAGAGGGGGGGTGATTAAATAAAATGATTCATTTATTTTACATAATTCAAGCAAAAATCCTCCAGATTTCCTTTTTGCCCTCTCTGCCTGCCACGAGCACACAGACTGTTTCACACTTACAATATGTGTTGACATTGTGCTCGTCTCAGTGTATAAGTTATCATTTTAAATGAGATGTTCTGCAAGAACGGCTGTATTTTTGAAGCTGTTATTTCAGCAGAGAAATGCATCAAAGCCTACTGTTGCCAAGAAGTGCAAAGACCCAGGAATCAACCTTTATTTATATAAAAAAACACTTGAACAAGAAAGAGTTACTTTTATCTCATTATTTGCATTTCTGATCATCCCAATGCTTCCAGGGAAGAATAATTTACCAAAAAGAAGAAAATCATGAAAAGATCCAAAACGACAATCTTTCAATGTTTCCTTTAAAGCAGTCACAGCTTTCCGCAATATATTATCTTTTTTCCAGGGTCTCTGTAAGCAGTTATTATGTAACCCTTTCAATACCTGACGGTGCCTGCAACTCACAGCACACAGATCTGCTTTCTATTTCTCTGCATTTTAAAAGATATTGCTCAGACTGCTACACGAACATTTTGAACAAGATAGCAAGCAAGCTGCAGAACTGCAATATCTGAACTGCATAACAGTGGAGCGATCAGAATTCTCTCAGATCTTAAGCCTGTGATTATTATGTTAAAAAGAGCCAAAGAAATAAATTGTCTCAGAGGGCTAGAAAAAGCAACAGGGTGTTAATGAGCCACTGTTTGTACTTCGTTCCACATAATTAGTTGCATTTCCTACCTGAGGATAGCCGTGTTTCCCTGCCTGATGGTGATGTTGTCCGTCCCCCTGGAGAAGTCCACGCTTCTAACCGGCAGTCCTGTTGGAAGAAGGCAGAGAAATCTCAGAAGGATTGCGGGTCGTGGGCGCTGATAAAAAGGACCCCGAGATACCATTGTCAGGGCAGGACGAGCAGGCCAGATTAAAAAGAAAAAGCTCTCCCAAACACTCTGGCAACACTAAAGCTGTCTTCACTAATAGCAAGCTTTGCAATTCCAAGCACCAGCTGAGTTCCCACTAATCTGACAGCAGAGGCATCACTTGTAAGAGATATGTGAAGCGATGCTCTGAGCGTGAATTGACTGCTTTCCTCCTCACGCTTCTTTACTTCACCTCCCCCCCAACAAACCCCCTCCCCAACCCCCGCCCCCCCCCCTCCACCACCGCCACCACCACTGCCACCCTTTTGGCAGCAAGCTTGATGAAGGTCTGATACCACTCCATCACCATGGCAACAGCTCCATCTGAGGCAACTCGACCCAGACAACAGAATTGTGCTTTGAGGCAGAAACTTACCAAGCTGCTAAAGTGAGGAATAAAGTTAAATCCCTTTTTTTGGCAAAAGTAATATATTTTGCAAATCGAGCTTGCAAAACACGAAGTGTTCAGCACTGGATGACTGATGCTGACAAGATCTAGTAGTAATTATCTGTGACACTTCATTCTTGCAATGAAAAATCTGACTCTAACACCTAATAATATTATCTGAATGCAGTCATTTTTCCTGCAGCCAGGAACTGGGAAGTGATTAAAGCACAAAATTAAAGATAAGTTATTTTAATCAACACAAAGTGCCCATTTCATAAGTGTATTTGGACAAAACACATTGGTAAACACTTGCATTTAAATGTTTGTGCTCGGGGCTTCATTGTGGACTGAGTTCCTTGAGCATGTAGATGAGATCTATAAAGGCAGCCCAGATGAAACTTTGCAGGAGTTATGAGTACATTGACCAAGTAAGTCCCATTAAATATCTGCTGAAATATTAACACTTACTGATGCAGTGACTGGTTCTACTTGATTTTTGGGGCCCTAGCACCCACAGAGTGCTTACTGCAACCAGTCTAGACAGCCTGAAGGTGGCTCCAAATTGGGCCTTAGCCAGATTTTAATAATTTCAGCCATCTGGCAGCAACCATATTTTCTCCAAAAACAACTTGCCATTTTCCAAGCAGTTGAGACTTCGGGAAATTGCCTTGTTAAGTAAGACCCTCAGATTGGTCCCAAAGGAAGTGGGTGGAGGCTGATCAGAGATTGACTATGACCTTTGATTGAGCTTTTGGAGGTTGGAGCTATATCTTTCATGAATCTTCTTCTGTGATTTGTATCCACATTAAAAAAAAGACAAATGGAGCAAGCCTGACATTTGCTCCATATGGCAGCAGATTCCTTGGGTGACGTAAATCAATGTTTAGTCTTTAATTAGCAAGGAGCCAAATGGTCACTCCAGTTTTACTGTATCAAAGACATCCTACTACCCCCAACCTCCCTGTAGTTTAACAAGTTTCTTTGGTCTCTCTTACCAAGGTCTGGTGAAGGGTTTTGGACCTGACAGGTTAGCTCTGTTTCTCTTTCCACAGATGCAGCCTGACCTGCAGAATTTTCCTGCATTTTCTCTTTTTACTTAACAAAACTAACATGACTGGGTGTGGCCCAATTTCCAGGCCAAACAAAACATGCATGAATTTTAGGTTCCTGACATGCTAAAACCAATATATAAACAAGGTATCTGATTCAGCTCAGTGATAGTATTTACTGAAGACTATGCAACTTAAATCCCACTCCATAAACTAACTTCATTAATGCAGAATCTGAATTGACATCTCAACATAATACTGATGAAATTCTGGAGGAGGTTCATTCTTTCATGTGAGCTAGTAAACCAAAGCACTTTCTCCTCTCTGAAGTGGATACAAAAATCTACTGGGTTCAGTTGAAGCAAAGCAAGAAAAGAGATTTTGCCCTGACTAACATCGCAAGAACCAAATTTGAGACAATTTATCCTGTTGCTGTTTGTGAAACCTTGCTGCGTGCATCTTGCTTTTCTTCATAATTCCAACAGTGACTACATTTTACAGGTAGTCTATTTGTTCAAAATCAGTTTGAGATATTGAACAATCATGAAAAGAGCTTTGTAGGAAGTTTTTTTTAAATTGAAGTCCATAGCTTTAAACAGAACCTTAAAGACATTTCAAAATAGTTTTTCCTCACAACTTCAATATGACTGCAAGTATTTTCTTCTCTTGAAATTGAGTATGTATTGTATTCTGGCTCATTAATTGCTCACAAAATAAATACACTTCTTTACTTTAAAGACACAAGTTAATTTATCTGTTTTTCCTATTGTTGGTCAATTTGCACTGAGGTAGGAAGGCAAATTGGATACAGCTCATGTGGCTGAAGGATGGAAGGGGTGTGATGAATAACTTGATTCAATATCCCCTGTTGTGAAATCCTTGTTCTTTCCCCTTTGGGTCTGTATGATGTCAAAAGTCACTGGGTCAATCACATCCATCCATTCTTTGACATACTGCTGTTAGAACTCCACCGAGCTATCCTTTACCTAGTTGAATTTTATTATTTCTTCTTTCGTTTTGATCCTAGATCTACCAAATAGATGGGTTCTACCATAAGTAGAAATAGATGGGTTTACTGCACAACCTGTTCTTTCTTGTCATCCCATTAGTTCTCTCTGCTTTCTTTCAATTGGAGTATTCTTTGTATTACAGAGTAGTTATCGACAATACCCGATGAGCAAGTGATGTGGAGGTGGGGCAGGATATATGGTTTGGTGCAAACAATCTATTGTGCAGCAAACAAAGTCAATTTATTCAGACAACAATGACCATTTTAAGAGCAAAGAAAATAGAAATTACAGTAAGTACCCATGTTAGAGGCAGAGCCATTATTTTTTTCAGAAAAATGTGGTGAGTGGAGAATAGTTATATCTAAATTATGCACATAATATCATTACTTGCAGCAGTGTGAATACTAAGCTTGATTGGGTAATAACTCGATCATCTCTATAATGCCAATGTTAGCATTGTCACTACATACAGCCTTTCTTCAAAGACAGTTCAGGACTGGGAATTACATGGAGACACCATACAGCAATGAAAGAAGTGGAGAAGATTTAATATATAAATCTAAAATATAAGCCAGGGGAAATATTTAATATTGCAAAACTGAATCTGCAGCATTATAGAGTAAAGTCACAGTCAGAGGTTCAAATGTTGACTGTGACTTGATCAGAAGAAGAGTTAGCAGTTATTAATCAGTCTGTGCTGGTAAAGTGCAACAACTCATTAAAACAAAGCAACCATCCAAGAAAGGAGAAGCTAATTCCATCCATCACATTCTGTAACAACAACTTCTTTGAGCATAGAATGAAGCTCACCAGTGGCAGCTGTCCAGGGATCAATGGCCTCCACTATTTCCCTTTCGAGCTACAGGAACAAGAAGCATGATGAGCAGTGGGGGCAGGGGACAAATCAGGACAAAACTGTAGGAAATGTACATTAAAAAGTACATCAGCAGCTTTTTTCTAAATAACTTTGTTCTCACCAGTTTAATGTTACAGTGATTTCTGCCTTTAGGCATTTCTTGCATAAACTGCATTTACATCATCTGACTCCAGTACGTTTCCAAATTGAACATCAGTAACTCCCACTGCTGCACACTTAAACAAGTACTGCAACCAAACATGTCTAGATTGCGTGGAAAAGGTTTCTCATGTAAACAAGCTAGTAATCAGCTGTATCTGATATGGCAGCACACTGGAAAAATACAATAATATGCTTTCTTTGCACAGAATAAACAATGAGAATCCACTATAATCTACATTTCACTCCCTGACTAATTCAAAAACAGAATTAATGTAAGGACTGGTATTCCAATATGGTGCTAAATTTCATGTGCCAAAAATATTTTTAAACTAATATTTTATCTTTCTTTTTTGAAGACCAATACCTTGTGGAAAATTGTTCCTCTGACACTGGTAGTGTTTTGGTATCATACTCAAATTCATATGCAAGTCTGCACAGTGTGTTTTTGCAAGCTGTTCAACTGTGAAGAGGTCACAGCTTAATCTCATACCACTCATTGGCCTTATTTGCATGTGCTCCAGAGACATAAAGAAATAGCAATTAGGAGCACCACCTGAATGTTTTTCGGTTTCCCTCTCCATGGCCAAAGATGTTGATGCTCATTGAAGCATCTCTATAGATGTGAAATCTTTCTGTGATGAATTTCCTTGGACCAGGTGTTAAACCTCAGCTACCTGGTCTATGTGGGTTGAAAGGCATCTTTGGGTAATTCACTGAGGAACCAGATCAGCCATCATGAATCTAATCTCTCCTATCTCGACGAGCCCTGGATTTCAACAGATACCAGTTTTAAAGCAGTTTGGAGAGAAAGAAAAATAGTCAAACATAGCCATGGTTGGAATTGCTGCCCAATTCCTGACCCTCTCTTGTCAGTGGCATAGCTATTCTCATTAATAAAGAAAATTGCTTTTTTTGGCATGTTCTCTTGTTATGGTAGCTCCTTTTGTGCCATAGTTGCTCTGGCAAACCTAAACAAAGAACAAATTAATGCTATCTGATACTTACTGTTCAAAAGAGTTAAAGAAACCATATTTGGCAACAATTCAAAATTAAAATGGTGATACCTTCAAAAGAGTGGGGGAGGTCCTGACTCAACTTGTTTCTGCTCAAAAGGCAAATTATTAAGTGCTAAACTCTTTATACATGTTCTGTTATGAGAGAATTAAAATTCCAGCAACAATAGTTTAATCATACAGCTTCATGAAAAATAGTAATCCTCTAAATGAAAGCTGGCCCAATAAAAACTAACTGCTCTGGAGATTGAGTGTGCATGTGCAAAGGGTCAACATTGCTGCGCACAGTGACACAGTTAATAAGACATACCTGAAGTAGGGACTCCCTAAATTATGCTATATAGAAATAAATCAGGTATTTATATTGAAAGGAAGGGAAAAGCTGATCCCACTCACATGTGCTTCCAGTTGTTGGACTATCTGACAGTCTAATCTTCTGATTAATTCACAAACAGTCTGATAGAAAGCAGCACTACAAGCATAAACCACAGTTTTCAGACTCTGAGGAAAACAATTGGGAACGTGATCCGAGATAAATGATCTAAATCAGGAATGCTTATTCCTCATTTATGAGTACCACCTAACATTTTGAGTTTCAATGTGTGCAACATAGTGACCTATTTCTTAAATCCAAGCCTTTTATAAAGGAAATGATTCTTGTATTACACTTGATCTTGTGCTAGATTTTTGGTCTTAGTGTGATCTCTTAGAAACCAATTTCATACAAAGTATGATATAAAATGAATGAATGCATTTTGGTGAGCTGTTAGCGAGATGGCTATGTGAATGGTCTAATATTAGGGACATATATCAGCTCCAGTACAAAAGCAGCTATAACAAAGGCCTGCTGAAAGTTAATGGTCTCCTGTACAACCACTCACATTTTAATGTGAAAAGTGGCATGTCTGCAGCCCAATTCAGTTATTGTAAATCACACCAGTCAATCAAGAGAAACAGAGAAGACTATATTCAAATACTTGAAGTGAAGTATCAACTAATGAGCTTTGCTTTTCTTAACTGCAAAGAAGCAAAGACATATATTTTCCATGCCTTTTGTCTAAAAGGTAACTAAAGATATGAAACTCCCTAACATAACTATGATATCCAAGTGAGTTAAAATGCACTTATTGATTCATTTTCTGTGATTGTCTCAAATTTTCATTCTGGAGTTAAAAATGCAAGGATGGGAGGAATTCAGGAAGTCTGGAATATGTCTAATTTCGGTTCTGCAAATTAACTTTGCTTTGGTCGTAAGCCGTGTCAGATTTAGACTGTATACTGTTGCAATAAGAATGCAAAGAAAACAATGTACACCCTTCCTTAAAAAGCACTCTTATTGTATTGAACCAGGGTCCAAAGCATTGCTGGTCCTGCTAAATTTTATCAATCACCGTTGGCCTTAATTACTCAATCATTCCCAGTGAGCTACCTTACACACTATTTCAAAGATATTATATTTCTTAAATAACAATGTTTTCTCCCAATTATATCTTTGGTAGAATTCGTGGTTGACAGAGTCACTCAAGTATCTTGAAGTCTAATTTGAAGATTCTTATCCTTGTTTGGCGATTTCTCCCCAGTCTTGCCCTTCCACAACTTTGTAACCTGTTGCACTTCATGTATTCTCCACTCTCCACTGCTTTTAATGTCTTGGATATCCCCAATTTTAAACAGTCTATCACAGCTAATCTTAGCTTTAGCTGCATTAGCCTGAAGCTCTGGAATTCCCTGGAAAATCTTTGCCCCTCCTTCTCTCTCCTTCTTCATATTGATCCTCAACAACCCATTTTTTTGACTGACGTTTTGGTTATTTGGTCCAATATATGACCTCATATCAAGTTTAACGGTGTCACTTTATTTTGCTTTGGACTCACGTCGGGTTGTCCCAATTGTCAGCAACTCAACATAAAAGTAAAAATGAGGCCCGACTCCCAATATACATCATGTCTTGTACCTACGAGTGCCAGCAAAATGATTAATCCCTTTGCCCAGTCCAAACCACCTTGCTGATGTGAGCCAATTTTTGCATAAATTGACAAGTGGTGAAATGTTTTTGTTATGAAAAAAGTAACAACAATGCCAAAGTTTCAATCGTTCACTATTAATCACACACTAAATACCAAAGGCATGAAATTTCATGGAAATGATAATTCTCCAGGCTTTTCAAAAACAAAAAAAATTTCTGAATCCAGGTATTACTAGTGAGGTCAGCATTTATTGCCCACCCCTAACTGCCCTTGAGAAGTCATGGAATCATTCATTCTTTGATTCATTGAGTCAAAGAGACACACAGCACAAAAAGAGGCTCTTCAGCCGACTGCATCAACCATGGTAATCCTACTAAAATCCACTGTTATTTTCTGCACAGTCCCATCAAGATGATGGTGACCCATCTTGTTGAACTGTTGCAGTCCTTCTAGAGCAGATACTCCCTACAGTTATGTTGGGTAGGGAGTTCCAGGATTTAGATTAGTAACTGTGACAAAACAGCAATAAATTTGCAAGTCAGGATTATGTGCAGCTTGGAATGAAACTTGTAGGCCTTGTCCTTCTTTGTTCCAATTTGCAATCAACATAATTTGCACCAATTTGATTCCCATACCTCTGTTTTTCTTTTGCAAACAAGTCCAACAGACCTCAAAGTCAGAGGCTGAATTTAAAATTTTTGAAGACCAGCCCTGCAAACTGCATTCACTCATGGATAAGTTAACATCATAATTAAATCACTATGGCCATAAAATATTGGACAGCATGGCATTAGTATCTGGCTTCCCCTTCCAGCTGATGGACGAAGCAGTTGATGCATAACAGGCTTTTCAGAACTTTAATGTAGATCACCCAAGATCATTTCTATCATTGTTTTTCTGACCTCCAGTGGAGACACTTTGGAACCAGTAGGAAATATTTTGGGGAGGGAAAGATCTTTAATACAGTTTTTTTTAATCGCTGATTGATTGCAGTATTTCAATTTTATAACTTACTTAATCTTTCATTTCAAAGCCTTGTTGAACTTGGCTTAAAATGTATAGAAAAGATCTGAAGGAAAAGAGATTGCAAATGAAGAAGATAAATGTATACAAAAATGAATTATACCTTTGAACAAAAGGAAACTTGAAAGCAAAAAATGGTTGCTTTGATGTTGGTTCTTTCAAATAATTAAAACCATGGATGAAAACTTTGTTTAGACCATGTTTCTTTTTCAAATAAGCTACAATAATATTCCTCATCTCAGTGAAAGTACCTGAATTATGATTTCCCTAACAACAGAAAACAAATCCATCAAGTTTAATCTACTAAATCTGTCAAGTGCACTGAATGGGTTTTCTAATAAGGGCTACTGAGGCTTCAATGGAAAAATTACAGTTGGGGATGAAATTCATTTTGGGCTTTTGTGAATCAGCAGACTATTTAACACTGTTCCAGATGTTTGTAAATCAGGAAGGGTAAACAAGCTATCAAGCTCATTTTGAGCTGCTGCCCAAGATATTTTTGCCTCCATGAGAATTACAAATAGGGTTCACCCTGAATGTTAGTAAACAAGTCCCACATGCAGCATGGCTGAACTTTGCTTGGACAATGAGTTTTCTAGACATTACAGATGTTTCACAAACACCGATTTCTGACTTCCCTTCAAAGAAGCCCTGGATTCAATCATTAGATTAATTCTTCTTCATCCTTCTCCCTTTCCTTGGTACATTGTAGTGCTTAAAAACACTCTGAATTCAGATATTCAGTCTGAATTATTTTCTTAAAACATTTATTTTGCAATGCTTTGCATCAATTCTTTAACTTCTTAACTTCTTCACTGGTCTGCATCTGTTCCTTTTGTTCTTTAATCACAGATTTTACAATGAACCAAATGACATCTATTTAAATATCCTACTGGGGGATTCATAGTGCTGTCTTAGCACAGTGGCCTTTTACCTCTGGGGCTTGTATTAAATTCAGCCTGCAGTGTTAATATTAAAGAATCACAGTTCTGGAGTTTGCAGAGATCATACATAAAATTAATTTGGTTAGTCTCAACCCAGTAACATACATGGATCCACAGAGAAAACTGTTCCTACTTTGGCATTAAATTGCAAATGTCAGTCAGAAACTAAAAATATCACATTTGGGGACCCTCTTCAGAGACTGCATGACTGCAGTGGAGTGTGCTTTTCTTAGGCCCTGTCAGTACATTACCAAACCCAAGGGTGCTTAATGTGAAATGGTTGGGTCTGCAAGATAGGAAAATGCCTCCTTCCTCTTCCATTGAGCATTAACTTTCTCCAAAGTAAATGAAAAGATATTTTGTGTGATATGTTATAGTTTAAATTGTTTATGTACTCCTGAAAGCTTGATATTATAAACATGAATGGGTAACTCACAAATCTAGGTAGCCTCTCTGAAAAATGGCAATATGCATGATTACATATTATGGCAACATGCATATTACCAGTCATCACACTTGATACATTATGCACAAATAAAGGGACTGTATATTATTGGTAGAAGAATGCTGATCCCGTTTCTCATATACTGTCACTTACAAGATACTAAGCATCTCCACAGATGTCCCTTCCTTCCCCTGGATCTTTGATGCAAGAACTGTAACTTGTTATTACTAATGCTTGTCCACAAAATTGTTGGAAGATCAGTGTAATATTTCTTTCTTCTGGACAATTTCAAGGAACCTCACACTGCTGTCAGCTCCAGCAGTATAAAGACTTATTTTAACAAGGGCTTTCTCACCAAGCACCCAGATCAAGAGGAATCATCATGCACTGAGCCAAGAATTCTTGTTAATCCAGTGTATAATATTTCCAGGAAAAATCATGTTACATGTGAATTTTTAAATACATCTTGTCAGGGAATCCGCAAAAGATAATTTCTCAATAAATGCAAAGCATATATCACAGGCACTAACCTTCTTCCATCACCAAACCTCAGACTTATGGAGTTCAATAGTCAGTGCTCAAATTTACTGTTGTCACATTAAAAAAGATTGACAAAAAGCAAAAGGAATGCACAATTTTAAGAAATATCCAATTTGGCTAAATACTAGAACTGAATTCCAGGGTACAATCTTAGCTGGGAATCCTGGTGGTCAACTGAACTGCTTCAGCCTGAGCTTGATATTTAACTCCTTGTTCACAGCATTATGTGCAATAATATTTTCAAATGCTCTCTTCTTGGCCTTTCCATGTTAAACTATAAATCTTAGGTTTAATCAAAGAGACATTATCACTGACCCATATACCCCATAACAAAAGTCCGTCACTACCACCTGCCATGAACAATGCAGCGAGAGAGCCCCTAATGCTTTTTTAAAATTACCTTAAATGATTGTAAGGCAAAAACTAATAATTCTAATCATTTTAAATAAAGCAGTACATATGAGCTGACCTAACAGTTGCTATATTCTGCATAATTATTCCTCAGCTCTGGAATCCGTTATGTCTTTTCTCATTCTTTCCTGATGCCAACCCCAATAAACCAAGTGGCCACCTACTTTTAAGATAGTAGATGTTGCAATGAGTGTTGGCTGGGTCAATTGACCTTGGCACAGCTGAGTACAACTCTATCGTCACCCCCTATCTGTACCAAACGTACCTTCTGCAGGAGTTGCTGAATAGCTATTAGAAGTGGGATACCTGATTAATTTACCCCAACCAAACCCAGGGTACAGAGATAAGAGTAATTTTACTCATTTCCAACTGGACATCAGTTTTGGAATTTGCAGTCCTCATGACCTAACTGTCAAATGGGAAAAGATGTGAGTCAACAAGGAAAAGTAGTAATTCCCCAGCCCTCCCCACCATTGCTCTAAAAATTAATTTAAAAGCACACTTGTGTACGACTGGCTTCTCATTGTGAAATGCCAGTTTTATGCTATTGTTGGAGCTGGGGAGCTGAAACAAGATGTTGTAGTGCCTAACCATGTTCTCTTGATGGATGTAGAAATTGTCAGACATCACGGCTTTTAAACTTGCTTTTATGTACTTCAGGATCATTTTGAATGCATTCTGCAGATGGTCTTCCTAAAAGGTGCCGCTGCAGTTAGTGATATTTTTGAAATTCACCTTATGCAGTTCACAGCTTAAAAAGTAATTTGCAATTATCATGCATTATCAGAGCCTGGGGTGACCCTCAAATGGTTGCAAGTTCCTGTGATTTGCTCTCAGTGAGCGAGGCCCTTGCAAATTTTTAAAAAAATTACACAGGATGTGAGTGTTGCTGGCATGTCTAGTATTTTAATAGCCATGCTTAATTGCCCTTGAAAAGGTGATCATGAGCCACCTTCCTAAACTGCAAGAATTCTTTCTTGTGGAGGTAATTCTGCTGCATTGTTGGATGGAGAGTTCCAGGATTTAGACCCAGGGACAATGAAAGAATGGTGAAACATCTCTGCTAAAACGGTGCACAACTTAGAGTCACAGAATGCAGCCCACCTACCATGTCTGTGTCAACTGTCAACTAACTACCTATACTAATCCCATTTATCACTATTTGGTCCATAGTTTATTCAGCCTTGGTGATTCAAGTGCTCATCTGGATGTTTTGTAAATGCTGTGAAAGTATCTGCCTGCAACACCTTCTCAGGCAGCACAACCCAGACTTCATCTGTCCTCTAAACCTCTTACTCATCACCTTAAACAAATGTCCTCTGGTCTTAGACACCTCTGCCAGAGGGTAACATTTCTTACTGTCTACTATCTATGCTCTTTAGCCTCCTCTGCTCCAAGGAAAACAAACCCAACCCATCTAGTCTCTTCATTACTGAAAAGTTCCATCCCAGACAACATTCTGGTGAATTGCCTCTGCACTAGCTACAGGCCGATCATATCCTTCCTATCGTATTGTGACTAATACTGCACATGATATTCCATCTATGGCCTTACTTAATGTTTTATTATTTTGTACCATAATCCCTCTGCTTTTATATTCTAGGCCCTGGCTAATGAAGACAAGTATCTTGTATGTCATCTTCACCATCTCATCAACCTTCACTGTCACCTTCACAAATCTTTGGATTTGTACTTGAACATACTTTGATCTTCAATTCTCCCAAGGTCCTACCCTTCATGGTATATGTACCACCCTTCCTTGACCACTCCAAATATATCACCTCACACTTATCAGGCTTAAGTTCCATCTGCAACTGCTCTGTCCAGTTTAACATTCTGTAACCAAAGATGACCTTCCTCACTAGCAACAACACTACCAATTTTCATGACATTTGCATTATTTTCATTATTAATCATATCTCCTACATTCATATCCACATCAGTAACGTATGTAACAGACAGCAAGGGTCCCAGCACTGATCCTAGTGGTACACCACTGGTTAGAGCCTTCCCATCACAAAAGCAACCCTCCACCATCACTCTCTGCCTCCTAAATACAAGCTAATTTTATATGCAATTTGCCAATTTGCCTTGGATCCAAAGGGCCAGTTTTTTGGACCAGCCTTCCACATGTGACCCTTACAAAGGCCTTTCTAAACTCCATGTAATCCACATCAACCACACTACCCTCATCCATATGTTTCATTACCTCTTCAAAAAACTCAATGAATAAGTCAGATGGGATCTCCCACCAACAAATCCATGCTGATTATCGCTGATCAATCCCTGCCTTTTAAAGTGTAGATTAATCCCATTTTAATCCTGATTAATCCTGATTTGGAGGGAACCTGCAGGTGGTTGCATTCCCATATAATTGCTGTCCTTATCCTTCCTTCTGGTAGTGGTATGGGTCTGGGAGGCATTGTCTGTGTAGCCTGTGTGATGAACTGCAATGGATTTTGTAGATGGTACATACTGCAGAATGTGAAAGTTCAGAGAGGGGGTTAATCAAGAGATCTGCTGTGTACTTGGTGGAATCAACGTTCTTGAGCTGGACTCAACCAAGCAAGTTTTATGAGGTCACGAACTGTGAATTCATTACCTCAATGAGTTGTGAATTGTTGGTGGCAACAAGTCATTGGAGGTCACTTGCCACAAGATCCTTGGTCTCTGAACTGGTTTTGCAGCCATGAATGTGTGTGGCTGGTTCCGTTAAGTTTATAATTCGAG